>OY735205.1:22644316-22716816 GCA_963457665.1 Thysanoteuthis rhombus | reverse complement strand
GAGGTTATTTTATTTCCGCGCCTACTAAAGTTAAATAAAAAAAATCGGGTATTCTAAAGATATGAAAAAATCAAAATAGAAATTTTTAGTCACATGAATATTTTTTTCTTTCGAATTAATTCCTGTTCCAATTCAATAATGTTTAAAAGTAATTTAAAAAATGTGATACCCTTCCAAAGTTTAGAAGAAAAGTTAAAATATAAATACGACGTTTTTCTCTAGCCTGAACGTTCTTTCTTCCTATCTTTGAGAAATTCATTGTGCGATCAAAAATTATTTAGTTTCAACATTCAAGCAAGTTGTGAATTTTATTGCTCTCATATTTCATTTTTTTAAAAATCCTCACAGTAGAAAGTGGGTTTTAAAAAAATGTACGTTTAAGGGTTAGTCACATATAGATACTGGAAAATCTACTGAGCTTTTAAAGATGTTTATAATTTGAAAGGCCCAAACCAGGTTTTTACGAAGATTTATTACGATGGGAAAAATATATATAAGAAAAAAAAATAATTATAAGATGCAAAATTAGTAAATATATCACTGCACCGAAAATTGATTTAAAAACTTGAATTGGATTGTCTTATTAAGTTTGACGATTTAAAGCTAATAAAGTTCCAAAGAAAAATGAATTGCCAAAATTATTACAACCATTTTTACTTTTAATTTTAAGAAAAAATATTCTTAACTACACATTTTTAAAAATATTTTTAGGTTTCTATTTAAATATTTTAATTAAAAAAATACTCAACATATGTTGAAAAGTCATTTCATTTTCAATATCTCCATCATTAATAATACATTCTACAAAATGTGCAACTTTTGACCCCTGTTTTCAAATCTTGTTAGGGATATCATAATATAAAACATGGCATTACGGAGACGATTTTTTCAATCGGCTTTAGAGAGAAAATATTCATGGGAAGGTTTTTTCAAAACAAATTTCACCAAGAAACAAAATGTCAGATTTCCGATTGTAGGAAAAAGGTTATAGAAAAAAAGTATTTATCAATTTTTTTAGATGACTTTTTCCCACCCAGGAACCAAAGTTATGGCTTTTTCCTATGACGTTTTATTCCCTACTTCATATTATGACTTTCTTCCCAGAAGTTTTTTCTGATGACTTTTTTTTAGTCACTCGTTTTTACCCCAAACTATATATGTTAGAATTCACATATAAAACGCAATGTGTATAAAATTTAAATGAACACTCTGATGCTGTTCTCTGATCCAAGGCAGACGGTCAGGGAGCGATGTTTTGATCCTAGGCAGCTCACACAAATACTCTGATCATAAACCGAAGTGCCGATCTATACGTAAACAATTCTATCATTTTTTACGGATACTATGCTAGATGTACGAATGATTATGAAATAAATTTTCATTTCATCAAATAGATAATTTTGAAAATTATAGGAAATTACATATTTTGGGAATGTCAATTCTAACTTCTTTAATATCTTTCTATTTACCTATCTATCTATTTCTGTGTGTTTCTGTTTATATACATGTATATATAAATATACGTACATTGTAAATGCACATTTGTGTGTATACATATAAATATGATATACAATCATGTATTTATGTATCTATGTGCGTTTCAGTGATTAATCGACTACGTGAATACATACGCATTTATGTCCCTTAGATTTATGTGCGAGTTGAGCGGATATATGATGGCGTGTTGTAGATACATTCCCGAATCCGTTCATCAATGATGACTTGTTATAATTGAAGAGTTAGTGATTGGATGCAAGGCGATGGAGGTTATGAGATCTAGAAGGGTCGCTCGTTTAGGGGTCCATGGATGGCGCGCGATGTGCGTTTTAATGGCCACTGTGAATCATTGCTAGCGCTTTGGTCATCCGGTCCAATAAGTCGTCTTGTTTTGTGAGGCCGGTCAAAAATCTTATTACTTTGCTAATACGTTACATTTGCCTTTTTCCCCTCCTGAATTCTTCTTTGTGACAAATCGAATATTCGGAACTCATCTTTTTAAAAAAATCGAATTAAAGAATAAGAATGAATGGAATAAATAAAAAGTAAGACAAAAAAGTAAAATTTCAAATAAATAATAATAAATGAATAAAAGAAAATTAATAACAAGTATAAAATCAATTGATATATAAAATCGAAATAAAAATTGTATAAAACTTCGCCGTTCACGGTTTTCACTTTTGTAATTTCTTTTATATTTCACACTGCCCGGTGGGATATTAATCTAATTTAATTTCTTCTTTCTTTCCTTCCTTCTTTCCCTCTTACCTTCTTTCTTCCTTGCTTTCTTTCTTCCTTTTCTTCTTTCTTTCCTTCCTTTCCGTTCATGCCATTCGATCATGAAGACAATGGTCTCATTCTATCCATTTCTATGTCCTTTCTTTCACCAATTCAATCGTTTCTCTTTTACACTGTCTTCTTTTTCCAATTGTTTCTATCTAATTTTCTTTCTCGCCTTCTTTCTTTTCGTTATTCTTGCTTCTTTCTTCCTTTAACTTCTTACCCCCTTCTTTTCCGTCTCCCGTTTTTACCCCTCCTTTTTTCTCTCTCCCTAATTCTTTCACTTTCTTCCCCCTTGTTAGCTTTTCCTTCTTCGTTTAACTTCTTTTTCTTTCTAATTTCCTACTTCTTTCTCTCCCCTCTCCCGTTTTTCTTTTATTATTCTGAACTGAATTCTTTCTTCTTTTCCTGTTTTTTTCTTTCTTCCTTTCACCCCTGTTTCCTTCTCTTCCTTCTTCCTTGACCATCTCTCTTTCTTTGTCTATTCCCCCATTCACACCATTCTTTCGTACAATTCTCACCGTTCTTTATTATATTTCTTACCTACCTTTTCACTCTGCGTCCTTTACCTAATTTTTCTTCTTTTCATTTTATTTTTCACTCTTCATCTCTTTTTTTTATTTTGTTCACTTACTCATGTTTTGCCTCCTTCCTTCATTATTCTATCATTTCATTCTTTTCTTCTTTCTTTCTTTCATTCATTCATTATTTCTCCCTTCCTTCATTATTCTTTCTTTATACTTTCGTTTTCTCCTGCAATCTGCTTGTGTTTCTTCCTTTCCCTCTTCCTGATTTTCCTTCCTACTTCTTCCCACGTTTATTTCCTTATACCCTCATTATTAATTGTCTTCCCTTAAGCTTTTCTCTCTTTTTTCTTTCTTCCGCTCTCTCTTTTAAAAACATCTCTTTTTATCTTCTTTCTCCTCATTTCTACTTCTCACTTTCGTTTTTTTTTTCATGTTCCCTTCTTTCCTTTGTCTTTTCCCTCTCCTTTTCTCCTTCTTGACTTCTCCTTGCTTTTCTTTCACTCATTATTTGGCTTTCCACTTTAGAAAGTCTTTATCTTCCTTCCTTCTTTTCTTTTCTCTCTTTCTTTCTTTCTTTCTTTCGTTTTTCTTTCTTTCTTTCTTTCTTCCTTTCTTTCTTCCTTTCTCCCTTTCTTTCTTTCTTTTTTTTTCTTTCTTTCTTTCTTTCTTTCTTTCTTTCTTTCTTTCTTTGGCTTTGGCTTTCTCAGTTTTTTTTCTTTCCTACTTTTGTGTCTTTATCTTTTGCTTCTTTCTTTCTTTCTTTCTTTCTTTTTTTCTTTCTTTCTTTCTTTCTTTCTATTCGTCCCAAAATTAAAGTTATCTTCATCTTTTAATTCATTTTGTTGTTCGCCTTTAAATGTCACGTAAAATCTTGTTAATTTTCATTCCTGAATGTTTATGCTCTATTAAAAAATCTCCATAATTTCCTCCTCTTCATTCTCCCCACTCTTCCTTCTCATTTCAGCCCCATTGATGCCATAGTTATAGTAATCACTGCCATTGTTATAGTCTTCTGGTCACTATCAATGTTGTCGCTGCTGCTTCCAGGTGGTATAATTACACAGAAATTTCGTTTCTTTTTTTTGTTCCTGGGTAATAAGTTTTATTTTCTGGTTGATTATACCTAAAAAAAAAAGTTTAGAAAATTTCAATTATTCCCTTGAAACTTTGCTTTTGCGACCAGGACAGTGATAATTAGAAATCTACTTATTTTCTATTGGACAAGGGATACATTTGCACATTTTTAATCACATAAAGTGAGAAAAAGCAATTACGTATGAATACCACTATCAAAGCCACAGAGGTAGAGTTAGAAATGAATAATAGCCATCTTCTATATTTTTACACGTGAGCAATCAGAAAATAATATCCACTACTCATGAACAAAACTTGCATTTCCCAGTACATTATTATCACAGCCGAAAATACCCGCCCTACGGGCTGTTATTCCAGACTATGTACAGCCTACAGTCACAAAACCTCGAAGTGATGATTTAATGTTTTACTACCGTTGGTAACCACCCGTGTGGCTTATTTTAAACTACTTTTAAAAATAACGTCTTTTTTTAAACTTCTAATTTTATTCACTGCAGATAAATTAGAACAGATTGCAAAACCAAATAAGTAACGTAGTTAATATTACGAGGATAACGTTTAGTGTTTATGTTAACAACATTAACTAACAATTAAAATTCGATTCGATCATGATTTTTTTTTTACGTCTATTAATTCTTTAATGTCAGGAATACTAATATTCAAGTAGCAAATAAGTAATTTTATGTGCTTTATGAAAGTAATTAGTTGTTGAAATTTATAGAATGGATTTTGGTAAAGAATTGGTTTAGTTTACATACAGAGGAGTTTTCATTGAATAAAACCTTTTTTTATTTACTTCTCAAGTATATTTATGTGAATACTACAAAACAAAACGGAGCCTCCTCAAAATGAATGCAGTGAATGTGCAAAAGGAGAAGATAATTTCAACTTGCTGAGTTATAGTTATGTAAACAAGAAAAAAAATTAACATACGATAATAAAAGCCGTTTTAATCTTCAGTACTTAAAAATCATAAACATTACTTTATGTTAAGGTCTTAAACTGCATGTTTGTGCTTCCAAAATAACGCAATTCTACATGATTTATACTCTAAATTAATTTACAGTGAAATATCTAAAGTCTACAACTATTAGGGAGAAACGCCAAGAAACGGATGTTCAACGGAATAGTTAGTATATAATGAGGTGTTTGATTAAGTATAAATGTTTGGTTAAAACTGGGAGGGGAATAGGACCTGGTGCAAGAAGATTGGATGGGTCAAATTTCAAATACACAAAAATATTTTTTTCTTTTCATACCATTTTATCCATACGTAATTTGGGGGTTTTATGTGCAGAATATGAAATGTAGATTTCTGGACCTGCTTTGGTCTTCTGGACACAGTCATCTATGTCTTTTTTTCTCTTCACATGCAGTCTATCTATGTCATCTCCGTGGTGTAAGGCTTTCTGCATTGTCATAAACTTTATTATTCGCCGGTCCATTGACTGTAGTTCTTCCTTTGTCCATCCAAAGAATGGTCCTGTGTATCTTACTACCGATACGACCCTTATGTCCGTTCTATTTATCAGGTTTCTGCCGTTTAGTCTGGTCTCTAATATTTTCCTCATCCTCTTAAGGCATTCTCTTCTTATTTCCCCCTTCATTCATTCCCGTTTTACTGCGCCATGTTCGAGAACTCCCGGGTATTTGTATCGGTCAGGTGTCGTCTGAGCTTTAATCTTCCTGTTGTCCGGGAGCCGCGAGCCTTCCTTTGTGCATCACTATTATTGCACATTTTTCCAAACTCCATCCCAATGTCATCACTGTATTCATTCAATTTCTTAAATAGCGTTTCGAGCACTCCCCTGTTCTTTGCAAATAGTTTTATGTCGTCAATGTACGTAAGGTGGTTGACTTTTCCCTTTGTTTTGGAGAATTGGTATCCTTTGCTGTTTTTCAGGATTCTGTTGAGTGGTATCATAGTTAGAACAAATAGTAATGGAGACAGAGAGTTTCCTTGGAAGATTACCCTTTTTATACTTACCTCTGCTAAGTTTTATCGTGTGGCTGTCAAGACTACTTTCCAGTTTTCATAGAGTTGGCTATGAATCTCACCACTGGCTCACTGACCTTGAGGTATTCTAGTATAATTATCATTATAGAAAAAGTTATAATTGAAAAAAAAGGATTCGCTTCAAACTCTGACGGAAAGAAGCGAGAAATGGATAATAGATGGATCTGTAATAATTATGATGATGATAATAATAATAATAATAATAATAATAATAATAATAATAATAATAATAATAATAATAATAATAATAATAATAATAATACCAAGATCTGGTAAGAAAACTGAAGAAGAAGTGGAACATGAAAGACAGGGTAGTACCTGTAATGAGGTCTATTACCTGCAGAATCTCTCTCTATATATAAAAAAACAGTCCGTTGATCAGATACATCTTTTATGTTTTTGGTACATGACTCCAGAATATGCCCGCATAGAACTGTTGCAATGATCATGCAATTTTAATACAAAAAAAAAAAATCAAAACGCGTCGTAATAATTTAAATATCTCCACAGATGTTTCATTTTGGTTTTTATTGAAAGAAAATAGCTTGACGTTTGTCGTAAAAAAAAAATCTGTTACATACTTTAAGCTAGTTTTAGACTGTTTTGATTGTCGATTTTTGTCATCTAAAATTAATTTCGATTACTCTATGCCAGAAAATTCAAACTCTGCACTGAAAATCATCCAATAATAAAGTAACCGTAATAGAAACATAGAATACGACGAAAATTGGTCAATTTAACGATTTACTTAAAATATAGTGAAAAGTAGATTTCTTTACAGATGGTGTCCGTTATTGGTCAACTCAATTCAAAGGTCAAGTGAATTTTGAGTCGGTTTCCCATTTTGGACGAAATCTCTTTCAAATTTACGAGTGTCTCGCTGATGTATGGATGACAAAAAATGGAAAAAAAACTGGTATCGTTCCCAGTGACTAAAGTATATTCCCTACATCAAAACACCGTCACATGAGGGGCAATACTCTCGTGTATAATATAATCATGCGTATTGGATAATTAGATATTTTTGGATCAACATAAAATTTCAATCTAAATATAAATGCACAAGCTCAGATCAAATTGTCCCTGCTTGGCTTTAATGGATGAGACATATCACGTGTAAGAGTAGTTTATTTTGTTATGTTCAGTTTACGCTGGAAGTGCATTTTTATCGACTCGATTTCAATCCATCTTTACAATGACCATCATTTTTTTCATTGATATAAATCATTAGGGAAGAATATCATACCTCATATTGAATGAAGGCTGTTAATCTGCATTTTAGAGGAACAAGAATATATAACCCTGCAAACGAAGGAGGCAGGGACTTATAATTTAATCACAGCGTAATCACCAAATAAATATAAATAATGCTTTGAATAATATCATATTTTATACCATTACATTGTGTAAAGCGTAACGAATGAGCACCAGAAAGAGCGAAATGAAGAACAAGATGAATAGTTTTATACTAGGACCTCTCATAGCATATGAAGAAGATGTGAAATATTAGGGTTAGGGTCGTGCTCGTTGCAAATGAAATCGTCTCAATTACCTTGGAGATCGAGGTTATTTATTTGCATCCCAACGACTGCTAATGTGATACGGAGTCGGATCAAGGTGGGATCCCATACGTTCGAAAACGTGCAGGCAGAGTGTGCATGGTTCTGCAAGGACGTCGGGACAAGCTGGACTATGTCCACAGGAAGAATCCTGTTGTGCAAGAGTCCCAAAGTCCCGACGCGTGATTTTGCTAAGTGATTAGGGCAAGCTTGACTTTGTTCACAGAACGGATCCTGTTGATGCTCTCATGACGAGCCTGAGCATGCTGGTCAGTGGTTCTGGAATTGGGAACAATACCAGACATTGATCAAGTTGAGATTCGAGATTCGACGGAGGGTTATGTCTGTCCAGGTTATGGCAGCGCTGATGTCAGCAAGAATGTTGGGGATTTGAGGACACTTCTGTCACTGGATCCCAATCGGCAACCACCTGACGTAAACATGCAAATGTGTGAATTTTGATTATCACGCAGTTGAGCATCACAAACGCTTCAGACGCTTCAAAAACTCGGTTACATCAGAAAGCAGGCTATTTTTTTGGAAAAAATAAATAATTATTAAGAACAATACCCTTACGTTTGCTCATTTTCCTTCTCGTTCGTCCTTTTTACGGGTGGCGAATTTCTGAGTGTTTCTCTATGAGTGTGTGCTGCTGTATGCAGTGCCCCAAGTATATATTTTTAAATTCAGACTGAATTCGTGTTTTTTTTTCTGCATTGTAGTATATAAATAAAACCCGATGATGCCAGACCCAACCTGACTTTGACCTTGTGCTAATCGTCAACACGGAGAAACCGAACGTCACTATCAGTCTGTTTTCCGCGTAAGCCTTACCTTGGAGAATCTGATTGTTTAGTGACTGTTACATTCTTTTCTTTCTTGCGATAGTTCTTTTTTCCGACTCAGGGTGAAATTTAAAAAAAAATTGTCAGCAGCATTAATTTTTATTTTAGCTGATTCAATTCTTGAAATCTCAATTTTTTGTATGCAGAAAATATTTTTTTGAGATTCCATAAAATTAAACGCGTATTTTGTTAATACTATGATACTCTTAAATTCTTGGCGCTTCATATAACTTCGTGATGTTAATGACCCAAACCTGTAGTATCTGGAATTGGGCCTTAATTATGCTATAACAAAAACCCAGAAATTTCAGAAACTCGGTACACCCTCGGTTCCAAGGTTGTCTAGTTTGAGATGCTCAACTGTTGTAATGAATGAAGTAATTATTGTAAGTGTTGGGTTGCGGCGATGTAAGTGTAAATCACATCGTTTGTGCATACAGGTAATCTGTTCAGGAGTACAAAAATAGACTCTGCTGGGTATGAATGGCAATGAAATGAAAGTAATGTAAGCGTCTTGAATTTACCTATGCTAACAAATAATCTAGGCACATAGCATGAGCTGTCCTGGAAAGAAGAAAAAGGTTGACGAGCGATTCAGTTTTTCCCTTCAGGTTTCCTTTGCGGAGCCATGTCCATGGTCGCTTGTCTGCGATGTGTTCTATCTGTCTTTTGGACTCTCTCTGTTGTTTTTTTTTTTCTGTTCCAATTTCCCTTCCTGGTTGTCTCCTTTGTTATACCCTCATTTATTACTCTTTTGTTTCTTGTTGCATCGTTCTGCATAATGCCCTTTTTTCTTGCGTACACATACTTTTCTAATCCTGTTTTGGCTTTTCGGACACAGTCTTCTATGCTGATGAGTCCTTTGTCGCCGTCTTTCCTCTTTGTATGCACTATATGTCTCATCTCTGGGATGTACAGCCATGTGCATCATCATAAATTTTTTCACCTGTCGGTCCGTTGATTGGAATTTGTCCCTCCAAGGGATAGACTTGCGTATCTTACTGTTAATACTGCCCGTGTGTTTTATCATATTTCTGCCATTTAACTTTGCCTTTGATATTTTTCTTGACCTCCAGGGATATTCCTTTTTTATTTTATTTTTCATCTCTTCCTGCTTTTATTGAATCACACTCGAGAACCCCTAGATATTTACATTGGTCCTGTGTGCTTAATCCTCTAATTTTGTTGTTTTCTGGCAATGCAATTCCTTCTGTTACCGTAAGCCTTCCCCAATGCATTACCATTAGCGCGCATTTTTCCATCCTGAACTTCATCCCAATGCCATTGCTGTATTCTTTCACTTTGTTGAGAAACGATTCGACTACTTCCCTTTCCTTTGCAAACAGCTTTATGTCGTCTGTGTACATCAAATCTCTTTGTTCTGGGGGAATGGTATCCCTAGCTGTTTTTCAATACTCTGTTTGGTGGTACCATAGTACAAATAGTGAAGATTCCCCTTTTTATACTTACCTCTGCTTAGTTTTCTCCTATTGTCCACTTTCCAGTTTTTCATAGAGTTGGTTATGAATCTCACTATTGATTCAATTATGTTGAATATCCAGAGGCATTCGAGTATCCAGCTATGTGGGATTATTATTATTATCATCATTATTATTATTATTATTTTTATTATTATTATTTGTAACTTGATAAGTGTTCTCAAAGAAAATAGATTATCATTATTAAATGATCAACTTTCAAAAAAATTCGCAATGTGTGTTAGTATTCTATCACACCAAGAGAATGGCGTAGTAAAATAGAATTTTATGTCCTGATGACGTAGTAAAAAGGCTTAATTCAAAGAATAAATGCAGAGAAATAAATAAAGTATACACAAAGTAATAAAAACAATCAGATTTTGACATTTGTTTATTATCTATTTATCAGCGAAGCCTACGCAAGATGATTATTTGGGTTTCTTACAAGGTTAACTATAGGAGCAACAGCTTTTTGTTTCAACTTCCTGCGTAGATAAGATGGTTATGGGAATGTGATCAACCCAAGTTCTATATACCAATAACGAATCATTTTATCGTGATGGCGATTGTACAGAGTGCAAGAAATGGATTCGTGCCTTTCAAAAAGGTGTGTGTGTGGAACGAATAAGAATAGATTCTGTCGAATTTAGTTGGTTGAATCTGTGCAGGTAACCGTTATGCTACCCTGCACTTCCACACGTATAACATTGGCTACTGTTGAAAGTTAGTTAATTATTGCTGGGTGGGGCTTCAGCTGTCCCTACCCTGGCTTCATACATATTATAGATTCAGAGGCGACAAGCACTCGAAGTGGTATCACTTACCTACAATACACTATTGCATCTATTGGTGGAGAGAGAGAGAGAGAGAGAGAGATTGATTCATGCTTTTTCCAAGGGCATTAGTGCAGAATGTACGTCAGCTGGAGTATGTACTCACCCACCCAAGTCCATTCTCGGAGCCATTAAGTGCTTGGCAACTGCACACCTCCTTAACGCCGAGAATTATGTCTCAACTTTTGGTTACATGTAACTTCCTTTTGAGAAAGTCATAATTCAGAACACTGATTAAACACTGGCATATTTTTTTAGACCAACGTGTCGGGTGTTTTTGGCAAATCCTTGTATCACAGACTGAACACACCTGCCCGGTCCCTTGTCACGAGTGACCAGGAATTCTTATAGGTATCGATCTGGTTCTCTAGTAGTACCTCTCCGTTGTACTGATAGGGATAAGTCAGGGCTATCCTCTTACGTCTGCGGCAATGTACGTATGGAACCTGACGTTTTTTTCCATTTATGAATAAATGACGTGTGGTGCCATAAATCCCAGTGAGGGATGTCTAAATAACAGTAAAGAACTGTCTCAATCCATTCTTAATGGATGAAATGGACCTTATTTCTTTCATAAACCTATGTACACTTTGGTTGAACAGAAACTTTATTTCATTAATTGTAGTCGTGAATCCCCATAAAATTCTCAAAAGAAGAGGAAATCAAACGAATAATTTACCCCAGGTGGCAAGCTTTCGGCAGAGCAAGCTCAGTATTCAAGAACAAAAAAAACCCATTACTTTGGAAAAGAAGGGTCTACAACCAATATATGTTCCCGTTGGTCACCTATGGAGCTGAAACATGGAACCTCACCGAAAGATTGGCTCTCAAGAATTTCAGATAATCGCTGGACATCATGACTCGCATAGATCCCCTCAGAAAATATGCGAAATAGTGGTCAACACGAAATTAGATGGTGTTCCAGAGATATTGAAACCGCAACGCCTACGATCGAGAAGCCTGGCGAATCCTATGGAAGGTCCATGTCCATCGACGACGGGCGTCAAAAAGCTCATATTGCTGCTACTGATGATATTTACACGTTTTCGTCACATTTTTATTCTTTATAGATTTTCGTTCATCAAATGTAAATATTATAATAGTGGAAAAAGTCAAAAAATTAAATTGATGCTTTCTAGCACATATTTACCTGTAGACACCTGGTGGAACATAGGGCCACATTGCAGTTACAGTAGCAGGAAGGTTCTATAGGATTCAGTTGTTATCCCATCGCCTAAGGCGGACCACTTTACGGGGCTGAAAGGCTCCAACCGTCTTGCTATTTACCCATACCTGAAAAAAAAAAGTGGATTCCAAAGGCATAAATTAACTAATCGCAGTTGTGAACACAAGACTTGGATAATAAAGACCCAAGCCTCGGATCTGGATTCAAACCAAAAAGAATTATTCACTATGCCATCATGTTTACCAGACGAGCCAAAGTATCATCTCAATCAATCCTTCATATCATTCTGCAGTGATGGTTTGTCTACTTGTTTGGCTATAAGACTCTGTATCACATTATTAAATTAAAAACCTGAAATTAAGTAAAGGAGAAATTCCGATAAAGATCTTTATATTTCTTCCGATTCAGCATTAAAATGAACTCACAAACAAACGGCACTATCGGCCGCCATGACTACTGGCTTCTTTCAACATAATTTTATCAACATTATTTTCGTCGAGTTATTTTTTCGTTATTTTCTAATGTAACTCACCACTTCATTTTTTTTTTGGCTTTTTCTCTACTCGAATTTTACTTGATTTCTACTGCATTAGAATTGTTGTTTACTTCCATGTTTTCTGCATTAAAAAAGAGACGAAAGGAGATTTCGTCCTGTCATCAGAGTCAGATCTTGTGCGCCATTAGTGAAAGTATTCGAGATACATTTTACGGTTGGCCCGAATCTTCTTGGTTTATAGCTTTTCGTTTTCTTCTGACATCTTGGATAAATTAAGGACGAGGTATTATTCTGTTTTATTTGAAGGCAGTCTTTTTTTTATTCGTTCCGAAAATTTTTCTCTTTATCTTCATTGTATTTTTGTTTATTTATTTCTTCTCTCTTAACTTTTCCTCTCATCTTTCCATGATATCATTTATTTTATTCTTCTCGTTCTCTTTTTGCAAGGATCTATTCCTAGGTTTCGATTTTCTCACCTTTCAGGCTTTGCTTTTTTCTTTTTTTTTTCTTTCTTTCCAATTTTCCATCTCTTCTTTCTTTCTTTCTTTCTTTCTTTCTTTCTTTTCACCTCTTCTACTTCTTCATCAGTTTCTTAGCTTTCTGTCTCCCAAAGAGCTTCTTCGTTTCAACCTCTTACGTTTTCCTTCTGCGGCCACTGTTTTCTTGATATTTATAAGGGTTAGTACAACATAAGGAAAATTGCACTGTTCGAATCTTCCAAGTGCTAAAATATTTCTTACTTTGAAAATCAGCATCCGGTAAAATTTTTTTTTTCCCTTGGGATCGTACACCAACCACTGACATCTTTGAGAAATGCACGAAGGCTTCAGGCATGAAGTAGGCCCTTTCCTTTTTTTTTCTTTCTTTGTTTTTTCTCCCATTCCTTCTTATTTTTATTTCACATTCTTTCTATCTCTCTCTCTCTCTTTCTTTGATTCTTTCTTTCTTTCACATTTTCATTATACTACTGTTCTTTTTTTTTTCTATTCACTTTCTTTCTTTTTTCCTCCTCTTCTCCAACTTATTACATTTCTCTCTGTACTTTTCCATTTCATTCTTTCATTCAGTCTTATTTCTTTCTCATTGCCATTCCCATTCTTGAACTCTTTCTCTCTTTCTTTTACACTTGCAATTCATTAATGAAGATTAATTCTGACAGTCTCAAAACATTAATTTAAAAGTTTTGGACCCTTTTCTCTCTCTCTCTCACACACACATATATACACATACATTTCATATTCTATATACAATATATATATATATATATATATATATATGCATTAGCCTTTTTTTTGTTTGTGTCTCTTCTCCACTAGAACTACAAGGTTGATTGACCTGATATTTGGCATGGAGAATCAATAAAAATCGACTTCACTCATAGGTTGATTTCGAGGTCAATAGCAGCCATTCTTCAGCTAAATTTCAGTTGTAAACATCAGAAAAAAATAAAATTTTCATACCAGGATTTTCGTCATTCAATCTTCTCACGAATGGTGCACACATTTCTTAAAATAAATAAAATTCTTAGACATGCTTTTTCCCCTTCTTCAGACATACGAACCGATTAAATCAGATCATTATTGGGATTTTGGAAAAAAACATTTTGCGTTGCTGTGAGAAAAAACAAACAGAATACTAAAAATAATATAACTTTTGTAAATCATAGAACCTTACGTGTTCAAAATATTTTAGTTTATAATACTTCAAATTCATACGTATTTCTATTAATAAAATACATTCTTAAAGGTTAAAACATAGATATGAACCCCACGAAATTGGAGGGTCGATTTTACTTTTATTTTTTCGAGATGAATCATTGTAAATCATTATTATTCATGTTTGACTACTATTTGCCATCAGCTTATTTTGTTTTGTTGAATTCTCGTTACATCGTTAATGGATCCCCCACATCAGACCTACATTTTTTTCAAAAACACTTTTGCATAGTTAACAAGCTTCTTATTGCTTGGAAGCACCAACAATTTCACCTGGAAACTAATCTTCCGGTTTTAGGGCTTCACTGCCCAAGCACCTCTCCTTCTGTAGAATATCATTTGACTTCATGCGTTTAAATATTAAAAGTTTCCTAGGCAACGCCGGTTACCTCAGCTTATATATATATATATATATATATATGTATATATATATATATATATATATATATATATATATATATATATATATTGTATACAAGGGGGTAGGATCAAAACCTTCGTTTCAGAACCAGAGGCTGGCATTTTACCCCTGCGCTACTCAGAACTGGACGTTCAGTAAGATCGAATTTAAGCAATACATTTACTTATGCACGATTCCCTATCCACCAGAGTTGGAAGAGCATTGCTATGTCGCTTATAATGAACGAATTTCCTTACTTAAAGAGTGCTCAACCCTGAAGAAAGGAACGTTAATTATAATAATAATTAATAATTGAGTCATCTGATAGCTTTTTCGTTGTATTACAACACTTTAGTGTGGCTATAGACTATCCAATATACTATCCAGGTAGGATCGAAACCTTCGTCTCAGACCCAGAGGCTGCCATTTTACCCCTGCCCTACGCAGAACTGGACAGCCAGTAGAGAGAGAGACGGGGGGGGGGGTTAGAGACAGAGACAGACAGACAGATCGAAAGTGTGTGTGAATGTGTGTGTGAGAGAGAGAACGAGAGAAATAGAGTCGTAGTAATGGTAAGGGGTAATCTTTTACATGCAGTTGAGTTATCTCTTTGATGATAATCTCTTATTTCTGAACGCCTTCCCTCCAGTGCCTTTCGTAATCTTTCCTTCTCAATATGCATAAACACTAAGTAAGTCGCTTTTCAATCACTCATCAGTAAACAACTGATAATAATTGACTCTACAGCATAGAACACCGCTTCAAATCAGCACCATCACAAATAGGCGTATTAAATAGAGTCGCAAAATTTGGTTGACGAAGTCGGAGATTTTCCGACATAAAAGAAAGCATCTTGTTAGTATTTTAAAGATAAAAGAAATTGAAAGTTTCGTTTCAAAATGACATTTATGCGTTCTCATGTTATCTTGAATCAAAGAAAAAGGTTTCTCAACTATTATTAATTTTTTGACGTATTTTCTTTCCTCTTAATTCTAACTGCTTTTCATCACAACAACTTTTAACACGTATATCTTGACAGAGTGGAAGTGATTAAGCGTGTATGATAGAAAGAGAATGAATTCCCACGCACACACACACACACACATATATATATATATATATATATATATATAAACCACTGATACAAACAAATATTTTAACAACAAATAAGTTCATACAATTACTACTGTTACAAAACAGCAATGGTGCTTCAAAAAAATTCCCTCACCAAATGAATACCTTGTAGTCAGACAAGGTTTCAGGTCCTAAAGCATCATTACCGCTAAACGAGTGCGCCATAGCAGTATTCAACGACACCACCAGGCTTTGTTGGTTCCCTGTCACCAGGTCCATGTAAATGCAGCTTCTGTCAGATCTTGGATCCCATCTCTTGTGAAAATGTTCGGATTTTACTCAGGTGCGTCGAGGCCGAGATGACAACGAATCCTCGGCATATGACTAAAACCTAATGTGTATTAGTCGTATCACCCCATCCGATTAAAAATGATCAGTTCATCGTTATATATGAACCATATTAAGCAACCAACAACCAGTAAAATAGAGAAATAAAAACCAAAGAATTCATCACACAATTAATTAAATCCAAGAAATCAATAAATGGTTGCTTCTATCTTGGCATTGAATTCTCTGAGTCACAAAAAGACATTTCCTCACCAGTGGTAACACTCAAGTGTTATTCTAAGCCAAGGACTTGGTAGTCATATTGTTTCTAGGAAAGTCATCCTTTATTTATATTTGATTCTCTTACGACCATGTGCAAATTTGGATTCATTCCATGCCAAATGCGACGAATTGTCCACCAAGAGCAACATTTCACCCTAAAAAGTTTGAAATAAAAGAAAACTATGGAAAATAGTTTCTGTGTCAGTTCAAACTTGTTGGGATGCAGCCTATAACTTTCAGAAGGGTCCGTAACATTTATTTTTTAGGATAATCCAGTCCTTTCTTCCAAACTTTGATATCCACACAACGTTTCGACCGAATCATTCTACGACCCTCTTGGGATGTACTATGTAAGAGAAGGTCCGATTGAAAAAAAAGATATCAAACTTTACGGATATCGCATAGGCAGAAGAGATTGGATTGTCTGAAAAAAGTTCGAATTGGTTGGATGCTGTAGAGCATGTCTATTCTTGTTGTCGCACAATGCCAAACTTGATTAATTTCCCCCGAAATTGAATTTCCCTAAAAATAATTGAAAATTAATGAGAATTATGAAAAATGATATTTTTTGTGATTTTTAGGAGGATCCCCTAATTATTTCAGATTTCTGCACTCGTGCTGAACCAAAAATGATGCACCTTCTCGAAAAGGCTCAGAATTGATGGAAGAAAGACGAAATAGAAACTTCTTGAAGATTTAATACAGAGTTTGTCAATCGTACCAAAAGATTAATACATTTACAGATCCCAAAAGCACTTAGAAAATTACCTTGTTAATACATGCACACACTCACGCACAAAGAAGCACACAATCACACAACACACATGCACACACACACATACACACACACATACACTTACATTGATACACACATATATATATTGATTGCAAAATAAAATTTTAGATGTATGACATATCACCTGTTACATTGATAAAGATTTATCTGAAACAATCTTAAAAATTGATATTTTATCTAAATTGTCCAAAATAGAAATACCAGCACAAGATCTAGGCGTTTTTAGTATAGCTTGACTGAAGAAATCTCAAAGAACACTTTTTTGAGGAAAAAAAACAAACGTTTTTAAATGTTGCTTAGAGGTGCTCTCAGCTGAAACATCGAACCTATCGAGAAACTGACCCTCTAAATAAGAAGCATGTCGGGTGCACATAAAAGTATCATTCTCAACCTCACATAGAGAGATCACAAGACAGCACGATGTATCAAGGAAGAATGTGGAGTCTGAGATATCATAAGACCGATGGGAAAACTTAAATGGCAATGGGCTGGTCATGTTGCAAGAATGGCAGACAAGCGATGGACATCATGACTCACAACATAGATCCCCAGAAATCACATGCGTAATCGACAGAAAAACCGGCAGAATACAAGATGGTGAGACGAATTTGACAAATTCAGAAATTATTGACTCTGCGACGCCCATGATGGAGAGATCTGGCAAATCCTGGTTTCCCCCGTTATAACACGGGCCGTTACAGCTCAATCCGTTTCAAAACGCTGATGAGTAGTGGACCCAGAATATTGATCTAGCTCCCAAATTATGAAACATAGCCCCAAAACAGCTACATTCATCTTCGTAATAGCTACATTTTATAGTAGCTCCGTTGAAATCTGCTAGGCTTTCTTTGACCCAAACAGTTGTGTGATAACAGGAGACACCAGTATCAACTATTGTTGCTCTATGATCTATTACAAAGTAATAACCCTTCCATCATGTTGAAGTATATCTCCAGGGACATCGTCTCCCCCCCCCTCGAGTGATCTGTGATTCGCCTAGACACTGGAGATTCAGCCACTTGACATCACTCCCTACAGTATTCCCTACTGTTAGGGGTACATCTCTTGGAGCTATAGTCATTTGAGAATATTTTCTTGTCGTCTGAGGAAATTGATAATTACCTTCATTTTGAAATATAGAACTACAAAGAGTAATTTGTAATTATCATTATAAACAATTGAAAATGGAGTAAAAGAGATACTGCACGGTTTTAATGAATACAATAAATCGTTCACTGAAACAATAGCTAAATTATATACAAACTGGAATTGCAGAAAAATATATTTTACCTTTGTAACTCAACTTTCTTCAATTACATAACAGTATTTGACATCAAGTGACAGAGGTTTGCTAATTATAGATATAGCCATATTTTAAGTAATGCTTAAATTAATTCCTGACCCTTAGCAACCCTTTTTCTCCCTGATTTTAAAATTTGGGTGTAGAAACTTTCCGAAAGAAATTCAAAGTCAGAATCTTCAAAAACCGGTGTCTAATCAGAAACATTCAATCATCGCAAAAATGACTGATGCTAAGCAGGAGAGTAATAGAATAGCGGTAAAGTTGGTGGGTAATAATAGAAAGAAGATCGAAACCTTGCGATGTATACAAAGTTCAAATTTAGTCGGCACTGAAATACAGTCATGATTATTGTTTAAGTTTCCCCTTCCTCTACTGCCAGTATTTCCTGTGTCACTCTCAATTAGAGTGATATAAGGTATTGCCGGATTTGTTCAATAAACTATAACCGTGATATCACAGTCATGATAAACTTCAAGTTACATTATGATATAGATAACATTATTAATATTTATTTAGTTTTCTCTGATGACATCTAACTCAACACAGGGGTTTTCTAGAAAGCTCTAAGAAATTAGGTATAGGTTATAGGATTATCTAAACTATTAGTACCCGTGGAAATACCATGGTTAATTTAAAAGAGGGGGTTTAAAATTCTATGTTTCTCTCATATACGTAAATGCTTGGTTCCTTCTGTCTTGTATAACAAGGTTCTAGAAGACAGTGTTGTCATCAACTAAATATCTCAGAATGTTTCTTTTTCTCCGAAAATAGCTTTGGAAATTGAGATGCAAATTATATGAGTGCGATTCATGCACCAGAAACAACGGTAATGATAATTTTGCTTTTGTTTTATGTCACTCAATCCACACCATTTTTTTTTCTGCGCTTCGTGTTTTCTCTCTTCCTCCGCATTTTCGTTGTCCTATTTTTTGTCCTATTCCCCTCCTGTTTTTTGTCTCTGTTTCTTGCTGCGCAATTCTGATTTCCAGCAAGTACACACACACACAGAGGCACACACAGAGGCACACACACACACACACACACACACACACACACACACACACACATGTATGCATACATACAAGCAGTGTCGTATGGTGAAATTGATCGCAGCTTACATTACGCCTTGTAGAAAATTGGTATACTTGAAGATTACATCCAAATTCTGGTTGAGACTGTTCTCCAGATATTCAGAAGAGGCTATGAGCGCGTACACACGCATTAGCGTCCACACATACGCACACACACACATTCAAACACACACACACACACACACACATACCTACATCCACACGTACGTATGCGTATACGCACACACGCATTAATTGTAAGAAGATGTAACCACTTGCGCCTGTCACTAATTCAAATGCAAATGTCTGAAAACAAGACAATGTAACATTGCGTTTTATCTAATACGTATTCACGAGCGTGAAAATCCTTTGAAGGCTGAATGCAACGCTGTAATGGACAGACGTGAAGACACTAAGTATTCCGTTGCTCTGGCAACGCTATCCGGCTTCATTATCATGTAATGCAAACTGAAGTCCTTCCTTTCGAAGTAATCAGTCCGGTCGATGACCGATCGAGTAATGGGCGAGTGGGTCTGACAAATTTGATACTCTCACCAATGTTGAACGTTAGTATTATCAGAAAACCGTAGGCGGTTGATCGCTTAATTAAAAGAACGCCTGGCTTGGTCATTTGGGTTCATTATTGACCCTTTACACAGCAGTTATCCATCATAATTGTGTATCCTTACAAATAAGGGTTTGATACAGTTTTATGTAGGAATCTCACGATTACACAAATAAACTGGCTCTACTGGATTTGTGCTGACTAGAAAACCCACTGAAAGTCGCATTCCAAGTGCTCTTACAGGCTGTAATGATTTTCCGCTAAGATATCTTGGGATGTATACTAACATCAAATCTTATACTGACACGTACTTATCAGCTAAATTTTGATCCGAAATTTTCACTGTATACTGCTGTATCTATATGATTAATATACACAGCTGAATTAATATATTGACAAAAAAAGAGTTCACATTGAAAAATAGCTATTCATTGTGCGAATTGTAAAAATAATTTTGATTTTGGTCTTTAAAAAAAAAGATTTTATTTTCAAAGCGTGAAATGAATCTTTGTTGCATGTATCAGTGATTTTCCTTTAATTAGACTAGAGGTGATAGTTGATGAAAAAATATGCTAAACCTTATAAGTGATCCTATTCGTAGAAAGGCAGAAGTGACGTACTCCTTGGGAATGCCAGCGAACACAACGGTCGAACTGTATTGATCAATACAGCTGGGATAAAAAGCTGTTTCGAATGATTCAAGAATTTTCTTCAGAGATATAAAAATCTATGATTTTACAAGAGAAATGAATTCATCTCCCTCTCTGTGTCTCTGTCTTTCTCTCTCTCTCTCTCTTACACACACACACAAGCACGTACTTCCACCCTATTGGACCCTAATGACTCAAACCAAATCGAATGACTAGTATGTGGACTCATACATAAATCAATTTTCAAATCCATGCTGATGTGTAGACTTATGCACACATCTACAAAAATTAAAGAAATGAGTAATAGCTAATTGAAAAATATACCACAATTCTCCCTCGCCCTCCCGCCAAAAACTGAAATGATATTTTAAGCTAACAAAACGAACGGTCACAAAACCATTAGGACGATGATTTACACTTCGAAATAGTCCTGATCCTTGATCAATCGTGGGCAAAAAACCAATGCTTCCTCGGCTAGTTCCAGGGGACCATTTCCCCTCGACAGCACCTCTTTATTGCACTCAGAGGGGTAGGGAGAAAGCTATCCCCTTGTGTCCTTATGCGTGGGGTTCCCATCATCCCAAAAAAGGGCTTTGTGACACATCCCATTCTCGGGAATCCTTGAGAATAGTGAAATAGAGATATTTGCGGACTTATAGCTTCAAACCAAACACAATTATTATGAAAAAGGAGAAACATTTATGTCTGAATTTCACAAAGTGATGTTAGTATCATACAATGATTATTCATCTTCGTTGTTATCATTTCAATGTTTCAGACATTGTAGCCTGTGGCCTTCCTCGGGTGTATTTATTATTCACTGACATTCCAGTAATAAAGAACATTTCAGATCCACAGAAGAATGTTCTTTTAACTCATTCACCAATCACGTCTACATTTCTTTGGGAAATTTCAGAAGAGGAAAATAAAGATGCAACCGTCCTAACGATCTACAAACAGGTGGCTTTTTCATCAGTCCTGAATAGACCAAAATCTTCATAACCTGTGGGAATTGATGAGGATAAGGGGTTGGGATTAAGGTTAAGTCTCTGTCATCGTGGAGGGGACTAACGAAAAGAACCAGCATTTGGGATCTTTTTCGGCGAAAAAAAAATGCAACTTAATATTCCCTTTTTTTCTTCTTCAAAATTTTGGAAAAACTATTACGGTAGTTTTTTGGTGGGACACTAACGAAAGAAAAACAATGCACTAAAACTGAAGGAGAAAAGAGTTAGATATAAGATCTAGTCCAATTGGATAAAAAGTGAAATGTGAAGATAAAAATCGTGCTTATAATCATTGACAATGATCTCTACAACCTTTGGAAAATATCAGAAGGACAGGTCTGGTTAGTCACTCAATTTAAACCGTCACATGACAAACCTCTTTTGGCAGCATGCTGTATTAGAGGTGATCGAATAAAATTTTGGAAAAGTGATGATCAATGAATAAATTACCTTTCTCATTTTTTGTTGCGTGGCGATCCCTAAAAAAGTCCAGATTTTGAAAAAGCAACCTTTGGACACAAATTAAGAGACTAATTTAGCATAAACTTACATCGGAAATTGAACTCCTTACAACAAAATACTTTTCTTAGGGGGGGATGTTCAAAAACGAAAGAAAGAACATTTTTCTAGACATAACAAGGAGTAAATATTCAAATTTTCAGTCACCCAGTTCTATTTTTGAGGCCTGTACACGTGACACATACATAGATAGATCGCTAGACGGACAGACCTATTTAAAAGCTGAAGAAACTTATGTTGACTGTTCAGGTGACAGTTTTGTTTGATGGTATCTGATATCTAAGGAAGAATTGATACGATTCAAATCACGGCACTGTTGAAGTCGGTATGAAATCTAAGAAGAAAGCTGAACGGTGGTGGCGGCGAGTAGACTTGCTGTCTCTTTATTCCAGCTAACTGCGACCAGATTTCCTTAATGCGGAGATATAAATAATAATTAATTAATTATTGATCCCAGAAATCAAATAAGAATAAAACGATTGTCAAATAAACGAAAAAAAAAAATTATCGATTAAAACCATCGACAAAAAAATAGATGCAAATAGAACAAAAATTCATTACTTTGGGGCACCGAAAACCAAGTGATTTGTGGGAAGGTACGAACGATGATCTTGCGCGTCACTAAACAACAGTAAGTCTGGCACTCGCTGTCGACTGTCAGCTTTATGACGAATCTATTACCCCCGGGCGCTTGTAAAATGTCAGTTTGTATGAATGCTGAGCGATTTCTCTCTGATTGCACGTTATTAATACCAAGCATTGACACCAGTATCAGTCCTGTCGCATCCAGTTTTAAATTGCTTAAAGGAGCGAATAAATACTCATGACTTTTGCTGCAGGGCTCTTTGTCAGTATGAAGACACCCACTCACAACTAGATTCTTTCCTTCTTTCATTCTTTCTTTTTTTCTTTTCTTTCTTTCTTTTCCTTGTCCACCTCTTTTTCCCATACTATCCGCTTTCTTCCTGAATCTTATTTTTGTTGGTTAGTTTATTTAATCCTATCTTCCTTTCGTACCTTTTGTCCTTTTTTTTCCTTAAAAGTCCCCCCCCACCTTTGATTTTTCTTGTCTTTTTGTTTTAACTCTCCTATTACACTCCTTCCCTTCATTGCCCCTCCCTTCCTTCCCTCCTTCCTTCCTCCCTTCCTTCCTTCCTTCCCAAGTTTATAAAAATTATCATTTTTCTCTTATTCAAGTTCGTATTCTTTCGGATATTTCTACTTCACTCTTGTCCGAAATTTTCTCCTGTGAGCACGAGACTTCACTGCTCGAATTTGTTAAGGTAAGGAAAAACAATAACAAAAGAAAAAAAAAAAAAAACGTGTTTCTATTGAAGAAAAAAGTACTCAGCGATACTTAAAGGCTGACGGATGCAATGCATACCCGAAGAAGGCCGAAATGTATTTCGGCCTAAATATTGTGATAAAAACAATAAAGATCCATAACTTCTTTCTATTCGTCCTTCGCCCTTTCTTGCTCATTCTTTCCTTTCTTTCTGCGTTCTGCCTTGCCTATGTATCTCTTCTTTCTTTCCTTCCCAGCCGCAAAACATAAGGCCTAGATTTATATGATTTAAACAGTCTTCTAATGACATCTGCACTCTCTATTTAGCTAGCGACCTAGGCTGATACTCATAAACTGAATATAAAAAATGCATATAACTTCGGTAAAGAAATAAATTCCATTAATTGTATCATTAAAACATTACATATATCGAAAGTAATAGTCGCTCAGGGCAATGTCACGGACACCGCAATTTGTCTGTCCCCTCTGCTTGGCATGACAATGCATCTCCAACTCCTATGGTCAAACGAGGGGTAAAAATGACAAGAAAAGCAGCGAAAGTACCGTAGTTAGACCAGTATAGCCGATGCTAATGTTGGAAGGGTTTGTTTTCGGAAAGCATATTTGAATTAGAACCAAATAGGTGGAGGAGGGATTTCTGTGAGAATAGATATATCGCTTAAATTCAGCCTTACTGCCTGTCCAGTTCCGTAGTCCAGAGGTAGGATATCGGCCTAGTGAAGGTTTCAATTCTGCCTCAAAGTACTGGGTGGGATGAAGGAAAGTCTATAGCCACACTGAAGAGATGTAATACATCGATACAGCTGTCTGTGGATGACACAACAATTAATGCTCCTCTATTCAGGGTTGAGCACTCTTTAAGTGGGGTAACTCATCCATCGTAAGCTTATGCAATGCTCTTCCATAGGAATACAGCACTCTGGTAGATGAGGGATTTCTGTGTAAATAGATATATCGCTCAAGTTCAGCCTCACCGACTGTCCAGTTCCGTAGTCCAGAGGTAGGATATCGGCCTAAGGGTCTGAAGTGAAGGTTTCAATTCTGCCTCGCAGTGTGATAAAAAGCAATTCAGTCTTTTACTATGGAAGGGTTTTATTATTCATTTATCAAAATTGTAGAAGAATAATAGATAGAAAAATCATCCTTGGGAACCAACACCAAACAGTTCGCACTTTATTAGTGTTCACTTTAAAAGCTTTGCAGACGTTGTCAACATCTGGAAAAACATATTCTAATTTGAAATTGTACTTGAAAAATTCTTAAGATTTTAGGGTAAACACCATTGTTGTTAAGGTCTCGAAAAATCTCCAGATCTGTATTCAATCAAATTGGTAAATCATCCACTTTCAGCATTATTCAGTATTTCAATTTCAATACACATATATGATGCAAAGGTTACCAGCGTCTTCTATTGCCAGAGAATTGTTAGGGAAAGCTGAAAGTGTTTTTTTAAATTTTAGTCGACTCTTTATTGCTCGTACAATCATTTGTATCATCGTCAAAATTATGAACTTAGAGAAGCGAAAATTGATCAGTGTTCAAACAATCGACTTTTTCTTCTTGCAAGACGGGAAAATGATTATTTTGAGACAAGTCCCCTGTGATGGAAATATAAACATTTCATGAATTCAACGAGACGAAAA
The DNA here is from genome assembly GCA_963457665.1 of Thysanoteuthis rhombus. Taxonomy (NCBI): domain Eukaryota; kingdom Metazoa; phylum Mollusca; class Cephalopoda; order Oegopsida; family Thysanoteuthidae; genus Thysanoteuthis; species Thysanoteuthis major. The sequence goes on along the minus strand of OY735205.1, from coordinate 22,691,846 downwards.
TCACAGCTAGTCTAGGAGAGAGCCTTCAAAATATCAACTCGAGCGACATCTACCGGGGAGAAAAGTTCCTGTCTTTGTGGTGTGGGATTCGACGAAAATCGTTTTTTATAAAGAATTGCTGGAACCTTGACAAACTGTTTCTGAGAAACGCTACGATGAGCAATTGTCTCACTTAAATGACGCATTGGGAGAGACTTCGTTGAAGTTAATCGATGAATTTGTTGCAGAACAACTCTGTCATGTTTTGCTTTGCTTGGGTATATTTTTAAAATGGTTGGTTTTCTATTAAACTGCATATTATAAAATCACATTTTTAAAATAAAATCGAATTCGAGATGGTGTATTCATCTTATTCTTTCGAATAATAAGTTGTGTTTATGTTTTTGCCAGCAATCTGTGATTCCAAATTCGAAATGATCATCTAAAATCCCTGAGAAGAAATCTGCTTGGCCAAAGGAAATAGATAAATCTTTTTCCAAATCTTAATTTTCGAGTTTCTTTGAATTTCTTCAACTCGTATTTTCTTTCTGTTGTTTTCTGTATATCTATTCATCCATCTATGTCAGATTCTCCATGTCCGTCTATCTATCAATTCATTATAATTTTTGTGCATTTTCCTGTTCTTTTTTTCCCGGTGTATGTCTATCAAAACTGGGAACTTCATGCATTTTTCGAAGTTTTTAATTGCTTTATCGTTATTTCCCTTTATTAGGAAACTTCAACCAAAACATGAGTTTCTTCCATCTTTAAGTGATTCTGGCTGACTGGTTATGCATGCACAAGCCGCACCAATGGAGCTAGAGAGCTGAAAATCTGCACATATTTCTTCTTCATTATGTCTAGGAAAAAAACTGCGTTTTTTTTTTTTTCAAAATCTCACAACAAAAATTAGGTTTTTAGTGGCTGATTCACTGAGTAAGTTTATGCTAAATTGCCCCCTTAATTTATCTTTTGAAAATTCAGAATTTTTAGTGATTCAGAAAAGGTGACAAAAGTAGCATCCATCACTCTCTTTTCCAATGTTTCAATTGATGACCCCTTACACATCATGCTGCCAAAGACGTTGGTCACATGATGGTTTCTATTGGGTGACTAACCAGACTTGTTCTTCGATCGTTCTTCAATTCTTATTTCAAATTTCTTTAGAATGATTAAATATGGCGTCTAGGTATACGTTGAGAATATCATGGGATAAAACATTAGAATGGCATAAGATCCCCTTAGGTTTACTTCTAAATTTTCAGTAACAAATTGGATATATTAATTACAAGTTGATTTGAAAAATCTTACCCATTCATTATTCTATCTATGTCTCATGACTTCTTCCTTCTATTTTTCTTTTTTCCTTCCTATCTTTTTGTTTCTGCTTTTATGCTTTTTGAAGACTCAGATGTATCAGACTCTATAAATCTAGAAAAAAAAACATCCATGGTAAAAAGAAACATTTAAAAAAATAATGACTGGTCGAACAGATAAAATGTCATCAAAAAAACAGAAATGAAAAAAATGAAAAACTAGAATAATGAGAGTTGCTTGCTGAGAGATTTTTGTGTGAAATAAAAGAGACGAATTTCGGCTTGAATAAAAGAGTAATTCCGAAAAGAAAAAATATTCATTCCTGTCCCGAAATGTCCAAAGAGAAACCGGAAGTCTATTTTGGTTCGTATCCGCTTAAAAAAATACTTGACAACGTCGAGATGAACTCTTTTCTCCTGAAGGATGCCTGTGTATGAATCCCGTTGAAATTGCTGGCAATAAATGCTTCGGCCCAAAGGACACCATCTTTGGCTCTAAGAAAGAAAAAAAAATCTGGTCAGAATGATGGGAAAGGAAAATCGAAAACGCCATCCGAATGAAACTGAGTAGATGCATTATATTATTTGAACCTTATGTCTGGAACCTTTCGCGCATGCGCGGTTTCCATTACTAAAAGGGAAAAAAACAAGGGACAGCTGAAACGATAGTGTACGCTGCAACGTTAACGAGAACAGGAACGAGATCATAGATGAGAGTATGGAAGAGTATAATGAAGAAAAAAAAAAAGATTATAAAAAAAAAAACTAGGGGGTAATGAAACCAGAAAAAAAAACAGTGACAAAAGAAAGAAAATATTGGCGATTACTTTTTTCTCGATTTTGTTTTGCATGATTTATTCATCGTCACACAAAAGTCGCTATTGACCAGGAAGTGAGATCAGCGAAACGATTTTTCTTTTCGAGTAAAAAAGATTTCTTGGCGGTCAGAGAAATTTCGCTAGCTTTTATTTTTTACAGAACGTGATAATCAAAATTGTTAGCCAGCATAGGAAACATTTTTTAGCAGAAACCTATCGGCAACACAAGTGTTTCATGGATCTATATATTTACATTCAATGCCAGTGTAGGCCATCGCGCGTGTGAGGACAAGTGAGTAGAAATGTGTAGGTGCGTGCTGCCCACTCATTCGTGCATGTCAAAGTGGAGGTCCCTTCGTACACTATGGATTTGTGCGCGTGTGTCAGAGTTTATGTTTGATTTTGCGTGTGCATAAGCATAATGTATCAATGTGTTTATTTCTTATTCACAACTACGTGTTTCACAAAAAAATGTTTACTGTCATGATGGGGTATCAGAATATATCATTTATATCCAGATTCTCGGTTTAATCCTACAACCGAAAAAAATACCCGAAAAAACGACCCACCGAGCGACACAGATATACACACAACATACGAAAATCGGAGAATTTCAAGATTAAAATAAATTACACTTAAACCAAGATTCCTTTGTTTTCTTTGAAGAGGGTGTTTGAAAGTAGATGTTATTGTACTGATCAAAAAAGTTATATGCTCTATAATTGTGCAGTGTTCAAATTCCCTATCATATATATATATATATATATATATATATATATATATATATATATTGATGAATTTGACAATCGGAAGGTGGAAAAAATAAAAAATAAAAGAAAAGTAGGTGCTACATGACGAAATTTTTACTTATCACATGGGCATGTTTCGATGCATTCCGATGGTTGCCAGCCATCTTTTTCAGAGAAACTTGCAACAATGCAGAAAAAAAAAATTGTATGCTGTTCATATGTTTGAGATTGATGAAAGAAATGGGGGTATTTTTGTATTGTGGGTTGTTTAGTAGAAGTGAGAGGGGAGGTGCTTGTATCTGAGTAATTGAGAGTCACAGCCCTTTCTTATCTAAGACAAGCCTGCCACTCATAGATACAGATACGAACATCTTCAGGCCCCCTCCTCGCACAGTTCATCTTGTTCCAGACCAAACTTGACACTCACCTACTTTTATCTTAATTTTTTCTCTTCATCTTCCAATTGTCATTTTCATCAACATTATGTACAACACACACACACACACGCACACACATACACACACACACACACACACATATATATATATATATATATATGCGTGTATGTTTGTGCGGATTGGTCCAGCTGTTTACGGCATGCAGAATGGAACGTTTACATAAGTGTATATCAGATAATTTGTTTGAGTGCAATGTCTTGTGGGCGCCCTTGGTGCTTCACTTGTGAACAGATCAGAAGCGTGAATACAGTGGATTTTTGATGTTGGACTGTGTTATTTAACACGAAAAAAAGAAAGTTATCTCAACCAAACTGACGGATTGATAAACGAAAAGACTCTTTTCACAGATTATAATTTTTGTAGATTGATTTGTGATGTTATAGATATATGTTAGGTTAGTTAGACATATCTAAACCATTGCTGATATCCAAACGAAAATTGCAAACATCTTAAGACTAAAAAACAGAAATTTGAGTATCATTGTCGAATTTTTCCCTCTTTTGCCGACATTTTTTTCATGTTTAGGCTACTACTTGGTTTAAACAACTTTACTTGAAACACACACACACACACACACACGCACACACACACACACACACACACATATATATATATATATATATATATAATACATAATCTGATAGAAATAATTATATTACTCTGACTGAAACTCTATTTGAAATTATCCCCGTCTTTACACGGTGAATGTATCATTTGGCCTTGACAGCGAAAATACAATGAACAGTTAACGAAATTGGGGTTGTTGTAGGAATCAAGCCAGTGAGCGATAAGTAACTTCAAGTAGCATTGCTCTCACCATCGAGCTGAACAGCCACCAGTGATGCAAAGGCCCGAATAATTGTTTTGAAAATTCTCATCTTGTTCATTCACTGGCTCATATCTACCCATCATCATCATCATCATCATCATTATCATCAACATCATCATCATCAGTCTGTTATCGTCCGTCATTGGACATAGACCTTCCACAAGATTCGCCTGACATCTCTATCATGGACATTGCAGGGCCAATTCTTCTTGAATTTATCGAGCTCGTCACGCCATCTTACTTTCTGTCAGCCTCAGCCTCACACCTAATCTCTGGGGATCCACATGGTAAGACGTAATGTCAAGCAGTTGTTTGACATTCTTGCAACATGTCCAGCCCATTGCCATTTGAGTTTTCTAATAGATTCTATGATGTCTCAGACTGTTGTATTTTCTCTGATATACTGTGCTGTCTAGTGGTCTCTCCACATGAGGTTGAGCATGAATCCCTCATGTGCGCGTAGCATGATTCTCAGTTTGAAGGTCAATCTTTTGATCGGGTTCTATGTTTCAGTTCCATATATAACTACCGGTATGATACATTGGTTGTATACCCTTCTTTTCAGGACTAGTCGGATTTTTTTGTTTTTGTAAGTCGAGCTGGCTCTACCGAAAGCTTGCCAACACCATGTGATTCTTCTCTTTATTTTTTTTCTCCTTTGATAACTTCATGCGGACTAGCTGTCCTAGGTAAATATAGGGGTCTACTTTTCCAGCTCCGCATTTTCGATTTTGATCGTTGTGTCTTTGTCCCCAACATCTATCTATATACTTGTCTTCAACTGCTAATTCTTTTTACGCTGTCTGGGCCAAATGATACATCCAATATGTAATAACGGGAGATCATTTTGAAAAGCATTTCAAATAAAACGCATTAATGATTATATATATATATATATATATATATATATATATATATATATATATATATATATATATATATATATAATTAATGTGTCATCCACCGACAGCTGTTTCGATGTATTACATCTCTTCAGTATAGACTTTATCCCATCCAGTACCTCACATCGGACCCGGAGGCCGATATCCTACCTCTGGACTACGGAACTGAGTGGTCAGTAAGGCTGAATTTAAGCGATATATTCATTTTACGCAGTAACTCTTCGTCCACCAGAGTGCTCCAAGTCTGATTTTGCTGATCTGTTTCCGACCTCTAGTAGCCGAAATGGAGCATTGTAGCCAGATGTATGAATTAAAGTACCCTTAAAATTAGCTGTAAGAATGCGAAAAGTCTGGTCGATCTGCAACTGAATAATAATGATGATTATAATAATTATAATAATCATAGTATTGGGTCTCTAAATTTTGACGTTATTTTTTCTTTCAAATTAACTGATCAGATGCCAATATCAAGACTCCGAGCAGTGAGAGTGAACTCCAGCTGGAAAGTCGAAACAACGTTCTACGCATTATCCAATCTAAAACGATCGGCGTTCTTCGTCTTTTCAAACTGGTAGCTCGTGCCGACAGACAAAGGAATCCCATGCACTGTGGTATTCTCACGACACAAGTTCCTTTCAATCGTTATATATACATCGATATATGTGCTCTTGTGTTCGATCGATATGCTTGCTCTTCTCAACGCACATTTTATTTGATAAAGAATGAAGGTGGGAATTGTATTTCATTCAGTTTCTTTGTAGTTCGTTTCATCAGGGATATCTTTCAGACATGAAATTTCCATTTATTACAGACCCCTTGTTTCTCAGTTGATTATTCAATGTATCAATCAATTAAGTTGATCAAGTTAATTAATTCTATTTCTCATTTTCTTCTTTATTACTAAACCAAAATTATGGCAGTTAATTACTGAATTAATATCGATTCTTATTTGATGAATTTAATTATTCAATTTTTTTCTCCCGTTACAGTAATATAGTTAACTTGTTATGCTATTGTTTGTTAATCATATGATGACTACTTTACACATGCTGTCAAAAATGTTAGCACACATGAAATACATGGATATGCACAGTGCGTTTTATATTCATGATTAATAGAGATTAGCGTTGCAGTGAGCTTGGAGAATTGTCTTCTATACACTTTGCATTCGATTTTCATGATTAATTGAGATTACCATTGCAGTGAGCTTGGAGAATAGTCTTCTATACACTTTGCATTTTGTATTCATGGTTAATAAAGATTTGCATTGCAGTGTGCTTGGAGAGTATCATTCCGTTGACCACGGACAGATTTGTATGATCTTTCGTTTTTGTTTTCATTACTTATTTATTGTTCTTTAATATCGGCTTTTTTATCACGATATCAGAACATAAAATGGTATTTTACTTTGTTGGTTGCGTTCCTTGGCGTGGCAGATTACAAACAGACATCCCTAATTATTATAAGTGTGACTTACCTACAATTATGTTTCTCCATGTTATTTATAGCCTTCACGCACGAGTGCATGCACATTTGCGCATATATATATATATATATATATATATATATATATATATATATATATATATATATACGTGTGTGTGTTGTGTATGTGTGTGTGTGTGTGTGTGTGTGTGTATTTGTGAGAGAGAGAGAGAGTGAGTGAGTGAGCAACCCTCTGGCAATGCTTTAACAAACTCGCCTAATCACCCTAGAGAAATGCTGCCGAGCCCTACCCTGATGGAATGTCACGCCCTTTCCGGACGCTTTTTGTCGATTGTTGTCTTCAATCGTTCTAATTGTGAGCAGTTCTTGTCCAGATAAATCGTTTGCATCTCCAGAAGAAGATCATATCAGAGGAATTATTTACTGTCACATCACATACACAACATCATCTTCTTTGAATGAAGATCAATTTTTGATATGGTAAGTAGTTGTTTGTTTGGTGTACCCCACGATCTCTTAAGTTCCACGTTCTTGTAAAATACCCACTCTTCATCGCCTGTCAAATTTTGTTTAAAAGACGAAACATTTTCTTTACGTTTAAGTTGCGAATCACACTCGGAAATGTGCTCCAGAGTTTCTGTTTTCACCGAATTCCTGTGGGATCCACAAATCAAAGCAACTAACTTTATAAAATTGGCACAACTGATTTTCAATGGTTGATTTGAATATTTCGAATATGCTATTGCTAGCTATATCTCGCGTCGTATAGTTTTGATTATTCTCAACTGATGCCTTGATTTGATTGCTATAAATATCAACTGCTGAGCCAGACAGAGAAGCATCATTCAGTGTGAAATCTCCATGGGCAGAATTTCGCAAACTACTTTTGACACATGCGATCATTCACAGTACCTTCTCCATGAACAGCACAAAACTTTTTTGTGTGTTTTCGTCACATTTGTATCATTCATAAAATAAACAAATAAACATGAAACGCCGAAAATGTTCCTCGTTATCTTTTATATTCAATGTTCGTTAAATTTGACAATCATATTTTGGTGCACACTGATCTAGCAGCTGTCACAATACACTCTAAAGCGATCTTTTTGAATGAGGACTAAACACCTAAAGGCCATGAAACCATAAAACCAAAACGAACTCTTTAGCCAATCCAATATGTGTGTATGTGTATTGTGTGTGTGTGCGCACACAATCGTGTTTAGACACTCAGTGCAAGGGACTTTTATACATGCTTATACCGGTTGAATTGGCATTACCAAGATAAATGTATCCAATCAAGATGATTTAATCATATAGTTGAAGAGATATAACTTCAAAGGGCAAATCACATAAAGGTAGACAATTACTATCAAGGCAAGTTTGCGTAAATCATAACAACATTCAGAAGTTACAATACTGATATGATTGATATCATAACCGGAGGAGTTAAGTGAAGTTTGAACGATGGTTCTTCAAGTGCTTCTGACACTGGCATACTACAAGAATGATAGAGATGATATATAAGAGTGAATAATAGATATCACAACAAGGAAATGTTTTTACAGGGCAAGGAAAGGTTAAATATGTATGATGCGATGCTAATATACCGTGAACAATATGAGGATGAAAATGCCGCTTGCAAATAAAAGAGAGAGACAGTGTTACAACTGAAATGCGATAAAGGGAAAAGAGGAGCTATAATGCTAACATAGGATAGATAACCTTTTACCTGCAGGTGATACGCAACGGTAATGAATTCTCTTTATTGCAATACCTTTATACAGATCAGTAGGCTTCTAGGTTGAATTTCGTAAACAAAGCCGTGGAGTGTCCTGACTACGCAAAAGTAATAAAGGCGAGTCAGTTGAACGAGAAACCTGTGATTATAGTCAACAGATAATATCAAAGATGTGATGTCTTAGAATTAGTGCGATAATTGTCGGAATCAGCCAATACATGGTGCAAAGTTTTGCCTGATTCCCTCAGAAAATTTTCTCGCACCAATCTTTTAATGACAAGAAATGCGCCATTACTCTCACTAAATTTGCATTCCATGCTTGGCGTTAATCTGTAATCACAAACCTTTTGGAATGGACACAAACACACAATAGTCATCACTAGAATGATACCAAAATATATATTTCTTGTCGAAAAATAGTCATCTTACATACGCAAATCGTAACTTGGTATTGTATATACATAGATGAGATGGATTTGGGTTCACGGATATGGACATTCAACAACTTTGTTTTGTCTCCAAAGGGATACAAGCGAATATTGTTAATGATTATCACACACATCTCTTCCGGTCCCTTAACTTACATAAATGAACTCAGTAATCTACTAATTGCAGCGTTGGCTATTAACTCCTGTGCCTTATCCTTTGAGGTACAATTCAAAAGAACTCATTCATGCCTGAATGAATTTATATATATATATATATATATATATATATATATATATATATATATATATATATATATATATATATATATATATATAAATTGTGAGAGAGGGGGTATTGTCAGTTTCTTTGTCTTTCCTTGTCTTAGAAGTTTAGTTGTGCTTTTGCCATAAATTTGTAAATGGATACTTGGGTGTTTTTTCTTTTTAATTTTTTGTTTGTTTAATGAACATTGTTTTCTGTGATGTTGTATTCGAGAGATTAAAATTACCCGTAGGAAAAAAAGCAAAGGGATTTCTTCCTGATTAGGAAATGAGACACGCATTAGTATTAGTCATTTTATTACCTGAAATTACAGATGAAAGCAGACCAAAAATAAAAAATAAAAATAAAAACAAAACAACAACAACAGAAGAAAAAAACGGAACATGACAAAGGACGCATTTACTGATCTGGGTGTTGTTGAAACACGTGCATACATACAAACATGATCAAATCGACACACATGCAGAAAGATACACATACGCGTACACAAGCGCTCGCAAAAAGACACACAGACGTACAATTACATACCTACTCCATGCACACGCACGCACAATGTCACAAACATATATCTATTGAGAAAATCGATTTGTCTGACCTAAAAGATTATGCTGTGATATGGTTAATGAGTTGTTGCTTAGTCTACTTTAAAAAAATACCATGTACTTACATCTACTCAAAAACGCATCTGCTTACACACACACACATACAAAGTACGACCTAAAAGCTCGGGAGATTCGATCACTAGAAACGAATGAACCCGACGCTAATTTCCACCGTATCCTTCGAATACTGCGATCTATCAAAGTGTACTACCTATAAATATGATAAATATGCACATTTTTGTGCCTGCACTCCTTCACATATACAAATACAGGATAGAACATTCAAGGGTACACATACCAATGCCACCGTTTAAATCTGCATTCGAAAACTTGCCCCTGCGAGAATTTCAGTATTTGTTTTTACGTCCGATCAAATTAACTACCGTCTCAACCATCTTCCGCTTGATTAATAAAAATCTCAGTGTTACTGTGAGATGATATGTTATAGCAGCTTCTTCTAAACTTATATTTGTGAAAGTTTGCGCCTATGTTTGCCTTTTCCTTTCAAGCAGTGCACCACAGTTGGGTTAATGATTCAATGTACCCCTAAAATGTGCAGGATTAGAGTAAAAGAAATTTGGGGTGATTTGTATTATTTTAAGGGTCATTGAGTGGGGTTCTATAATACTGAACTGGACCCCAAGTTTGCATTTCCAGTGGAAAACACCGTGATGTCATATTAAAATATTAATTCTGTTCACATTTTTTTCTCTAACTTAATATTCTGACGAAACTGTTTTTTTCCTAGTTTCTTTTTCACATGTTAATCATCTTTTTAGATAACAAAATTTGGAAGGGGTAGAGGGTAAATTTTTCTTCCACTTTTAGGGGTCAAAATCTAGGGGAACATTTCTTCTGCCACTTCTGGGTGTCAGAATCGAGAGGGAATATTTTTTTCCTTACACTTGTATAGGTTGAAATCGACGGAATTTTCCTTTCTCTTCTGTGTTCGAAAATTCAAGGGGAATATTTTCCCCATTATTATCGAAGAGTTATTTTTTTCATCCACTTTTACGTGTCAAATTTTAGTGGATTTTCCTTCTACTTTCTGGGGTAAAAATCGAGGGGCGTTTTTAAAAAAAAATCACGTATAGAGTTTAACATCGAGGGGAAATTTCTTTTTTTTTTCTGTTTCAGGGGTCCAAAACATGGGGAACTGTTTTTTAAATTTTAGTGGTCGAAATCGAGTGGAAACTTTTTCTTTCTCTGTCAAAGCCGAAATCTAGGGGGACTTTTTGACGCTTTCAAGGGTCAAAATAGGGGTGGGAGAACTTTTTTCTCTCTCTTAGTGGACAACATCAGGGTGTGGTAACTGTTCTTTTCAACGAATTTAGTCAACATCGTGTCCGAACGTTTTCTTTACTTTTATGGGTCCAAATCGAGCAAGAACGTTTTTTTCACTATTAGGGATGGAAATCGAGGGGAAGCTTTTATTTTCCATATTTAAAGGTCAAAATCAAGGTGTGGGAACTTTTCTTCTATTAAAGGTCAAAATTGAGGGAAAGCTCTTTTTCTATTTTAGGAATTAAAATCTTACGGAGTTTCTTTCTCTTTTAGAGCTCAAATCGGGAGGTACTGTCTTTCCTTTCATTCAAAGGAGACAAGTCATGGCTGAACTTTTTTGTCACTTTTATGGGTCAAAATCGTGAATGAATTTTCATCTATCCTTTTTGGGTTCAAAATAGACGGGGAACTTAAGAAAAATATTGGTCAAAATAGGGATGGGAGAATTGCTGTTTCTCTATCGGGGGTCAAAATCGAGGAGTAACTTTCCAACAGTTTCGGGATCAAATTTGAGCGAGAACATTTTTTCACTTCTAGGTGTCAAAAGCAATGAGAAACCTTCTCTTCCTTCCAGGAGTCAGAAGCGAGGGTAACCTTTATTTTACATTTCATTTTTTAGGGGTCGAAAGCAAAGGGAAATGTGTTGTTAATTTTGCTGTTATTTTTTCCTAAAGGCAACACAAGATATTATTGCTAGTTATTACTAAAGGTGAGTCATGGTGAGGCTCGTTATGACTAGAAGTATATTTTACAGACAAAGGATATCGCGACCGTTTTGAGAAATTACGAGATTTCCGGCCAATGGAGATTCTATGGTGCTTGGCATAGAATGAAAGCCCATAGCACCGCACAAAATGGAAATATGCTGGCTATCATTGAACTTCTTATTATATCCTACTGATTACTAAGGAAAAGAATAATGAAACGATAATATTTTTCATATATTCATTAGTAAACTCGCTCAAGTTTGACTAATTGTTCTGATGTCTTCACCTTCTTTCAAGCAAGTTAAGTTAGTAAACGCCAACGAATCGAACGTTTATTTCTTCGAATTATTCTTCTTTTTACGCGTCACGTCTCGTTCTAAAAGGCATTTTAACGTACAACTTACAAATTATCATGCTTGGTGAGAAAAGACTGTCACTTGATAGTGTCGCGTGCGTTGAGAGAATAATTCGAAAAAATAAACGCTCGCTTAATACGCTCGTTCAATGTGAAAAATCCAAACAGAATGAAAACAAAGGTACATGTACACAAGGAGATGGAAAAGGTCTTTGACAAGAAGTGGATTTATAATGGTTGATGATTATATATATATATATATATATATATATATATATATATATATATATATATATATATATGGCTCAGCTCTATGAGGTAAGCCTATAATACTATTATTTTAGAATTTTATAAATGTGAAAGCGTCACTGTGCGTCTATAATCTCGTTCGAATGATATGCTTATGGAGTTATTGACTCTCAACAGTCGTAATGTTTTGCGTTACAGTTAACAACAGCATCACTTCTAACGTAAGTTTCCCCACGCTATCCAAAAGTAGTGAGTTACTATAAAAAAAAAAAAAAAAAAGAAAACCTTTAGTAGTTTTCAAGATTTTCAAATGCCCCGGGGGGACCCCCAAAAACTTTGTGGATTGTTACTCACAGCATTTTTACTAATATTATATCATAATATCTCATGAAATGTCCTCAAATCTCCAGCTATGCTGCTGCTTGTACGAGTATAAGTTTTTATGTGTACCTGGGATGTATTTTCTTAGCAAGAGATTCATTAGCCTGAACACTGTAAAATCTTCATGCATTGTAGAATCTTCAATGAAAGAAATATCCTCTTGGTCTTTTTCGCCTTGATTGATAATGATTCCTTTTATTTTACTTTCCACAACCGTTTGTTTCTTTCCAGTTAACTTGCTTCGTATTGCAAACAAAAAGGGATTTGAAACGTTGAATCTTTATGCTTACACATACACACACACACACACACACACACATATATATATATATATATATATATATATATATATATATATATATATACACACACACTCACGAGGCGTGCATCTTGAAAGAAACCGAACTTTTTCGAAAGCAAGCATTGCTTTACCTACAATCTCTTGAGAATTGTTTCCTTTGAAATAGTCACCATACTGTCGATATTCTGCCCCAACGTTGTCTCCGGTTCTGGAATGTGTTCTGAAAATATTTTTGAGGTATACTGTGCAAGTCTCATGGTGCGTTTTCTTTCAACTCCGAAATCGAACACTTTCCAAGATGGATTTCAGCTTTGGGAACCAAACAAAAATCGGAAGGGAGCGAATCCAGAGAGTAGAGAGACCGGGACAGGAAATGGTCATGGACCTCGCCAAAAACTCTCGTTCACCAGTCTGCAGTCGCAGCCCAAATTTTGCAGCAACACGATGCATCGTCAGTTTTTCTTAAAAAATAATTAACTGAAAGTTCCTGCCGTTGGGACGGTTATCCACAGCCATATGATTTGTACGACCGTAAAACCTCGAGTTTTTTTCGAGGGGTTTTACCACTTAAGAAATGTTCTCGAGATCTGAAGAAATGGCACTGATAGTGTAACGCCAGGTGAGTTGGAGGTTTCAAATTCCAAGTCTCAATCCTCTGTTGCTGTACTGACGAACATTATAGAGCATACATTAATGAATATAATTCTCTACAATTACTTTGTCACTCATCTTGTGAGATAGTACCTGGAAAAGATAATACTGTCATAATTTGAAAAATAGCACCCAATTCATCTGGAAGTATATTTATTCAATTTTGGGTCTTTTTTCCTGCGCCAAATACTCAATAAATAACTGTCGGAGTTAAGTTACATAAAAACGACATTATTTTCCGGTACCTCTAATATATATACTAAGCTTAGGTACCAGGAATATATATATATATATATATATATATATATATATATATATATATATATATATATATATATATATATATATATATATATACTAAGCTTATTCCTTTGACTCAAAGCCACATGAACTCTCATTATATTTTCCCAATCTTTAAGCTGGAGAGGGTTTATTGGCCTTAAAAATTGGCATTCGAAATCACGGCCATCGCTTGGTTACAAACAAACTCATTAAAATAGGCACAACATTTCAATTCCATTCATAATATTCTGATAATAATGTGAATTAACATCGAAATAGAAACAGAAATTCCTACAACTGTCATTTCACAAAATATACAGGCTAATATCATCATGCTTGTTGTTTTTAACACTGGATTTCAAGCAATATATACTTACACATCGACTGAAACATTGAAATAAAGCAAGAATTGGTAGGCTCATCCGAATAAGTTGCGTAAGACTAATACTCACAGAACTCTCAGGCTATCCTCGATTCTGATTTGTGAATACTATTTTTCACAAACGTTACGCAAATCTTATATATGTATTGATGTTGCAATAATATATTTCATTATTCATATCGTTTAAAACGAAATTGCGTCGTAATGTGAAATATCCTAGTTCTTTTTTCGCAATACTGCTCAAAATTTCTATCACGACTTGTCGAGTAAGTTCGTCATAAAAGAAATCATAAAACATTCTTTGTGGTAAAAAAAAATCCCATTCAGTCATCGTAATATTCTTAAAATGATAGTCGATTCTTATCGGACAAAATTTAGCAATATTACTCCTTGACCTTTTTATCATTTCGGGAATATCAACATTGATCAGTCAACCGAACACACATAATCTGGTAAATTGTCCAACTATGAATCACACGCACGCACGCACGCACGCACGTACAATATAAACATATACATGTTTATTTAAAGATAGTGATATAACTGTTGAGGATACGTTTATGTAAGCAACGTTTGCACTTATTGATGTAGGAATTAAATATTTATATGCATTTCCATAGAAAAAGAGGCAAAGCTATTAACACTTCTCCGTGTGTATTTTCTAAATTTCTTTGATTTTACTTTCTCAGAGTATCGACATATTTCAATTTCTCTCTCTCTCTCTCTCTCTCTCAATATATATATATATATATATATATATATATATATATATATATATATATATATATATATATATATATATTATCCTCATTAGCCATTCAAAGTCCACTGCTGCACAAACTACTTTCCCTGTTCATTCCACTCATTCCATGTCGCCTGTGACTGTGCTTACTCATCTTATCTCCCTTTCTTCTCCCTAGTCTTTTTTCTTCTGAATTTGCTATCTTTTGTATACCATTCAAACAAACCTTTGCACCATCAGTTATCCTTCCTTCTATCCACGTTTCCAGCCAACCTCCACTTTTATTCCGGTCATTATTCTCTCCACTGATCTTTGTGTTCGTTTCAAAGCGATCTTATTAATTTCCATGTTTTGCTTGATTGCTGGTATTCACATTCATTGTACACGTAGCATTTTAAGCTGTTTACCGCAATTCTTGAAAGTATCTCACGGAAAACTGACTTGAGAGGAACTGGAGTAAACATAGACGGAGAATACTTGGAACATTTACAGTTATATCACATTACACTAATACCAGGAACATCAGAAGAGTTACAAAACATGCTAATAGATCCAAAAAGGGAAAGTTACAAATTTGGATTAAAGATGAATTGAAAAAAAGATAAAAGTAATGTTCAACCGTAACCTACCGAGAGGAACCATAAGAATAAAGGATGAAGACCTGGAAAAGGAATTGGAAAAACACCATGAAAGTGAAGGAAAACTTATAACAATTGGTTGGAAACATTTAGTTGAAATAGAGACATATTGAAAAGACCATTGGTAATACATATATATATATATATGTTTGTATTATGGATTACCAATGGGCGAATTCATCATTTCACCATATTTAAAGCTCTATTCTAACTAAACATTTTGTGTATTGACCACCAATGAAATAAACCCGTCACATCGCATATTGAATCACAGATCTGTGCTTTGGTATATATATATATATATATATATATATATATATATATATATATATATATATATACATATAAGAACGCATCTGTTGATTTGTAACGCACAACACATGTGATGGTAAGTTTTTCTTCATGTCTAAGAGTGTATACCCGATACACATTTCATACTTTGCATGCATAACCCCAAAATATTTCTGCATGAAATTGTATAATCAATATGTTGCTCATCTCAACTCGGTATGTACCAAAAAAATAAAAATTATAGCAATGTTCACGTCCTTTTTATGAAAAATTAAAAATGCATTGTAATAATGCAAATACCATCTTTTGGGTCATTTTTTAACAACTCTTAATTCTGATAGGATAAAGTAAATCAGAATAAAATGCTTTCGTGTAATCAATGTATGTTTTAAACTGTTTTTAATCTCAATTTTTGTCATCCAAAATCAACTACACCATGATGTCTGCCGATAGAAAAATCTAAGCTCCATAATTAAAAAATTTCGAAAAATAATTTATCCCTTATAGAAATATAGGATTCTACGAAAATTAGCTAAATAAATGTTAACCTAATTGGAGTTAATATTGATAACTTCTTTACTTAATACGTATTGAAAAATATTTGTTTACAGCTGGTGTATCTTACCTCCAATTGCGTGCCAGTCCACTATAGTCGGTTTGGGCATTTGGCAAAGCAAAGACCAAATTACTTCTTCCAATCCATGTCCTCATCCATTTACGTTGTCTAAATCGAATGATAAATTAACCATGTAACGATGAGAGATCCTTTTCGATAAGTTTCTATGTGATATAACGCAATTTATAATTCATTCTGTCGGACCGAATATGTCCATTTTTTAAATACATACTGTCGCGTTGGGAGAGACGAAGAAGACCAAGAATAAAAACGAGATCAGAATTTGAGACCAAAGCAGTTATTTGGCCTTTGCTTTACTGGTGGACTGTTTAGCTCAGTGGTAAGTGAAGCGGATACCCTATTGGTGGCGGGTTCGATTCCTGCTGCAGCCCCATTTTCTTTAATTGTTTATTCTATTTACATTGTCTAAAGTTAACCGTGTAACGACAGGACATGTATATGTATACAACAACATGATGATCGTTCACTGTTTTTTAGACATTTTTATCCGCCAGAGCCAACTTGGTAGCATTTATACGCTTGATTGTCAGCCGAAAATAATGAGTTTGAGAAGCTGGGATGAGAGAAAAGGGTTAGAGCAGGAACGAATATACATTTTTATATGTTGCCTCCCGTCGTGTAATTCTCTGTTGGGTAAGCTGCGAACAGAACCGTAATATACATTCCTCTTTTTTGGAATAGTCGGAGATGTGTATTTCGTTAAATGAAGAACTTCTCTTCATTTGATTCATGTATATTCCTAATCAATCATGGGTGACTTTCTATCTCTCTGAAACATTTTTCATAAATATATTTGGGTTCAACCTTTCTAAAATCAATCTACTCAGCCTCCTAACTTTTCTTTTCTTCGTTACCGGTCACCTTCTCTTTCTCCTTTGAGTTACGTTCCATTTCACTTCTACAGGTGCTAAGCCAGCGCACACCTGGCTTGCGACCGCCACTCGAATAAGCCTGTTGCTTCTTGAAATCACTTATCCCAACCGCCCCAAAATATTTCAGAAACTCATAAGCTAAATCAGATACGCTCTTTATTGGCCACACTGCATCACGTGTCGCTCTCTACTTCGCAATTTCTGTTCCTATACGAGGGAGACATTTGTCAAATTAGTTGTTTGGAATTTTCAGTTCGTTAAATCATTCGAAGCCAGGGCCAAGTGTCCTTTGACCCATACATCCCTGAACGAAGATATCTAGTCCTGGGAAAATCAAAGCCAACAAAACAGAAAATTCATACATACATACGCACACACAAACATAACCACTCGTACATGTACATATATACGTGCCAGAAATCTATGCATACTCGAAGCCCTATCTACTTTTGGCAGCAAGCCTCCCATTATCTAACTATCTCACCCCCAGCCACGTACTTCAAATTCACCTAAATCTCTCAAATCATCATTCTGTGCAATTGCCAGGTCCTAAATTGTCCTTCTCGCCTGGTGCCAAGCCTACCGGCCATTACATTTCCTGGGGTTGGTGAGAGTCAAGATGAGTTGGTCTGACACACCATCTTCAGAGTCGAATATGCAACCAGTCTGAAGGCAGTCCGAACACAGATGCAGTGACTCTAACATGTTCAATATTATTCCTATGAAGATACTAACTTGGCTATGGTAATCGCTCAATAACTTCTTGGTCATTCCATTGGCTTGTCTTTTTCTTTTGTAAGAAGTTCGCCAGATGAGGCCCGGAGAGGACAGAAACATGAGCTAGTTTGTGTAGTGAATCCACATTCTACTATTTATTTCCAGCTCTACTCTAAAACAACTTAACTTCATGAGTAAAAAGTTGTATGTATCGAGCACTCTATGAAATAAATTCATTACTTTTCAGAAGTGGCTCTATATTATTGATATATTATTATATTATGTTATATTGCTAGCCTGATTTGTACCACACACACACACACACACACACACACACACACATATATATATATATATATATATATAGTTTAGACAGCTTGACAGCTTTAAACACTAAACACATTTAAAACTTTTTCCAAAGGTCACTTATTTTTCAATATCTGTTAATATAATTTATGTATTTTTTGGTGGGTTTTTTTTTTCAATATTTTACACGTACTTTGATATTATGATGACGTATGTAAATTTTCTCTTGTTAGGATCTTCAGTAGTTTATTATGTAGCGGTTCTGGGGATTTAAGAACAAAACAGTTATATTTACATGACACCCCAGCAGTGTTGATCAAACACGGCCTCCCTTTCAGCCATGACTTAATTACATAGTTTATGCCACACTAAATGTAGTTTGTTATTTTATAAACGTCATTATCATAATGTATTGTACGTGGATACTATTTTATTTATTTTACATTAACTTTAATTTTATTCAATAACTTTTTTGAAACACGGGGCTTACTTACGTAGGTACCCCAAAACATGTTTAACGATGAGAACAGACATGACTCGTTGTTCGTGTAACTTCTATTGACTGTTCACCAATGTGAATACTAAATCTGTAGTGTTGGTGTTAATCTCGGACTACATGCAAACCGATTTATGATATCATCTTTAAGAATACTAATTACACAGAAAAACTTATTCGAGATGATTTTCTACCTACACATTCAACCGAAGAACTTGACAATTTTTTTCCTCTAACTTTAAAGTTAATTTTTTCACGTCGTATACTATTTTTCTCCTCCCCTCTCTCTCTTTATATATATATATATGTATTAATAGGGAGGGGTATAGATAAAGATATTGTATAGGTTTTTGTTATGATTTTTTCATCTTATATGCCCATGTGTGTGTTATTGTGTGTCCGTATGTACGTTAGTGTGTATATTTGCACAGGTTCTCGAATGAATACGTGCGTAATCGCTTGTCATATCTGAATAATACGCTGCGTTTCAACTCTCACTGCTAATCTCGTGAATCTCTGAGTAGCAACGAGAAAAGGAAAAAAATGGAGAAATTATGCATAGCGCAGAATTATAACAATTACATTTCTGCTATCATGCCTCATCCATTTTCCCTTTCTTCTTCCTGACAACGCAGGAATTTATTCATTTATTATCATTATTTTCTCCAACTTTTATATTTTTTTTCTTCAGTCATCCTTAAGAGTAAGTCATCCGTTTAGTTTCAAATATGGACAAGATACATGACTCTTTGATGAGATCCAACGATACGAATAAACACATTTTTGTAGGCATTTGTATGAGGCCCAAAAATGATAAAGAAAAAGTGATATCATTCCGTTGTTTTATCCTTTGTGTATGTATTTGTGTGCGTGTGCATGTGCATGTGTGGATATGAAAATGTATATATATGTGTGTGTATGCAAGTGTGCATGTCTGTGGGCGTATGTTTGTGCGCATTTGTGTGTGAATGTGTACGTGCGTGCGGTGTTTTTTCGCTGTTAGTCTTTAAGTGATCTTAACAGATGAATGAAAAGTTTTTCAAAGCGACAGAATGAATAAGAAAAGCATAAAAAAAAATACATACCATTCAATTTGGATAGTCATCCAATAGAAACCGCCATTTGATTAACGTCTCTTGGCAGCATGTCGTGTCGAGGGTGATCAATCACAAATTTTGGAAAAGGTGTGATCAATGAACAAGTTACTTCTCTTACCTTTTGTTGGGCAGTGATCCTTGCCCCGGAACTATGAACCTATTCAGGGGTGGGGATTAATAAAAACAAAACGTTTTTCTATGCATGATAAGGAATAAATTAAATTTTTTGTGTCCTTTAGCTGCTATGGTATGTCCTGTGGGCGTGATACATCTTCACATACATGGTCAGCCAGACCAGCTTGAAAACTGAAGAAACCTATATTGACAGTTTTGGTGACAGTTTTCGTTGACTGTATCTAACTGAAACAACAACTGCTCAGCTAAAAAGACGACAGTGGATATTTTTTGTCTTGTCCCTGACAGTAAGGCTGGGGGTGTAAGGTTCGGTTGGGAAAATGAGAGCGTCGTAATGTGAAAACGGACCAGTAGCTTTGAGAGATTCTATCTTGTCTGTAAAGAGTAGATATTTTGTAGAAAACTGTTTGCTAAGGGAAAAATATGCATTATAAATGGATTGAGTAAAGAACAAAAATTAGGAGCGAAAGAAATTCAATTTGATACGAAAAGATTTGATGTGATGGAATAAAGCAAATCGAGCTAAAACAATAAATATGATAATGTTGACAAATACGGATTGCTGCGATTGGGGTAATGATAATGATGAAGAATAGAGGGAAATTATGTAGTAGTAGTAGTAGTAGTAGAATAATGACAATAATAATGATGATGATGATATTAATGATGGTGATGATGATGATAACAATGACTGTCTCAGCAGATAAAAACACTGCTGTCAAGGAATTCGGAATACTCTCAAATATAAAGACCATGAAATAGAAATCAGTAGAATGTGGTAACTCAGGACCCAAATAATACCGGTCGGTTGTTGGAGCCCTAGGGGTTACGCAGGAAAGGGACCAGTGAACTTGCCGAAAGTATACTTTGAAAGCCCAGCAAATATGGAATATAGAAAATAGCTCTTACCCTCACAGCAAACATTATTAGTAAATTCTTACCAATGTGATTGTATGTAAAAAAAAAGTCAACCACCTAATATACATGGATGATATAAAATTGTTTGCAAAAAACTGGGGAGAGCTTGAGCCTCTGTTCAACGAAGTAAAAGAATACAGTGAGGACATCGGAATGGAATTTGGAATAGAAAAATGAGCAATCATGGTAATGCACAAAGGAAGGCTTACAATGACTGAAGGAATCGAACTCCCAGACAACAGCAAGAATTGAGCATTGACCGCACAAGACCGATACAAATACCTAGGCGTCCTTGAATGTGACACGATAAACGGGAAGAGATGAAGGAGAAAATAAAGAGAGAATACCTTAGAAGGATAAGGAAAATATTAGAGACCAAATTAAACAGCAGAAATCTAATAAAAGGAATGAACACCTGGGCTGTGTCTGCAGTTAGATATACAGGACCATTTCTAGGATGGACAAAGGAAGAACTCCAATCAATGGATAGGCGAACAAGGAAACTTATGACAATGCATAAAGTATTATACCCTAGAGATGACACAGATAGACTATACGTTAAGAGAAAAGAAGGTGACAGGGGGCTCATCAGCATAGAAGACTGTGTCCAGAGAGCTAAAGCAATCCTAGAAAGGCATGTGCAAACGAATTGTGAAGAAATCATAAAGAGTGCGAGAGAAAGTGCAACAAACAACAAAGTAGAAAACAATGGAACAGCACAGCAAACAAGAAAAGAAAGATGTGAAAAGAAAAAATTGTATGACGAGTACAAGACGTAGCAGACGAGAAATCATGGACGTGGTAGACATGATAGAGTAGCAACGATGATACACTGGGAAATAAGCAAACAAATGTGATTCAATCATGTGGAAAAGTGGTATCTGCACAAAGCAAAGGCAGTCTTGGAGATTGACAACCGCAAACTACTCTAGGACTTTGACATCCAAACTGACCACCTCATCCAAGCAAGAAGACCGGACTTGGTAATGGTAGATAAGAAAAGAAAGACCTGCCAAATAGTAGACGTGGCTGTACCTGCAGACCATAGAGTAAAGAGGAAGGAGAGTTAAAAACGGGAAAAATACCAGGACCTAGCAAGAGAATTGAGGAAGATGTGGAACATGAAAGCCAGGGTAGTACCGGTCATGGTTGGCGCACTAGGAACTGTCCCAAAAACGCTGAGGGCGAGACTGGAGGAGATCAGGATTAGGGGAAGGATTGAGACTGTGCAGACCACAGCACAACTGGGAACTGCACGGATACAGAGGAAAGTGCTAGAAATATAAGGACTGCAATGTTAACTGTCAATAGTGACCCAACGGAGGAAGGGAAATGAAAGTGGAAATGCAAATTACTGCATTGACATGATAGGCGGAAGAGAGAGAGGAGACGTTAGCTGAAAACCTGAGGAGACTTATTGTCACTCAGCCTTCAGCGATAACCACTGGGCAACCGGTGTGAAACTGTAAATTGCAGTATTATTGCGACCTATGAGTACTAGGAGAGGAGGGCTGGAGACTTGAGGAGACTTGCTGTCACTCAAACTCCAGCGGCTACCACCAGGCAACTGGTGTGAGATTCCAATTAGTAATAGTAGACAAAAAAAGGAAGGCCTGCCAAATAGTAGACGTTGCTGTACCTGCAGACCATAGAGTAAAAAAGAAGGAGGGTGAAAAAAGGGGAAAATACCAGGACCTAGCAAGGGAGTTAAGGAAAATGTGGAACATGAAAACCAGGGTAGTACCGGTCATAGTGGGAGC
Source organism: Thysanoteuthis rhombus (assembly GCA_963457665.1). Lineage (NCBI taxonomy): Eukaryota > Metazoa > Mollusca > Cephalopoda > Oegopsida > Thysanoteuthidae > Thysanoteuthis > Thysanoteuthis major. Next base: position 22,669,097 of record OY735205.1, on the reverse strand, counting down.
ACTAGGAACTGTCCCCCAAACGCTGAGGGAGATCGGGATTAGGGGGAGGATAGAGACCGTACAGACCACAGCGCTACTTGGAACTGCACGGATACTGAGGAAGGTGCTAGAGATATAAGTACTGCAACGAATAGTAGCTCTGTCATGATATGCGAAAGAGGGAGGAGACGTTAGCTGAGGACCTGAGGAGACTTATTGTCACTCAGCCTTCAGCGATAACCACTGGGCAACCGGTGTGAAACTGTAAATCGTAGAATTACTGCGACCTATGAGTACTAGGAGAGGAGGGATGGAGACTTGAGGAGACTTGCTGTCACTCAAACTCCAGCGGTTAACACCAGGCAACTGGTGTGAGATTCCAAATAATAATAATAATAATAATAATAATAATAATAATAATAATAATAATAATAGGCATATATGCAATTGTACTCATTGGTTAATTCACCTTCCTATTATGACAGAACAATGAAAATCAAGTCATAGAAACTCTTAATATCTTATGTCTGATCATGCATTAAAACAGCTTGAGTTGAATTGAGACTGTGCCAATCTTTAAAGCGGGACACGGTGATAAAGCCATTTTATTGGGTAATTTATATTTAATAATTCAAGTATCACAATTTTAAGTTTTTTTTTAAAGCCTCAACTTAATCCAAGCTGTTTCGGTATGTGATCAGACATAAAGTCTTAAGAGTTTCTATGAAATAATATTCATTGTTATGTCATTATAGGAAGTATTGAGATCAATGCGCAAACAAATAGAGACCAAATTTCCATGTATGTCTATTATATGTTTAGATATCTTAGATAATAGATAATAATTAGATAGATAAGATAATAGATAATAATAAACATGTAGAAAATTAAAAAGGCAAAAAGAAATTATCGCAGACGAACAATTATGGATATGGGGACGCAGAGGACAATTGAAGAGAGAAACATAATCCCTTATCATTACTGCCCAGAATAAATACATCAATACAGTAAAAACCGCTGCCGTGGAGAAAGAAATAAGATGATGAACCACATAATCAGTGGGTGTAGTAAAATGGCCCAAGTACTAAATAGACACGACATAGTAGTTATAGTCATACATTGGAAACTATAAAAATCAAATACAAACCAATCGTACATGCATAGACTAAAATCTGCCCTGGAGAACGTAACTCAAAAACTATCTTAAACGCCTAATTCAGGCTAGATGACCAAAACTTGTGGTAGTGAGCAAAGAGAAAAAGTATGTCGGATTGTAGATTTTGCTGTCCCATGGGGTGAAGCATCTATACCTTGCCCAAGAGCAGAAGAAGTTTGGGAACATGAAGGTGGTGGTAGTGTCAATAGTGGTCGGGGCCTTGAGAACGGTTCCCCAGAACCTAGCAAAAACACTTGAGTAACTAGGAATCCAGGGAAGAGCTGAGGCTATCAGTTCTAGCGAAGTCGACCCGAATACTTAGGAAAGTCTTAGAGTATTGGGGAGACTTGCTGTCACTTAATCTCCAATGAAAGCCAGACTGGTCACTGCTGTTGTGAAAACTCAGCGAGTAAAAATAATGACGATAAAAGAATGTTGACCATCATAGCAATAACGTTACTAACATCATCGAGAATACTAAGGAAAGTGCTGGAATACTGAAGAAACTTGCTGTCACATGAACCCTAGTGATTGTCCTCAATGACTACTGGTGCAAAAGCACAACGAGTACTAACAGTGGCCATAATTATTAGTACTCCAACAAAAATAGAGACAACGATAGATATATTCGTAGATAACAAGGTTATTATCATTATTATCATTATTATTATTATTATTATCATTATTATCATTATTATTATTATTATTATCATTATTATTATTATTATTATTATTATTATTATTATTATTATTATTATTATTATTAGAAGCATCACCACCTCAACGAATAAAATACCATTCATGCATTCAGCTCTCAAGTACTATTACTACTTCTACAATCAGTGATAGAGTGGGTTTCAGGAACTAGGTCTTTGGTAAGGCTTGATTTTGGGAACTAGTTTTCTCGGTAATGTCTCCATTCGTAGACATTGAACATACAAAAAAACCCTGTAAATTGAGAAGTACGTATACGTCTTACTCCATTTACCCCCTCCCATTTCCATCCCTGACAACTGCTAATAATTCAAAATAAATAAAACTAAAGCAAAAGCGACAAAAACAACGGTAGCAAAAGAAATAACAGAAATAATGATAACAGCGTTGTTTGTATTGATTGAAGTTATGGTTCCTGCAAACGGTTGAATGGATGTCATTATCTTCCTGTCAACCGAAGTGTTAAATATGTTGAATTCGCCGCCATTTTAAAGATGGCTGATCTTGTAATTATTTTCAAATCAGAAAAAAAAAAACAAGCGGAATTCGTTTTAGTGAATATCAATTCCTTTGTATTGTTTTAGTTGTGTGTTTCTTCTGCTGGAAATGGCAAATCTGATATGCCTTTATTGGTCTCCAACACTTTTTCTCTTGTTCACACACACACACACACACACGCACACACACACACACATATATATATACGACAGAAGTGTAAAAACAAGCTGTTTATCATAATATATATACTAACACGTAGTGCTACCCAAAACTTCGAAGAATTTGAATGTAGCACGAACTTTGAGAGATCGCTGCATACATTCCCGAGAAGTCTTCTTCAAATAATACATTGGCAACGAGGTGTTAAAGTATGTAATCTCTTTTCATGGTCCAATTTCTGGTACCTTTGGGAAACACGTAATATATTACAAAATTGACTGTGAAACCTTACTATGACAAACCAACAAAAGTCGAAATCTCCGAACTCTTTTGGACGCAGCACGAAAATGCGAAAAGCATCAATTTGATACGAAGGTTGCAAAATGGTTGCCTCGTTTCTCATCATCACTCTATAGTAGGTGTCAAACTCGTTTTCTTTGGTGGACGGATTAAAAAGATTGATTGATTCACAAGGAAGCAGCACTCGGAGAGCATATTGTCAGGGGAATTAATTTTGTGATTTCTTCTTCTGTAGCCCATTACCCACGCTTCCACAAAATATCATTGAAATTCATTGAGATCTCTTGTAGACATCGTGTGGGCAGACATGAACACTTAGTGATATTATGTGGTCTGAAAATATGACTACGATGAAAGGTAGGGGGAGATTTTGCATGCATCTTCCCCCAAATCTAATTACTTTTTCCATCGACCACTGTTCACTCTTCCACTGAATTTCATTGAGATTCATTGAAAACTTTTTGGACGTATACTTAAATATATGGAAAAGAAAACGGAAAAATATCTTTTACTCTATCCGTCTCCAAATTAAACCAACTCTTCTTTGTTCCATTCCCCATTCCACCAAATTCCATTGAAATTCATTGAATATTTTTGATGATATCGTGTGGACAGACAGTCAGACAGGCGGACACAACCGGATATACCGAATACCTCACCAATTTCGTTGGCAGAGGCAACAATAGGCAGAATTTTCAAGGTCTTGGTAAAATACAAGAAGTAACGCAAAACAATGTGAAACAACGAAAATTGGGGCAAAGATATCACTTATTTCTAGTAACTATTGCTCCGACCAATGATAAACCTTACTCCGGTTTTAATCATCGCTCTACACCAGCCCCTGAATTAATTAATCAATCACCACACACCTCTTTATAAAAGCTTCTATTTTTAAAGAATACATTCAATTCTCTAGTTTTTTTTTTCTTCTTTTGTTGCTCGTTGCTTCTACCGTATTTGATAGGGACCGGAATTTCCAATGTAAAAACGACATGATCCATTCTTAAAATTTTATTTTTGATAAATTCCAAAATATCCATAATCAACATATTTTAGGCTTCAGAATACTTATTCCTTTTTATAGATTGACTCGTTTCATTATACAAAGCCTAGTTGACCCAGCTTTGGTTTCTGTCGGGTTGAATAAAGCAGTGAAAAATGTACTACTTCGGCCATTTCCGTCACGTTTCGATCGTTTGGGGGAGGTTTTTCCAAACAGTGGGGCGAAATTTCTCCAAAAGACTGCCCGGGCAGATCTTACCAGTTTCTTTATAATGTCCACTTGTTTCCTCAATCTCATTCTCAGCCGCCTCCATATTTTCGTAAATATATTCCGTCGGGATCTCTTCTTTGCTGGTTCGATTCTACTGTGAGATGCTTCAGTTGTTACCTGTGAGACTGTTTCCACATCTCTGATATCAACACTGTTAATGAGCGGATTTCGTTTCGTTCGCTGTCGTGTCATCATGCCTTTTGATTTGATGGTAGAGTCATTTCCCGAGTGCCTTGACTCATGACGACGTGTTCTTCGGATTTCCGTTCTTTGGCAGTCCCCTGAACCGTCCAACAGACGGTTGGACATTTTCTTGGACATCATTTTCCCAAGATCGTAGAAAAACAATTCCTTTCACTGCTCTCTGTCTAAAGGCAAAAAAGAGAAGGAAAAAAAAAGAGAGTTATGATGACGATGTAAATGACGTCAGTAGTCTCTGACAACGTAATTTATTATTATCTTGTAAATAACTTTGAGAAGTCATTAACATAACAGCTTTTGTTCCGACAATCTGATCTCTCTTCTTCGCATCTTTCGGCCGATTCATTACACGACCTTCTACGTATTATGTAATATGTAATATGCATAAGGAAAGAGGGTGTCTTTTATTTCATTGGTCTTTTCTGTGGTGCAGAAAAAATGTTTTGAAAAAAAATTTAAAGGTTAACCTCAACGCTTGAAAATATAATTTCACTCTGATAAAAAGACACGTCTATACAGCTTTCCATTTCTACACTAATATGAATATTATGAAACATTTGCATTGCTGTGATGTTACGTCATTATTGAATACAAATTTCTCCAGCTTAGAATGTTATGAATTCTTATATGAAATTATTTCCTTGCTGAAATGCGTATATCCAGCATCACACGTGAAAGAATGCGTTCCGGCAATCAGATTACTTACGTATCGTTCAATATCAACGAGTAGAAAGTTTAAAAGGAGAGGTAAATTGTTAGAATAGGAGATAAAGGTTTTGTCAAAGGGAGTAATGTTTAAAAGAGGGGAACTTTTGTTAAAAGGTGGGGGTAATGTAAAATGGCGGGGAGGGGCTAAAGTTAGAAAATGGTCAAATACTAAAAAGGGCTTTGGGGGTTGGAGTTGAAAATAAAGGGGTTAATCTTAAAGAGGGTAGAGTTATTTCTCCATATTGGGCAATAAAAGAGGAAAAAGTTCACCCTCCAAGTTTGACCCTTAAGAAATTAAAAAAAAAATCACCGTTCCCCTCAAATGTTGAGACCGGGGATAGGGTAATCTTACGAGGTGAAAAGGTTCTCCCTCAATTTTCACTAATAAATGAGAAAAAAATGTCTCCCATCGATTTTGACCAATCAAAATGAAAAACAAAAAACAAACAAAAAACAAAAAAACAAATTCACTCTCGATTTTAACCTTAGAAGTGGAAAATAGTTTCGTTCCTATGTCAAACCCTGAAATATGATTTCCCCTGCGAATCAAAAAATATCTCCTCCGTGATTTTAACCCTTGAAAGTGAAATGAAATTCCCACTTTATTTTGACCCCTACGGATGAAAGTAATTGTTCCCTCTCAATTTTGACCCCTAAAGAGGAAAACAAAAATTCACCCCTCTAATTTTATCTACAAAAAGTTATAAAAAAATTTCCGCTCGGTTTTGAATTCTAAAGATGAAGATAAACATTCTTTCTCAATTGTCACAATTTTCACCCTTCCAGTGGAAAAAATCTTCTTTTTTCGAATCCGAAAACTAAAAAATGAAAGTTCCTCTTTGATTTCTGCCTCAAAGTAGAGAAAAAAATTTCTTCGATTTTGACCCCTAAAAGTAAAGAATGAAAATTCCTTCTCACTTTTTAGCCTTGAGAGTAAAACATTTGATTTTAACCTCTGATAGTGGAAAAACAATTATGCCTTAATTCCGACTCCTAAAAATGAAAAAGATCCTTTCCTGAGAGCAAAAAAATCTCTTGGATCTCGACCCCTAAAATCGAGAGAAAATCTTCTCCCTCGATTCTGACTCCTAGGAATAGAAAAAAAAACATTCGGATTTTGTCCTCTAAAAGTAAAAAAATATACCCTTTTTTTTGACCCCCGAAAGTGAAAAAATATATCCTTTGATTTTGACTTCTAATAGTAAAGAATTAAAGTTTCCAGTCGATTTTTCCCCGAAATAAAAGAAAATCTTCCTTTTCGATTTTTAGCCCTAAGACTAAAAAAATTCCCTTGGATTTTGACCTCTGATATCTAAAAAACAGTTGCACCTCATTTTTGACCGCTTAAAATGAGAAAAAAAAATCTTCCCCTCGATTTTGACTGCTAAAGGTAAAAAAAGAATTCCCTTGATTTTGAACCTTGATAGTGAAAAAGATATTTACCTTTGATTTAGACCCTAAAAGTAAAAAAAATCCACTTGACTTCGCCCCTAAAAGTGAAAAAAAAAACACGATTTTGACCTCTGAAAGACAGAAAAATTCCCCCCAATTTTGACCCCAAAAGTGAAACCCTTCTCTTGATTTTGACCCGTCAGAGTAAACCCCCCCCTCCTTGATTTTATCCCCATAAAGTAAAAAAAAAAACCTTCAATTCCGATTTTGACTCCTAAAAGCGAAAAAAAAAAATGATATTCCCTTTGATTTCGAACCCTAAAGGTGGAAAAAAATACCTATCAATTTGGACTCCTAAAAATGGAGAAAAAAAAATCTCCCTTTCCGATTTCGACCCCCATAAAAGAAATAATAAATTCCCTTTTGTTGATTTCGATCCCTAAACGTGAAAAATACAAGTTCCCTCCTTATGATCGACATAACCCCTGATCCCCAAATTTCGCGCTTGGGGAAAGTTTACCTAAACTGTACAACATCAATGTACAGCACTAATCAAAAGACCATTATTCAATGTATCCATCTACAACCAATAAATATCGCCAAATGAGATATGTTATAAAAATGCTTTCGCTTCTTTCATCTTTTTTTTTTTTTGAAATAAAGAACGCAATCTACGTCACATTTGTTTTCCGAGAATTGATTTGAGAAAAAGAGAATTAAAAAAAATATTCTTTTATTACGTCATCAAAAAGTATTTTACCATCAATAAATAATCATGTAAATAGACCCCTCCAACCTGAATTGAAAAATTAGTTTTTGAAAACTATTCCCCAAAATGTGTTTTTAGGGGGTGGTTTTCGAAAACTAGTCGCTGAAAACACTTCCCATGGATCAATTCCGTACCCACAGAAAATTTCATGGATTTATATCAGTTTTTGGATATAAGTAGTCTTTGTGGTAGACGAGAACAGACAGACAGACAGACAGACGGACTTATAGTGAATTATATTGAGATCTTATATATCTTTTATACGTTCATATCATTTTTATGTGTCATGGTATCTATGCAAGTACGTTATATTTTGGTTGACAAATTTCGTTATTCGTCTGTATTTTTTAAGCTTAGTTTAGTCTGTTTACATGAGCAGAACTGTGGGCACTCAATGAGGGTTAAACTCCTCAGACAGTGGTCTACAAGATTAGTTTACACAATGAGATTAATTGATCGATCGTCATAGCCATGATGAGATATAAAATCTCTTTCTGACACACACACACACACACACACGCACACACACACACACACATATACACACACATTTTCACTGAGAAATGTTTGATCAATTTGATTAATGGAGAAGCGTTCAGTGAAACACGTTGGGAAGAGATCGTTGAATATTAGATAATTGTCTAAAATGAATTTTTTTAGCCTATACATATCTGTAAGCGTATATAAATACTGAGAGCATACTGCATTTTTCCCCGAAATTTTTTAGCTGAAAATCGAGATGCGTATTATCTAAAAAAAACATAATTGTTATACATACGTACAATTGTGCACACGGAATAATAAATGTTCCATTCGAAATCGAACCTCAATCGGGATTTGCAGATTATATATGGTAGCAGATTTTACTTATATTTTTTTTTTTACCCTTACATAGTACTCGCTCTTGTGGCCCTGGGCCAGACTAATATATGATAAGTAAATATCGAGAGAGAACTTTTAAATTCATAAAACTAGTCACAGTTAAAGGGAGATAACTTTGATAATTTCAAAGTTATTAACACCTATTTTATTTCTTTATTTCTTGGTAAAATTTGTCTGGTGTTCAATTATATTTTAAATTTAACTCACAATATGCTGAAATATATTTGTAAAAAAATTACGTGTGGTTCTCATGATCGACTGCCGCCCCCTTCAAGCAGCTGAACGTTTTTGTCGGTTAATGAATATGCTTCAAAAATAAAATTCGTATTCACACAGATCAAAACACATACCACGCAGTTACATTTACGCACGCACAGTGCGTAATACAAGCACAAAAACAAGTAAACATACATACATCCCAACACAGAATAAAAGCTCACGCTTGTAATAAGCACACAAGTATATTTTTCATAGTTACTTACATCTATGCTCTGCTCTCACTCTCTCTCTCTGTCTCTCTGTCTCTCTCTCTCTCTCTATGCATATGTGCATATATATATAGAGAGAGATAGATAGATAGATAGAGAGAGAGGGGTTAGAGAGAGTCTGATACATCTCTATGAAACATATTAAACAAAATATGAAAATATTCTAAAAAGAGAAAGAAAAGGTGCGTCCCCACGTGATATTTTAAGAGGTCCAAGGAAATGAGTGCACGGGGGGGAAATGATTATACAAATCAGATTTTTTATAGAAAAATAGAATACACCTAAATTCAAAAGCTAAAACATGAAACAAAACATGCTTTATATACATATCCTATACACATGTATATGATGAATATATTAAAACTTTATTACTATGTACGATTTGAAATTTAAATAAAGAAAGCGCTACACGGTGTCAGTGCATTTTTACATGTTTGTTAGCTATTTATGCGTAAAAATATAATTATACAATTTTTTTCCTCAATTTCTATCAATATAGAAATTTAACATTTGATGAAGTAGTTTTATAAAGCTATATGATGTTGCATTTTATTTGAGAAACCTATTTAAATGGATTCACTAGCAATTATTTCCGATGCGGAATTATCAAGTTTTCCCTTTTAAGAGATTCACAGACATACAGACGAACGAGCACATTCCGATATCTTTGTCCTTTATCTTCGCTTTATATATGAATACAATAATTTTGAAAAAAGTAATAAATAAATAAATTTGTTTAGTTTTGTTATGCATCGACGACTATATAAGGGTCATCAAGTATCAAAATAACGGGTTGTAGAACTTCAATTGATATTTCATAAGCTCTTTAAGGTTTTGAAATCATTTTGGTGGCATTTCTTACGAATGTTTCATTTTCAGGCCTACTCATAGGTGAAATCGGACAATATGTTAGAATTAAAATTGTAGGGGAGCTGATGCCACAAAAAATCAGTTCGTGGATATTTGAATGAAGGGAAGGAATAACTACCGTGAATACATAACCTATTTGATCTACTAACACGGACCCCCAGGTGCTTTGGCTGAATTTGTGGTATGATGTATCTGTGACATCATTAATCCCAGATGGCTGCCAATGAAGACTTACTCGAATTTTCCTCAAAAACTAGATTTCTATTAAAATTTGTACTGGAAGTTATTCGTTCAGCATAAAAAATGTGAGGCTTTCCTTATCAAATGTATCTGTCACAAAACTGCCTAATAACTAGGATACTACTGAAGACAGAAGCATGCAGTTTTCATCATTCGATATCATCTATTTTGAAGATCCATTTAGATGAAACAAAAAACTGAACTGGTCCGGAACTCGTCGTCCGTCACTCCTTTTGGAGATTGATAACTGGTAAACAAATGAAGATCGAAATATGGGGCTCTCATCAATCGATAGCCAATTATTTTGAGGTTTATTACAAAAGTGGCGATTTGTTGTAGTATGGGGGGATTTTCGCCAACCATTAAAGCATTGAAAAAAAAAAAAAAACTAAGTGAAAACGATTTTTGAAAGTATTTAATAAGTACTGAAACTTAACTATATAATAGTGAACATTTCTTGCTCACGATAATAGTGTGAGGAGTATCATATCACTTTTAGTGAGGATTTATTACCAGTATTTTTTATATCATACAATACATCAGCTTTAACCTTCTAACTTGCATATCACACCTTCGATTACTGGATCATTGAACATGGGTTTTTAAAATTTCACACAGTAATATGATAGTATAATATATATAATGTATTCGACTGAAAAAATGTATTGACATTTAGAGAAAACACTTGTTCTTTCAAGACTCATTATTAGTGTCTCAGATGCCAGTTTCAACAACTTCATTGTTATTAGAGAGCTCTTCGTCAGCGCCACACTGACACAGTTTCGTGGATCTCATCACCTGAGCTCAACACTTGCAATGCACAGTAGATCGTCTATGAGACCAAGGAATCTTACTAAGCGAATGACTGATTCTGGTGCACAGGGAAGGAGACACGTCACTGGAGTGTAATTGTGCTCTGTCATCTATCCCAAATTAGATAGGTGTGGCAAAATTGGATGCGACTGATCAGTATGTTACCATTACCACCGAGTAATGACCTCTTAAAATGTCTGGTGCTAGAGCTGATCTTGGAGAATATGTTTGCTTTCTGTGCTTTAAAAAATTTTTTTTTATCAATTTGTACCAATGGAGCAAAGCATTGTTTGAAATCTTCTTTCCAGGTAAGAATACTCGACGAATGAACTTCCCAATCAGTTTGTTCATCATCCTGCACAAATTATTCCTAGCATTCACGTCTTCTCCAGACAATCTAGGATTAGGATTTCTTTATCCGGAGTCTTGAGGGCCTTTTAGAAAGATGAGCGTCTTTTTTTTTTAGCGAAACAACCAGTAACAAAGCAGCCTGAAAAAAAGCATTAGAGCCTAATCATGTCCTCACCTTTTCTGAACTCAAGCAGGAATATACATGGTTAAGATCTATTAAACCTCTATTTAATCCAATACCTACAATAAACACCATCTCATGCTCGCTCGCGTACACACACACACACACACACACACACTCACACAAACGAACACACACATTTTCACAGACAGATCAAGGAAAATTAAAAAATAGAAGAAACGTAACGAAAACGATTTGGGAAAGCAGGGACGTAGTTGGAGATGTCGAGTCCTGGCTCCTTGATGGGCCCCCATCTCCAACATTCAATGCAGTGGTTCCAATCCTGAGGCTTCTCAAGGGTATTACTGCGGGCAAACCTTTCGAAAGCCTAGGGCCTGCGAGCTTGTTGAAAAGCAAATATTTCAAAAGCCAAGTGTTTATATGAGATAGTGGGCTTGGCTTATTAATGGGCCCCTCCAAAATTTAATGAGATTTGTTATTGTATAATGTTATTAGAAACATAGTAGACAAACAACGATTCATAAAGCTTTTGGGGTGCCCTTCAATCGGGTTTAGGGGGTAGTTCACCCCCCCCCCCACATCCATGCATTATTCCAAAATGTAAATGTGATGAAAAGTGTGATGTATATACATTGCAGCAGAAGTAAGGCAGTTTGAAAGAAAGAACAAAGGAAGAAGAAAAAGCAGAAACGAGTGAGAACATAAAAAAATATGAATCTTTGCAATACGGCGCTAGGAGAACGGTCATCTTTGATTAGCTACATGTTGATATATTTTTCAAAAGACGGCAAAAATCGGATGGATTTAATTTACAGGTAATAGTATACGCACCAAAAACTCTTAAAAAAGCTCAAAAATATTAACATTCCATTTATTGATCAGATATTAACGTTCGAATAACGTTGTACTCGATCTATTAGTACCGTTTTTTTACATTTGTATGTGGAAATAATCATTTCATGTGTACTTATTTATACTTTGGGGGCCTTTATATGAGTTTCAGGTGTGTATACAGTTACTTGGAAATTACATTTGCCAATTCTAGCCATTTTTCAAAATCTTGGCACTTTTAGTCAAAATGACAATTCTCAAATGCCGATTCTTCTAGTGCGTTATTGCAAAGATTGCCAAAATGCATCGAGGCAAAAAACAGAGAGAAAAAGAGAGTGCATACCTCTGCCGAAACCATTGTCACTACGATTAGATTACAGATACCAAACTCTATCATGACAAAAGCTTGTAAGAATTATTAATCGGAGATTTATCATCAATAATTTGTGAAGCCACTATAATGCAGTTAATCATATCTATTAGTGATGATGTCACCCTGATAACGTCATTACTGTGTTATCATACCCGAACCACTGAAGAATCTCGTAGTGTCATGGAAATCTCCCCCAAAATTCCTTGATCTTCACCAAAATCAATTGAATCAATTGTTCCCTGACCAAAGGCCCAACCATCCACAAAATGTCAATGAAATTCACCGAGTACTTTTGGAGATTCTGTGTGGACAGAAACACAAACAGTAAATCATTGGTGAATACATAACCCCTTTCAAACTTCGAAAAGAAAAAAAAATAGGAGAGAATTGCGTAGCAGAAACGCGTCAGTGACGTGTGCAGTGAAGTGTCTGTGATTGCAGAAGATTTTTTTCTGACCGGATGTGACGATTCGCTAACTTAATGCCTTTTGCATGACGTGAAATGGAAATAATCTTTACAAGGATCTATGGGCGCCATGTTTTTGAATGGAGGTAAAATTGAAACGTTTTATGAAAAAAGACAAGACAAAATTGGATGAGAAAGTGAATGATGAAAATAGAAGATAGAATCAAGAGTCTTGTTTTTTTAAATGCTTGTAGACAAGCAGATTGGCAAATCGAGAGATACATAGGCACAAGAATAGGTGCATTTGTGTTGATTAGGAAAAGTTGGCTGCTAATGAAGTAGATATACTTGTACACATTTTGGCTAAAATATCTTACGATTCCGATAATGAGTGTATTTTATTCTTCTACTCTCAATTTATCTATCATTCTTTCTACATATGTTTTTTTCTCAAAGTTTCCCTCTTCTCGCATTCTATCTTTTGTTTTTCTTCCTTTCTATTCGTTTCTCTGTCCTAGCTCCTTTCTTTTCTTCATTTTTCTTTTCTTTAGATTTCTAATTTCGCCCTTCTTTCTTCATTTGCATTCCTAGTGTGCGCGTGCTTATTTTTGCTTTTTATTTATTCCTTAGCATATTTTCTTTCTGGTATATCTTCCTTTCCTAATTATTGCTTCCCTTTTTTCATCGATCTTATCTTCATATAGTTTTCAATTCTTTTAGTGCCTTTCTGCATGCCTTTCATCCTTTCCTTCTTTATCTATTTCATTCCTCCTCCATCTTTCTTTTCTTTTTTATCCTTTTCTTCTCATACTTTTCTTGCTTTTGGTTCATATCTTCACCGTTGTCCTCTTTCTGTCATTCATTCCTTCAACATGTCATAAATCTTTGAGGTCAAATTCTGAATAACACTAAATAAAATGAAAAAAAGGAATCCTTCGACAAAATTTAACGTGATTTAGATTACCAAAATAGAAGTGCCTTAAAAAGTTCTTTAAAACATTTAGATTTTGATGTTCTTGAATACAGTCATACGAAAGTAAGCTTCAAGATTTACTTCGCTTTTATTTCCAGAGAAGGGAATGAAATATGTTAGAAATGTTGAATCTTAGCTCAAGTTTATAGTATAGACTTATTCTTTCACGCATGTGCGCCTGTGGACGTGCAACTCTGCACATAGACGCACATAGAAACAAACGCACTCAGGTTTTCATATACGTACTCTTATACTCACCCTCAAGGCAGCTCCAAAACTCACCCTACACACCTAGCAATGTGCCCTCAAACACATGTATACGTATGTTCTTTTAAAGAAGAACATGTTTTTCTAATAATTTCAGATTGCTCATCGTAGCACTTGATTGGTGGTGTAAAATGTCTTGCACATACAACAGTCTCTACTGCTTGTCATCAGCTGTAACTGCGTAGTCAAAATATTTTTAGGGGTTTGTTTATTTTAAATAATAGGATTCATAAACTAGATCAACTTGAGTCATGGTCTTTAGAGAGCTGTTTTAGATTTTGTAAATTAGTCATTTCTGAGAAATCCAACATTTTCATTGTAATCAAAATGATTTTTGAAAAAAAACTGGCTGCTTAAATGTACAAAACTTTAATGTATATGGAAGTATATAGATGCGTAAGTTTGTTTCACGGAAGAAAACTTTGAGGTGCCTGTATTTCCCCAGAGTATAAGTGCTGAGAAATAGTAATTGACTAGAAAGCAATCACAGAGCGTATACCTCTGCCAACGCTATTGTCAGGGGAAGTAATTGTGCATTGAATCGCCTTGAAATTTAATCATTTCTTTCGTAACACATTTCTCACCCTTCCACAAGATTTCACTGAAATTCATTGAGTACGTCCATGGACAGACTTCGTTGGCAGACATGATGACCTCTAGACTTGAATTTGATTTCCCTCAAGATATACTTGAACATCCTTTTGTTATTTATTCATACACACAGAAAATTAGAGGTGAACTAAAGAAGAAGAAGGGAAAAAAAGGAGAAGTAGAGCTTTTCAGAGAAACAAATAGAAAATTAATTTCGAAATTAATAAAGCAAAAATAAACTCATGAAATAGAGAAAGATAAGCAGAGAGGAATATAGAGCTCCTAAGATAAAGAACCGCAGAGAGGAAAGAAAAAGAGGAGAGAGAATGATAATAAAGTGAGGGAGTAGATAGAACGAAATAAACCTAAAAAGAATGATAACGATAGATATCCGTAGCTCGCATCAATGAATCACCGTAGCCAGTGTGTTTGCCTGAATCAATTATGCCGAAAATTATCTAAAATTATCTTTAAAAATAGATCTTTTATCTAAAATGATCTAAAAATTACCAGCATGAGATTTGAGCAGAAACCTTTATAGAGACTCCCAAAATCACTTCGAGAAAACAAATATTTTAAAGGGGGTGCTTAGTCGTGTACTCATGCAAATTTTCAGGGTTGTAGCTCCCAAAATGTGACCAGGAGCGCCCTGATACACAGACATGGACACGGACAGTCAAAAAGAGTAGAATCCGTGGCCTACTTGGTTGTTTGGTTGGTCGGTCATTTGTGGAGCTACGGTGGAGAAATAGATAGAGAGAGAAAGACGGAGAGGGAGAGATGGGAGGACGATAGAGATCAAACAGAGAGCGGGGATAGAATGATAGGAACAGAGGGAGAATGAGAGAGAGAATAGAGCGATAGAGATAAAGAGAAAATGATGAGAAGGAGCATCAAGCAAATCCAAATCCCTGTAAATGATGTGCCTTGTGCCAATTCATGTCTCTTTTCGCCTCAATTATTGCTGCCTTTTGCGGTTTTCAAATAATTCCTTTGGGTGTGAAATCTTCTGAAATTATTTCCCTTATTTATTCAGTAATACTTTCAACTAAAAACTTTATTTTGTTTTGTTTTGTTTGTTTGTTTGTTTGTTCCTCTCTGTCTCTCTCTTCTGAGGCGTCCCTAATTGTTTATTTACATTTATTTTTGGAATGACCGTACGTGCGTGAGAGCAGCAATACTATGAGATTCGGTAATCAACGGAAGTCGAGAAAAGGCGGGAAAACATCAGGCAGGTAACAAGATGGCGTCTTCAAAGAAAAGTTCAAAAGAGATACATTCAACGTCTGACCGTGAATAAATATTCAACGTGTCTGTCAGTAACGGAACGTTGCATAAGGAAAAGAGATGGTTGGGGTATGTCTTTGGGAGAGAACATTTACTTTTTTTTGTTTCGTAAGCAGTTTAAAACATTATTTCCTGCTTTCGATTCCGCTGGGAAAAAACGCATTTTCCCTCTTTGCAATATATAACTGTGTATTGAAGGTTCACTCAGATCTTTTCGTAATGTAGTGATCGCATATTTATCAAATATTCTCCCTTAGGATCAATGACAAGCGTATATATGTGCACATGACGAGTAGATATTATTAATTATAACACCAGTACTGGTTCTGAGAACATTTTCTGCAAATCGTAAAATTCGGCTACTCACTTGACATTTCAAGCTTGATAAAGAAATATTTCGCCAGAACAAAAATGTCAACCAGTAAGCTGAGTATAAAATGTGAACTTTTATCACAGATGAAGAAATGAAAGGGACGATCATTTTAAATCAAAGTTAATCCAGACCTGAGTTATATTAGACGAAGGTGATTTAGACAAAAATGATTTTTGCTGAAGTGATGTAGACGAAATTGATGTATCCTTTAGAACTATGTATCTGACACTCACTTTCGAATAACAATGAACTCTTCCAATTGAAGATAACAATTTTGCAGACAGATTTCTTCTACCTACTATTTGAAACTATAGAGTCATCCAATAAAACATTTTGGTATTTTCTTTTTTAAACAATAATCTCATAGATTCAAATATATATCCATGAATTCTTTTCATGGGGATTAACTAGTTTTATTTTAAACAATGCAATAAATAAGATTATCAAACATGGCTTATGTTACGGTAAGTGTTGCTCAGTAGGTGTTTGGTAAGCTTTTAGGGGTATTCTTGTGGTATGAAGACTGACTAATACAACAGGTGTAAGTCCATATATGAATTTTGAACCGAAAATCTTGAGGTCGACCGTTTCGCCACAATTTTACGGCAATCTACCCAAGAGTTTTGGGAAAATTGAGGTCCATGAAAATTTGAATGATAAAATTTTTAATTCAAAGTCACAACAGAGAATTAAGGGGTTGACTAGTACGCATCTCACTCTTGAATCGACTTCGCCTTTGGGCCAACAAACTTGAACGTATGTTGTACCTATTCTAATGCTTCAGGAAAAGAACGAATTAAGAAGTTCGTCAAGACAACATTTGATTTTTTTTTCAATTTCCATTTTCTGAGAAGATCGATCGTACTCAGGATCGCATTGGAGAAGTCACATTCTATTTGTGACAGTTCCAAATCATTACCTCTCTAGTTTTTTTGTTATCGAAATTCTTGACTGAACGGATCGCGTTAATTAGAAACTGTCCACTAGAACTGTCAACAAAACTGTCAACATACATTTCTTCGGTTTCAGGCCATTTTGGCTGGCTGTGTATGTAAGTATGGCGCGCACAGACCACACTAATGGAGCTAGAGGGCAGGAAATTTGAACGTTCACACCTAATTATGTCTAGAAATTTTTTTTCTCTTTATCCTCACCTAAAATAGGTTTGTAGTGAAGATTCGGTATATAATGTAATCTTATGGTAAATTGGTCGATTTTTGTATCCGTTAGGGTTCAGGCTTGATTTTTTTGACTTTTTAATGATCTACCAAAAGACAATAAAAGTATATAACTTTTACATTGATCACACTTACCCCATAATTGTGTAACGTGATAGATATATATATATTTAACTATATATATGTATATCTATAACATGTTATCGCACACACATACTCATGTATGCACAATACAAATATCTATCTATCTATCCATCTATCTATCTATCTATCTATCTATCTATCTACATGAGGGAGATAGATAAGAACGGATTTATTTACGAGAGGGTAAGATAGATGAATGAGCTACAGGACATTATCTCATCCTATCTATTCAGAATTCCTTCTGTTTTTGTACTTCTTCCTTTATCATCTCCCTCCCTCCCTCCCTCCCTCTCTCTCTCTCTCTCTGTCTCTCTCTCTCTCTCTCTCTCTCTCTCTTGTGTAATTCTCTTTTCCTTCCGTAATTCTCTCAATCTCGATTCCGATACCCTTCATTTTTTTCCTGTGTTAACTTCATTTCTCTCGATTCTTTGAACGAAATTATCAATCAAAACAGTCGCCAAAAACTATCAATATCGGTTTCTTTCAGTTTTCAAATTGGTCTGGCTATTTATGTTAAACATATACAGACCAAAACAATGAGGCTAAGGGCTGAAAATTTAAGCATCATGTCCAGGAGAAATGGTGTTTTTTTTTTAAACCCTCGCAAAATATTTTTTTTTCTGATGTAAGTTTATGCTAAATTGTTCCCTAGTTTGTGCTCGGCCACATTCATGCTTGCTGTTTGAAAATCCACACTTTTTAGGGATAACTGTCCTGCAAAAAGCGAGAGAAGTGATCTATTTATCGATGACCCCTTTTTGCAATTTTTATTGATTGATCACCCTCAACATGGCATATAACCAAAAGAATTTGGTCTCATGACGGTTTCTATAAAGTGACCAGGAAGACCAGTCGATCTTTTTCTCTCTTTCTCTCTCTCCTTCTCTCTCTCTCTCTTCTCACACTTGTTTTTTTCTTCTCCCTTTAGTGTTTATCATACTCTTTCACCTTCTCTCTTTCTCTCATCGTTTTTTCGCCTTTTCTCTTTCTCAATCCTTTTTTTTTTCCTTGTTGTCTTTTCTGTCTTATCACGTCATTGTCCTTCTATCGCTATCTTCCCATTCGTGATCAGTCTTTCTCCCTCATTTCCTATTTCACTCCACCTCTTGGAAATTTAATTATCCCCCCCCTCAATCTCTCTCTCTCTCTCTCTCACACACATAGACACGCATTCACACATACTCACACGCACAAAGCTCTTTCCTTTCTCTTTTAGAGTCTCGTCTCGTCTGTATAGCTCTTATTTTACCTATTTCCCAATTTCTCCTGTTCATTTGTTCTCTCTCTTTCTTAGAGCATTCCTTTCCTCATCTCTCTTTCTCTCCCATAACCTCTTTCTTTACTATTTATTTCTCCCTCATAGTTTACTCCCAACTCTCTCTCTCTCTTAACCTATATCGATTATTAATCTACCTTACTCAGTGTCTTCAATCCCCGCTCGCTCTTTGATATCCTTTCCACTATTTTCTTTCTTTTTTTAAAATCTCTTCTCGTCAACTAAATCCCTCGTACCCTCTCTCTCTCTCTCTCTCTCTCTCTCTCTCTCTCTCTCTCTCCTGTTTTCGTTTTTCTCTTTCCAACTTTATTTCACTGTATCTCTCATACCACTCACTCTCTCTCTCTCTCTCTGTCTTCCACTCATTCACCTTCTATTCATCATTTGCTTCCAACCAAGGCAACCAGAGTTACTTCAATATTTTTTTTTTTTTAGTTTTTAGTTAATTCCTGTCCCTTTCATTTTCCTCCTTCCCTTATTACCCCCTGTCCGGGCACTTTTTACACATCCTGATTTTTTTTTTTTATTTACAGCTTCTTGCGATTAGAGCAAATGCTACAGCGAAGTCATCCGCCCTGGTCCACCATTGCGCAGTGGATGACATCGTTTGTGTCTGTCCAAGGGTGGACATTAAAAAAAATCGCATCAAAGGAAAAATCGTGCGGACAGCTTCAAAATGGAAGAAAACACTGGACCGGTGCAAACACTGCATCAGCAGCAAAAACCAGTGAGAAAAAAAAAAGGAAATAAAAAAAAATTATACCGTAACCTTTCACTAAAAAAACATACGGAAAAAAAGAAATGGAGAGAAAACAATGCATAAGGTACAAAAATAAAGTAAATAAATGAAGAAACATATAAATAACAAACCCTAATCGATAAGGAAAACGGGAGAGAGAGATGAAAGGTTTGCTAATGAGAAGATAGATGCAAAAGCAATGACGATGAGACGAGAACAAGAACATTTACTCTCAACATTCGACGACTACTACTTCTAATAACAATGAACGAATACTAGAGCTTCTTTTAATATACTGATGATTGTGATTACTGATATTGTTTATATATATATATATATATATATATATATATATATATATATATATATATATATATATGTATATATATATATATATATAAGAGAGAGAAAGGGGAGAGATAGATAGATAGATAGATAGATAGATAGATAGATAGATAGATAGATGATTATGAGAACAGAAAGACAGGGAAATGATCTTTTAAAAATTATGCAAAAAGTGTAAGAATGGAGTGAAATAAGAAGTAAATGGGAAAAAGGAAATCCTGTGATTTGAAAGATAGAATTACGAAATACGAAGACAGAGAAAAGGGAAGATAAAAGAAAGAAAGAAAGAAAGAGGTATATATATATATATATATATATATATATATATATATATATATATATATATATATATATATATATATATATATATAAAAGATGGAAAAATAAATAAGAAATATGAAGGAAGAAAAAATAAAATCACGTCTGAAGGAAAAAAACACTACACAGGTTGGAAGAAGAAGAAGAAGAAGAAGAAGAAGAAGAAGAAGAAGAAGAAGAAGAAGAAGAAGAAGAAGAAGAAGAAGAAGAAGAAGAAGAAGAAGAAGAAGAAAAAGAAAAAGAAAAAGTTTAAAGTAAAGTAAAGGGTAGAATGTAAGAAAGGAAACCCATAGATAAAGACAAAAAGAAAAACTGAATCAAGGAAGGGGGAATAATTGATAAAATGATTGTAAAACAAAAAAAGAAGAAGCATTAGAAGAAGGGTGAAAAAAAACTTGAATAAATATTCCTAAAGGGAGCCTTGATTCACTTTAGGAATTATCTTGCCCTCAACACTCACACAAACACGTGCATATATATATATATATATATATATATATATATATATATATATATATATATGCACCTGTGTGTGTGTGCATATATTTACATATACATACATATATACATATATATATATATATATATATATATATATATATATATATATATATATATATATATATATATATATATATATACACATGTGTATGTCTGTATATGTTTGTGAGTGTTTGTGTTCGTGTGCATGAATGCGTGCATGTTTATGACAAAAACGTAGAGAGATGTTTTTAAAAGAAAATTATAGCACTGCATCTTCCCTCAGCAAACACAAAATAGAATGAAATGCAAAAAAAAAAAAACCATCAAAAGTATACGAAACAAATATTTATTGTTGAATCAAGAAATTGAACGATTTGAGTTGGGGATTGTTTTTTTTTTTTTTTTTCGCCAGTCTTTACTTCTTTTTTTAAAAAACTTGTCTTTGCTCCGAATTCCTCAAAGGAGCGATCAAGATTTTAAAGACAAAAACACATCCTACACCATATACTAAGAGAATGCGTGTGCCTCGTAAAAACAAGAAAGAATGTTCAGAAAACCCTTAGATCCTCGTGCAGAAAACATTACGTTCCTTCATTTTTTTCTCTTTCTGCTTGAAAATCCAGAAAAAATGTTATAAAAAAAACCCCCCAAAAATAAAGGGAGGCAATTCGCATAATCGTGCTTCTGACTGCATTTGGGAAATTGTTGTTGATTTCCTCTTGTTTAGTGTCTTTTTGATGCCAACGGTAACACACACTGCTAAGGATCAGAGACTCTTTATGGTAATGAGACTTTTGGTTATAGATCATTACATGTAAAGCGCGGTTATTTTGTTGTGGCAAAAAACTTCTGCGGTGCAATAAGATATTATTAGTCCGCGTCACAACCGTCGGAAACAGATTGTTTACATATTTATTCCCCTTTTCTTTTTAAACCTGCAGGTTTAGTAATTTGTTTGATATCTGAATATTCATATAAGGCGAAAGGCGTTCGTAATACCTTGATGATGATGATGATCATCATCATCATCATCAGCATCATCATCATCAGTCTTTTATCGTCCGTCGTAGGACATAGACTTTCTCCAGGATTCGCCAGACCTCTTTATCATGAGCGTCGCGGTGGAAATACTTTCTGAATTTATGTAGTTCGTATCTCCATCTTGTATTCCGCCGACCTCGGTTACGCATGTCTTCTCTGGGGATCGATCGATTGTCTGTCATTCTTGCAACATGACCAGCCCATTGTCATTTGAGTTTTCTAATGGATTCTACGGTATCTCGCACTCCTGTTTTTCCCCAAAATATATCGTGCTGTTTTGTGATCACTCCGTGTCATGTTGAGGATGATTCTTTTTTTGTGCGCGTTGCATGGTTCTCAGTTAGCGGGTCAGTCTCTTGGTTAGGTTCCATGACGAACATGCAAAGAAGAATATGCAGAAATGGATGTTCAGAGTTGGTTAGCAGTGCAGAAAATGAAATAAGTGAACCAAGTTCTAATTTTGGCTGAATCCATCTGTGTTTACTTTGCACTAATGCACTTGAAAAAGGCAGGAATCTACATCTCCCGAAATTTCTGGAGAAGGATAATACCCTGCTTCCCATACCCTGTAACCCTATTCGACCTGTCAAAATATACACGTACACACAGATATATAAGTATGTACAAATTGTATTATGCGTCTCCGGAATGATCTCAGCCAATGGCTTGAGCTGGTTGTTCTCAATGCAGGTAGGGATCTTGTCTACTTACTAACGTTCGAATGACGGTCTGAAAGTTGTTATAAAATAGAAATTGAAATTAAAACCAAAGAAATATTGGTAAATTTAATAATATATTGACATTTCTTAATGTAAGAAATTCAAAAGGAAAATATTAATACTGATGACGTATCAGGTAGTCGAGGAAGATAAAGCATGTTTATATGTTGAGATTTTAATGAATGTAATCGGGGAGCTCTAAGGCATTCTCATTTAGTTGCTGATGCGTTGAAACAGGCTTCCCTAGCTAAAAAGGATGCGATTCGATTCTCGCATAAGTCTTATTCTTTATTTCAGATCCACTTTGCCTACGGTCGTAGAATTACGATCGGAGAGTTGCGATAAAAAGCTACTAAAATTCAATTGAAAGAAACGCTTGTCGAAACATTAATAAGAATTTTCCTTTAGTGTTTTGGCAGGGTTCCAACTGCCCCAGTTATGAGAACGACCGTAATTTTCATAAATCACTGATTCCACAGTTCCCGGGTGAGGTTCTGCTATTTTTTTTCTCTTTCGTCTTCAAACTGCGGTCTGATGGCACATCTGCGTCAACGATCTGGTGGACTCGGCATTCTTGTTCATAACTAACATGAGGTTTACTTGCTCGGGTTGGGTTCTCGGTTTGGATTTCAAAATCCAGAGTATCTTGTTCTTGTTTTTTTTTTATGGGACAATCTCTGTTTCTGCTCATATGACTTGTTTACTTGTTCAATCTATAGCCGCTTGCAAAACTTCTACTATATCACTATCCCCATTCTGTCGTGCCTGTTTCTCTGTAGCTTTGAGCTTGGCTCGCTGCATTCACTTATAGATATAGTTTACAGACTCCTCACAATACAGTTTCTGTTTTTCGTTGTTTTGCTTATTTTTGTTTTGACATTATCAGTCATGAAACATTAGTTTATTATTGCAATGGTAAGCAATTTCTTCTTTTAGGTGTCCTCTGCGTAAGCATGTCCCCGACTTTTCGTCGTGGTCTGTTTTCTTTGCCTATTTTTCTCTCCTTCTTGCATTATTCACTGTTCGTGTGTTTGTTGTCCTTTTATTCCTAACTTTACAGTCACGAGCACTTTTCATGATGTATATTATTATTATCATTATTATTATCATCATTATCATTATCATTATTACCATATTATTATTATTATTATCATTATTATTATTATTATTTGTCTACACGTATCGTCAAAAATGACAGTATGTATGAAATGGATGTACATTTTATTTCATATGCATAAATAATAAAGATTTATTTGCATTGCAGTGAGCTTGAAGAATAGCTTTCAGTTGCTTCCCCTGATGGATTTTTATGATTGTTTTTGTTTTTATTACTATTTCTGTTTTTCTATAATTCTTCAACTTCAGCATTTTTACAACGTCATTAAACATGAAGGACATTCTATTTTACTCAGCCAGTTGCGTGGATGAAATCCTGTTCAACTACGTCAGTTACACATCTTTCAGCGTAACAGAAGACATCTACACATAGTTGATCATCATATGTATGTAATTATTATTATTATTACTATTATTATTATTATTATTATTATTATTATTATTATTATTATTATTATTATTATTATTATTATCCAGGAGCAACCACTGTGGACCAAGTGTCAACTGGTATCCCCAAGTCTCCATCACTTTCCTTAGTATTTTCGCTGACTCCAATACTGCTGTGTTCCAGTAACTGTTGGTATTTTTTCATGTTCAACTGCTTCTTCTCTCAGTTATCAAGCAATGTCTTCTTGTTACCTTCATCTTCACCCCAGGGGCATCTGTGCTGGTCATCCCTTGAGAACAAGTGACATCAAATCTCTCAAAATGTTTATCATTTTACTCTCGCCAATCTCAACGATGTCGTGGTCTGAACTCATTTTCTTTTGTTTGTATCATTTCATTAAAGAGCGTTTTATAATTGGAATTTTTAGCGTTTGACATAGTTTTGGAAGCAGCTTTGCAGCCTCATCGAAAAACGGTTAACTGCAACGACAGTCGACAGTTCTTTGAATGCCAAAATGTTTTTGTTCAATTTTGAATTGGTTAATAGCGTTCATAAGAAAATAAGAATAAAGAGAGTGGTTGAAAAAAAGAGGAATATTTTTTTCTCCTTTCTTTACGTTACAGTCGTCATATAATCTTATTTAAAAATCAATTCTCGGAATAAAAAATATGACGTAAGAAAAAATGTTCGTAATTCAAGAAGCTAAAATATTTGTTTTAATATCTCATATTGAGAGTTATGCCCTATATCTTACGGAAAACACGAATAGATACACATTTCTTGAATACAACCCAAAATGTAGCGAGGCTCAAGAAAACCAGTCAGTGTCAATTTTCAGAGGGTCTTTTTTGAAATCTCTTAACAACTATACATTATTTTTTTCAATCAATTGGAAACTGATGGTTTTATAACAGAAACAGATATTGCCAAATGCTACCGATAATTGTGTAAACAACGTCGCAGGTTTTGAGCAGAGTCTGTGTTTACTCTTGGTTTAA
>OY735205.1:22614316-22639316 GCA_963457665.1 Thysanoteuthis rhombus | reverse complement strand
TAGAAGCAAAAGGGACCGTATTTGGAGGATTTCTTTCAGGAAGATATTTTCCTTGGGAATATATTTCTATAACCTCCTCTTATGATCAAATTCATTACGTTAGCAATGGTTTAGGGTTAGCTTGCTAACCATTGCTCAATCACGATGCTTCTTTCTGTTCTTAATATTAACTAAGCTAAACTTAGTACGTACAAGGCTCCCAATGAGATTAGAACTCAACCAGCACTAAAAATCTGTGACACGAATTTGCCCATCACTAGTCCTTTTCGAGGGGTCAATTTATTTGCAACGAAAGCGGGGTATCCTGTGAGGATCGAACTTATAAAATTGTAATTCTTGTTAGGCAAGCTATACGATGAGCCATCTTAGTTCTTCATATTTGCTAGCCGTGGCTTCGTATAGCACAAGACTACAAGTGTGGAGTACCCTCGGAGAATTTTACTTATTAGAGTGTTAACCATTGCTCCACAGCGATATATATAGAGAGAAGGAGAGAGAGAGAGAGAGAGAGAGAGAGATAGATAGATAGATAGATAGAGGGAGAGAGAGAGAGAGAAGAACGTATGATTCTATCATTATCTATAACTTCCTTGAAATCATAGGGAGTATATTTTCCAAGATTAGATACCTTTGCAAGTTGTTCCAGATCACAGTAAACCGTTGAATGGCTTGATTTCTGTAATTTTTTTTCCAGATAATTCTTGATCGCTGAATGGCTTCAATTCCGTTTTTCAGATAATTCTTGATGACTGGATGTTTTGAATCCCATTTCTTTAGATAACTCTTCGGTTGTAACAGAACTATTTCTATCAAGTTCTGACAAAAGCAGGACGACCCATTCGTGGATCTTCTTTCAAGGTGAACTTTACTCATTGTAAACCTTTCAAACCATCTTTGGCAATCACTTACCTTCTAAGAATCTATCCCTTAAACATCATCAATATCCATGTTGCTCCTGTAACATCATTGCCTTCTCCAAACTCATAGAGAATTACACGTCTTATGTACTCCGTAGACACGACCATTTCTGAGAGGTCAATGTAGTAACTAAGTTCAATTTCGCTATGGCGACATAAGTTACTAGTTTTGAAATGTACGAACATGTACTTGCATGTATTGTTATCATTTAGGTATTTCAGAATAGTGGAAATATCATTCAATCTGTCGATATCAGATTCGGGACATTACTCTTGGGATATTATGGATAACGGTTCTCGGACCGTTGCACTCATATCTGTTAATCTTCTCAACACAACGTTTCGACTGTTGTACTTTACGGTCTTCTTCAGGTGGATGTTGTAGGTGGTGATATTTCGGGAAGCTGAGACGGGGGGCGTTGTCGTTATCACATTCCCTCCTAGCTCCCACGACACTCACCTGAAGAACGCCGAAGAATACCACAGCCAAAAAGTTGTGTTCAGAACTTGAACCGAGATGAGGAAAATAGACCGAAAACTCTTATAAACAATAATAATAATAATAATAATAATAACAACAACAACAACAACAATAATAATAATAATAATAATAATAATAATAATAATAATAATAATAATAATAATAATAATAATAATAATAATAATTCCTCATCTAAAAAAATCCAGAAATCTAGAAATTACTTACGGGATAACCTGATATGATTTTTTACTGGGGAGGATGCACGCAAACATACCTATCAACTCACTCGCCCACACATTCGTATAATTGTGTAAAATAATTAATTCAAGGTTTTGTTTAAGTGAAGGAATAGTTTATAAGCGATGACGGTTGTGATGACAGTTCCAAGATAAAAACCTCTGTTTTTATTGCTCCTATTTAAAGTATCATTACCGAAAACCTGTGGCGATAAAGGTCGGTGATAAGGCCGAATAAAAGGGCGGGCCGAGGGCCACCCTTGTGCTCCACAGCAGTCTAAATCTACATTGCCGACTCCCTCTTCGTTTCTCCATTTCTAGCTTCCCCGCAAAGGGTCTCCATCTTTCGTCACTTCTATTGTGAGAATTTCGCCATCCAAATCGCCATTGGCGTCAACGCTGGCAGCCAAATTCCTCACTTCTAGACCAGCCCAAGTAATCGAGAACGTTGAATCGCTGGAAATGCCTGAGGCCGGCTAATTCGAGAGGTCCTTATCTATTCAGCTTGTGCGTTTGGATATATCCGAGAGATCTGATCAGTAAACAATTGAGTGTTTAGTATTTTGTCCCTTACTCTCTTTGTTTTCTCTGTTTTAGTTTCTACTTTTCCCTCTCTTTACTTAGTTTCATTGGTTGTGGAGTTTGTAAATAGATATCCGAATGGGTGTTTCATACGTGGCGGCTTCCTTTCGTCGTGGGGGAGCGACGTCAGTGGGCGTGTCCCAGGCTCTTGCGATAATGCTTGGGTTAAATAGAATAGTAGTGATTACAAAAAAAAATCAAAAACAAGAAAACAAACAACCCCACCAAAATAAAGATAATATTAATAAAAAGAACAAGAAACGAAAGACAGAACGTTAAAGGAAGACAGGTAAGTCAAATGATAAGTTGTATATGGTTTCAAAAAGCTTTTTTCGCTTTGTCATGTTTGCACGTTTTCGCCTTGCGCCTCTTTCTTTTTTTTGTATTTTTCTTCCAATTCTTTGCATCTTTCCGTTCTATTTACGTTTTCCTTCATTGTTATTTTCCTTCTTTTTTTCTTTGTTCTTTATGCTTTTTTTCTTATTCTTATTCTTGTTTTAGCCATTTATTTTTTCATTTCTGTCTCATTCACTGTCTTGTCTCTGATTTTCTCACCTTTCTTTGGTCCTCTTTTCTTCTTCTTCTTCTTCTTCTTCTTCTTCTTCTTCTTCTTCTTCTTCTTCTTCTTCTTCTTCTTCTTCTCTTTTTCATCCTCATCTGTATCTTATCCTTCTATCTCCACCTCCTGTCTTCTTCTTCATCTACTTTTGCTTCCTTTTATCTTTGTTTATATTTCCTTGTTTGTCTTTTGGCCCCCAATAAACACCGGATTCATCTTCTCCCATCTCATTCATCAGGTCCCAAACATTCTTTGAAAATTTTAAGCCACTTCCTTAAGAACAGAAGTGTTTCTCAACACACACACACACACACACACACACACACACACACACACACACACACACACAAGCTCATAAATATTGCCAAACACACACATAGATACACACTCGTGCATATCAAGTGTGGAAACCAACAAATTGTGGAAAAATAGCAAAATGAAATAAAGCACTTACAAATTGCCCGAAACTTCAATTTGATAAGTCTCGCTATGTTTATTAAGTGAATGATGGTCATAATAAAAGAAGTATTTTATCAAATTCCATCATAGACATTGTGTGTGATAATTTTAATAGCGTGGGATTTTCTCTCAAAATGCTCAGGGAATGTAGTAAAAAAACATTATAGATATCAAGAAATATATAACATCTTCTGTTCAAGTCTAATAAAGAAAATACAGTATATATATATATATATATATATATATATATATATATATATATATATATATATATATATATATATATATATATATATATATATTAAAATCATAGCTGAACAGGAGGTGGTGTCTGATCAGTTCTGCCGGGTGCCATGTTAATATGACTTTTGTTTTAAAAATCCCCGAAACGGTTACATGGCGAACAACTGATGATTTTAATAAGAGAGAATATACACATTAATAAAGTATATGTAAAACTTCGAAAACTTGAAAAAGTACAGAAAATTGCATAAATTACATAAACAGATATTGGGGGAAAAGTTACTTAGGTAAGACAAAAGATTGAAAAAAAGGTTTCCTAATGTGTTTAAAGCTGTAAAGCTTTCTAGACCATAAATATTAGTGAACAATAGAGGATGAGACAAACTCATGTATAAAATTAAATGGAGACTTAAATGTGTTTATGAATTATTTCATAAACGAATCAATTAGTATGCTATATATGTTTCGGGAAGAGTTCCCATCTTCAGTAGCATGTGTAAACCTAACATTTCCGTAGTAAAAAAATCTGGCATAAGATGTTTTGCTTTGAAAGTAAAAATGAAAATAAAAAATGAGGATTCTTAGGAAGCCATGGTAGTGAGTCCGGACTGTTTTCATGTCTGTGAAGGAATCTGTGGTGGTTTGGTTAGATATTTTGTTGGAAGTAGTAGCAGCAGTTATGGGTATTTTATTGCTTTTGAAGAGATGGGGATTCTTTAGAATCGGTTGTCATAGATATTGAGTTGTGTGATGGTTTTATGAGTACTTAGTGAGTTCAGAGGGGGTCCTTATGTATTATTGAGTATCAGTTGGGAAATGCATGTTCTGTATCCTTAATGGTCATTGTAGATGTTCTGAGAAGTCAGTGCCAAAATTGTAGCCTGGGTGCGGAAGTGTAGTTTTACTGAAAGTTGGTTGGGATGATTGGTAGATTTAATTCTGTGCCTACACTTATTAAATCTAATGTTGAACTGCCACCCAGACTTGCACATATATATATATATATATATATATATATATATATATATATATATATATACGCGTGTGTGATGATCGACGGTTTTGGAAATTTGTTTAAAGCATTCCAAAATTTCCACACAACAAGCCTATAGATAGATATCTGAACATATGATTGGCACATATGCAAATTAGTTGGTCTGTGCATCTATTTATCTGCCGTATTCACGTTTCTGATATAACGTAATGTCCATCGGGGACCCGCCATAATCTGATACATTCATGTCTAAGAGATAATATTAGAAAAGGGAGAAATGGATCAATTCCAATTATAAGCTTCTAATTATCATATCACAATGAAGATTACGTCATTGACTTTATGCCTGATCACGCATTAAAACAGCTTGATTTGCGGTATGATTTGAAAGTAATTATAATTAAGATAGAATTGAAATTATTAAAAATAAAATACTTAATAAAAAATAGTTTTGTGCCCTTAGTTCCGATTCAGCCAGACATAAAAAAAGTCATTTTTTCACGGGTATATTTTAGTTTGCAAATAATGCCTTTATTCACATTATTTTATATGAGTTCTTTGATGACATACATTAAAGTGCGCTTATAGAATGTGAGCGGTTCTTTTATATGATATCTACATTGTTCATGTTTATAAAGAGGATGTTTATCATATATGACTTACCTTCGTACGATTGTTGTTGCTTTATGTACTGCAGTGTCGTTTGTATTATGATTAAT
Organism: Thysanoteuthis rhombus; assembly: GCA_963457665.1. NCBI lineage: Eukaryota > Metazoa > Mollusca > Cephalopoda > Oegopsida > Thysanoteuthidae > Thysanoteuthis > Thysanoteuthis major. The sequence goes on along the minus strand of OY735205.1, from coordinate 22,634,126 downwards.
GGAAAAATAAACTCAATTTCAATACACATCGCCACAAATATAGATATTTAATCAAATCAGATAAGAGGAGGAAGTTTATAAATTGTGGTTTCAACCAAGGTCACCGGAAGCCGATCGGTAGAAGAAAAGCAAACTGATACAACAACCGGAAGTGTAAAGATAATAATTCCAGTTTCTGGATTATTTGTTTGATCTGTGGAGTGCAACCTCACGACTTGGCTTACCAAGTCATTCTTTTTCGAAAGCTTTCGGGAGATTTCGTCATCTTCTGGAAAGTCAACGATATTATCTCGATTACCAGCTTATCTGTTAGGCAACGTCTTCGGGAGATTACTTCCGTTGATACAATTGCTTAGGCTAGATTACCACTTCATTCGTCCAGAAGCTGTTTCTGAGGATTTCATTATTTCGTAAGGCTCCCTTATTCAAAGAATGTAGGTTCTGATTTCTTTGGATGCACTCCAGACTTCCCTGTCCAGCTGTGTATCTTCGTGTTTTTACTCGTTAACAGTAAACTGGCTTTCGACAATAAACTGTATCAACGCACCTGGCAACACGTACTTCTTATATTACGTACGTATATCAATATCAGAAGTGTGGCCAAGCTGCAGGTGTTGACAGCATAGCCCCTTGGGAACCCATAAGCCAAATTCTGCGTGAAACACTCAATGAAATACTTGTAGAACTGCTAGGGGCAAAGTTGACTATCCTAGGAATTCAAAAACCCTTTGCAAATCTAAGGAGATAAGTTAGAGCGCTCAGATATATAACTGGGCACGGATGGTTCGGCATGGACATTTCGGCTGCAGATGTTTCGGTTGCAAATATTTCTACCCCTGACGTATCGGCATCGTTTTGTTTTTAAAGGCGAAAATCACTAACAAGATGGAATAAATAACTTAATTCATATTTGTTGTTGAGTGCTTTATGAATCTTTTTTCAACATATTTTTTTCAATTCATATCAATATGATAGCATCTATATTTTAAATGTATTCATCTTTGAAACTGATAAGACCATTTTATTGAGATCATTTTATGATCCTCTAATGATTTTCAAAGTTTGATTTTATGCGAACGGAAACTGTAAATCTCAAGTAAACTTGAAAAAAATCAATATCTAGCATTTGATATTGAGTATTTGAAGGTTGTATTTATTTAGCATTTGTGGTACAACGTAAATTTAGATAATTTCCTATCTAACGTACATAAAATATTTCCCTTAGAAGATTTTTTTAATCAATTTCAGATGCATTCAATCCATTGGACTTCCAAACCACCCAAAAACTGTCTCGGGAAGAAAATCAATGTTTAACGAAGGCACTTAATTTCTGCCATTTTTACCAAAGTACGGATGGGAGTACGACTTACATGACTCCATCTTTAAAATGGGGCAGGCTTCATGATTTTTAAAAATGATGAAAGAAATAAGAAAATTCATACAAAATAAAATCAGATCAAAGGGGGATAATTCACATAAATCGTACTTCCATCAGTATTTTCGAATAAATGGCGGGAATTAAATCCTCGGTTTAGTATTATTGTAGTTACATGGTAGCGAGGGAGGATTATATTGTCTCTAACTGATGATGTCCCTTCTAGTTTTAGAATCTTGCCTGTCCCTGGATATATCAACGAGAGACAGCGGTGTGCTTCTCCTTGTGGAACGAGTGTTGGCCGTTTATCTGTGCGGATATCAAGATCATGTGTATATCTGCACCGAATGATTTCATGACTCAAACTCCTGCGTATAGGACTGTAAGTGAATGAGATTATATATATATATATATATATATATATATATATATATATATATATATATATATATATATATATATATATATATTGTGTCATCCACAGACAGCTGTTTCGATGTATTACATCTCTTCAGTGTGGCTATAGACTTTCTATTATCCCATCCAGTACCGCAAGGCAGAATTGAAACCTTCACTTCATGCAGGCCGATATCCTACCTCTGGACCACGGAACTGGATAGTCAGTAAGGCTAAATTTAAGCGATATATTCATATACACAGAAATCCCTCATCCACCAGAGTGCTCTATTCCTATGGAAATTCATAATCACTAAGACTATCAGATGATTCGCAATATATTTGGTGAATTTGTCCTTAAAATTTTTAGATGAAGCATTATCATTATTTTAATATTTTTTACTAGTTTTACGCCATCTTATTCTTGTTGCTTTTCTCACATTATTCTGGGTCGATATAATCTTCGACCAGTATAGCAAACAACTCGAAATCTAGAATAAAGAAGTAACTTCCAACATGACTTGAAATCGTATCCAACAACCAGGGAACCCGTCATTCATTGACGTTGCCTTAACCACTGTGGCGAAGCACAATTAATAGTCATTCTAAAATCCCTTCTTCTGCAATACTCTATGCCATCTTTCTTTTCTGCTAATAGTAAGAGTTTTGTTTCAAAATTCTTATTAAAAACATTCCCACTATTATTATCTTAAGACTAGTTCTACTCCGTCATCTTACTGTTTTATTGTTACTAAGAAAGAAAAAAAACTATGAGAATGCAGAGTTTGACACGGAATAAAAAAGTAACAATGAAAATATTTCATTAAAAAAGAATCAATGACAAGATGTTTAATGATGAAAAAAGATTTTATTTTATACAATAGATATTTGATTTTCAAAATAATCTTACATATCAATGCACTTAATTTAGAGATGAATGATAATCAAATACATCGAAAATCATTCAGTGAAATTTTCAGGTAAGAAATCAGCTAACAACAACGTTTCAATTAGACACCCACGAATCTAAATATATATATGTGTGTGTGTGTGTGTGTGTGTGTGTGTACGTGCTGAAATAATGCGTATAAATACAGTATGATAAAAAATGATAAGGATAAAATAATAAAATATATGCATATAAATAAAATATGATAAATAAAGCGAATCCATAATTTTACCATATTTAAAGTTCTACTTCAACTAAATATTTGATGTATAGAACATTTTATGAAATAAATCCATGACACATTGGATATTGAATTACTGATCTGTACTTTGGTACATATATATATATATATATATATATATATATATATATATATATATATATATATATATATGTGTGTGTGTGTGTGTGTGTGTGTGTGTGTGTGTGTGTGTGTGTGTTTATATTTCAGTCCTCATTTCCGTGGCTTGCAAGACAAGCATCATTGCTATATGATAGATGTTATCTCTCTCTCTCTCTCCCCCTCTCTCTCTCTCCTTCCCTTCCTCTCCTGGTACATATATATATATATATATATATATAGAGATATATATAGATACAGATATAGATATAGATAGATAGATAGATAGATAGATAGAGAGAGAGAGAGAGAGAGAGAGAGAGAGGGGGGGAATGGAGAGTAAGAGAAAGAGAGAGAGCGAGAGAAGGAGAGAGAGAGAGAGATAGATCGATAGATAGAAAGAGAAACAGAGAGACCATGTTTGCCAAGAGATGAGTAAAGAGGTCAAGAAATGGGAGCGAAAATTTTGAAAGGATGGAAGAAAGATGAAAAATGAACCCAACAAAAAGGGAGGATGAAATACATTAGTAAGAAATTGTGAGGATTTTCAGAACGGAAATCAACACGAGAACATTTGAAGAAACAAGAAGCAGGAAGAAGTATGAGGAATGGACGAAAAAACTAATTATAAATAAAAAAAAAAAAACCAAACACTAAAGAACAAAACTTAAATCCCAATCGATAGAATAATTATACTAAAGATATACTAAAAAGCATACTAAAATATAACGGGTAAAATGAAGAAAGATTTGGAGAATGAGAACAAAGGATGAAGCGTTAATTTTAGATGGAGCAGAAATGAACAATAAACTAAAAGAAGGAGGGACAGAAGGAAGGAAAGACAGGACTCAAGGGACTGAGATAAATAAATGTACAGCAACTGGAACAGAAAAAAAAGGGCTGTAAAACAGCATCGGGATAAACTGAACATCAACAAAGAAGGGATGGAAAAAAATAAGAGGCATAAAAACAAGGAAAACGGAATTCGTGTTGCGAAGGTTTAAAAAAAAACAAGGTATAGCGTGAAAGACTTCAGTGATTTACGAACTACGTTTATGTAATTAAGCAAAAAAAAAAGATGGGATTTTATTAAAATAAAGGGTTTTTTTTTGTCACTCATCATTTAAACATCAGTTTGCAAAACATGTATGTATAACATCATCATCATTATCATCATCTATTCTTTATTGTCTGTTGTTGGACTTTCCCCAAGATTCACCAGGTCTTTCAGTCCTGAGCGTCATGGTGCAAACACCTTCTGAACTAGTGTGAATCATCACGCCATCTTGTTTTTTGCCGGTCACAATTTCGCATATGATTTCGGGGGATCCACGTTATGAATCATCTTCCCGTTGCTATATGAGTTTTCTAATGATTTTTATGATATCTCTGACCACTGTTTGTTCTCTAATATAATGCGCATTCTTGTGACTCTCCATGTGATGTTAAGCATGGTCCTCTAATGTGTGCTTTGCATAGTTCCTACTTAGAGGGCAAATCTCTGGATAAAATTCCATGTTTTCAACTCGATACGTGACCATCGAAAGGACGCATTGGTTGTGCACCTTTCTTTTAAAAACCTATGAGATCTTCTTGTTCTTGAAGGTTTAATCGAAAGTTTGCCAAACTGGAGTGATCTTTCCTTTGATTTCTTCTTCTTTTGATGATTTCATGGAGATTTATTGTCCCAGGTAGATGTAGTGCTATACTCTATTTATCTCTGTTTTCAATTCGGATCATTGTGTCTTTTTACTGGACGTACTTGTTGCATATAACATGAATTTCATTGACTTTCATGGGGAGATAAACTTTTGTGCTCTCTTCATTCAGTTCTTAACGGTTCTCGACAATGAGGACAACGTCATCTGTAAATCTGAGATTACTTAAGTATTCGCCATCAATTCCGATTCCTTTATTTATCCAATCTAATTTTTTAAAGACCACTTCAAGGTCGCCCGTGAAGAGTTCTGGTGAACTGACAGGGCTTATACAGCATATACAACACAGCGGCAATCGAAGGGCCAAGGAGCCTGCAATTTCCATTGATAGAGCTGTGTATCAGAACTTTAAAGTCGGCACGATACGTCCCTCAATAAAAGAGGTTGATTCTATCGTTTACCAGCGAACTAATATTGTATGACGTGCTTAAAGGGTTATAACAGAAGAAAACAGTATGGCTAAAGGACGAGGGTGTTTATGTAGTGCGTGTAAAGGAAGATGCGAAAACGGCTTTGTATCACCTTATCAAATTCCCCATCGAAGATCCTGTGAGTTGTTGTCGATTTGCCTTGCTCCTTTTTCAAGGTGGAGGGGAATCTTTATCCAGTCTGATATAGAAACTAGTGCCTTGGTAGATATATTGCAAAACTCTCACATGCACGGGGTCCACGCCTTTATGCGTGATTGCATTGTTGACTGGGGATTTTCACTAAATCGAAAACCTTGAAGTCAGATGTTGTGGCGAGTGGCATTTTGTATTATGCTGCTTAACTCCTTGAGTTGATTCACCGAGCGGACGTGGTCAATGGTCGAGTAACTCTTTCCGGAAGCAGACTTTTCCCGTGGTTGGCTCCGCCTAACGTATTGGCTTCAATAAAAGTTTGAATGTGCCGTCGAGCAAACATACTGACTAGTAGTTGCCAAGATCTTTTGGGTTTCTTTTTTTTATATAGCAGCATGATGATTGCACTGTTCTTCTGACACCCTGATGTTAATCGTTTGATCTATTAACGCTTTTTAGGCCAAATAATACATTCATCGTGTTATAACGGGAGATAATTTCAAATAAAGTTTCAAAGTAATATAATATATTTATAGTTATCTCTGTTTGATTATGTATCCATTTCTTCCATTTCTTGGTAATATATATATATATATATATATATATATATATATATATATATATATTATTGTGTCATCCACAGATAGCTGTTTTGTAGTATTACAACTCTTTAGTGTGGCTATTGACTTTCTATTATCCCATCCAGTACCATGAGGCAGGATTGAAACCTTCGCTTCAGATCTGAGCTACGGAACTGGACAGTCATTAAGGCTGAATTTATGCAATATATTTGTTATAGGTTGAATTCCCCGTCGACCAGAATGCTCTATTCCCATGGAAGAGCATTATATATATATATATATATATATATATATATATATATATATATATATATAGTTTGGATTTTTTATGCTTCTTTTTTTGTATAGTGCTCTTCAGGTCGTTGTATACAAGTACAGGAGTACTACTTCGAAGGAGAAAGAAAAAAATGAAGGTTTAGATAAAAAAGGGAAAAGAAACCAGAGAAGGGGAGAAATTTGGTAAGAAGCAAGGAAACAGATATTTTAAAACAAAGAACAAACGAAAATGAATAGAAGGGAAGAAAAGAGAAAGAAATGAAGATATAATGAAGACGAAAGGAATAAAGAAAAAGAAGGAAATCACAGACAAACGACTAAATGGGGGTAAGAAAGAAAAAAAAAGCAGAAAGGATAAAAGAAAATAAATTGATTTTAAAATGAAGAAAAGGAATTTCAAAAAGAATGAAAGCTATGAAGAAAAGTAAAGGAAATAAAAGACAGATAAAAACATATATTGTTCATGAGAATAAATGGAAAGAATGAAAGAATAAGAAAGAAAGAAAAGAAGGCCCAATAGAAAATGGAATTATCTAAAGCAAAAAAAAACAGGTCTGGTCAATCACTCAGTAGAAACCGTCACGTGATCTACGTTTTTTGACATCGTGTTGGAGATGATCAATTGAAGAATACAAAAGAAAGGGTGATCAATGAATAAGTCACTTCTTTCACCTAAATTGTCTGAATCCCCCCCCCCAGCAAAAAAAATCTTGAACGCCGCCGGACACTAACTGAGGGACCAATGTAACATAAACTTCGATTGTAAATTGAATCCCAAACTAAAAAGCCATCTGTTTGGGGGGGGGGGTAAAGAAGAAAATGAATGTTTTTCAAGAGATATTATGGAGAAAATGCTCAAATTTTCAGCCCCATAGCTCCATTGGCGGGGTGTGTACGCATGACATTTACATACATAACCTTCCATTAGCCAGCCAGCCAGGCAGATCACTTAAAAACTGAAGAAACCCATGATGAAAGTTTTGGTTGACGGTTACTAATGGATGAAAGAAAGGTTGTTGGAAGGAATTTGAGCGAGGAAAGGCTGAAAGAAAGAAGAAGAGTGCTAATGAACGCAAGGGAAGAAATGAGAAGAAAGAAAGTAATGAACGAAAAAATGTTGGGAATTAAACAAAAGAATGGTTAGAAGAAAGCAAAAGAATAAAATGAAAGAAAAGAGAGAAGGAAGAAAAGGAAAGAAAAGAGAGAAGGAAGAAAAGGAAAGGAAAGAGAGAAGGAAGAAAAGGAAAGAAAGGAAGGAATGGTCCGAGAATTTGAAGACTCTGTTTTTGGCGTCGGTATATTTTGACAATGATTAGTTTACCACAAATATGGGACTTTATGACATTTATGGGCGAGAATTAACTGGGAGATTTTTTTCCTTGTCAGGAATGGTCTGATCGTTTGTCACGACACATGGAATACATACATAAATACGTACAATACATACATACGTAAGTATGTACAGCTATATAAAAAAACGATATTGACATATCTGTTCATATATTATTGCATGTTTGTATGTGTTAGTGAATGTACGTGTGTGTTCGTTTAGAATGAGTTTACTTGTGTAAACTACTACTGTAATGTGGGTTTCAAACACATATATGTTAATCAGAAAGAAAACGTGTTTACACAATTACTACTTCTATTTATAATCTTATATTTTGATTTGTCTCAGTCTATTGGTATATGTATACATTCTTTGATTTATTTATCTCAATCTTTTTTTCTTTCTTTCTTTCTTTCTTTGTCTGTTGGTATCTATTTACTCACACTCATATGCGCATATATATGTATTTATAAATATATGTATGCGTATATAGTTATGAGTATTATAAACTTCGTTATGTTATATTGAAACTCTTATTTGAAATGATCTCCTGTTATTAATGACTGTATCATTTGGCCCAAACAACGTAAATAGAATAAACATGTAAAGAAAATGGAACAGCTGCAGGAATCGATAGGGTAGCTGCTTCAAAGCAGGAAGGTTCTCTTGAAAGTGGGGATCGAACTCCCAACTCTGAGGAATGATCTAGCTGACTAGCTTGCTAAACATTGTTCTTGCTTTGCGTTGAGTAGCATAGCATTACACAAGGGAATCATCTGGTAAAGATTGATCAAGCGAATATGTATTAGTGAACTGCAGATCCACAGCAGGCACTCCTCTGTGTGTATGTGTGTGTATGTGTGTGTGTGTGTGTGTGTGTGTGTAAGCTTTCAAGATGAATGTAAGGCAACTTCCTAAGTACAAATTCTTCCCGGGTAAAACCCTGTTGGACAAACCCCTGTAGGACAAACCCCTCCACTTAAAGTGAAAAGTAGGGGTTTTGTCCGAAAAGAGTTTTGACCAGGATGGGAGTTGGTGATGTTTGGAGATAATTAAAGTTTTCTTATCATGTTCGTGCCTCTCTTATATGCCTACTCATCATAAGCTTCCACCTTCTCCCTCGGTCTATACTTATGAATATAACAACAGAATTACTTGATCCCAGATAGAAGTCCAGTTTACGAATCGATATTCCGATCCAGTATTAAAGCATAATGTTTAAAATCCTTGCACAATTCCACATTGCTGGACAATGCCTTGTAATCGTTTCACCCAGAGTTATCTCCCATACTTAACAGACCCCCTGTTACCTATTCCCATCGGTCCTTCGCCAATCGCAGGAGAAACAATCAGTGTTACCTCAATTTATTACCACCAGGGAGACCAACTAACGTCTAAGCATTTCACACACGACTGCCAAGACAAATACCAACATATGGACTTAACTATGAAACCAAACACACGCATACACGGAAGAATTCTGGTCTTGAAGATATTCAAACCTTCACATAACTAATTCTAGTATAAAATCCTGAAGATCTACGAGAAATTTTTAAAAAGTTTGTAAATAAAACCGATTAAAGAAATTTCAACAACGTACAGGCACATGTATGAAGCTTTGCCGATAGTTCTGCATGGTGAGTGGAGATAATCACCGGTGTTCGAGTCCCACCTGAAGTCAGAGTCTTGAATTTGGCTATCAAAGCAGACACGTAGGTTCTTCCCACTTTCGAAGATTGGTATAATACAATCTTTATGACCATATTACTGCACCAATTTGGCCCTGTGTCACACTTGGGTTAAACTTGGTAAATATCAGTAAATGTATGTTGCATGAGGAAATTTTCAAAGAGCTCCGAAGAAAATGATTTATATCATTGATATTATGTCGAACTCCAGTTCAAGTTGGAGTGCCCTCCCCTCCGGAGCAACAAGAACAATAGCACTCCCTGACAAATTCAGGGGGAGTAAACACTTGACTGTTTGTCCGTCCCGTGACGTTAACAACTGAATCGAACTGACGAGTCTTGTATATGTATGGATTTATTTATTATATACACAATACTATAGTAGCATAAATCATCTTCGGTTGGAATAGAAGTAAGATTGGAGTCTGACCCTGGAGCAGTCAGGCATGTTTGCTTTGTTTATATTTTTTTGCCATCTATCCGATTAGAACAATCCCTTTTCACCAAATCTGGTGTCTCTTACCAGTCTTTTTTTTCTTTCTTCAAATTAATCAAATGGAATTATTTTTTCTAGAATTATCAGAAAAGAAATTGGTTCGCGCTCAGTGTTAATTAACTGATCCAATAGAATTAATTGCATTGAAGAGAATATTCTTCCACAAGTTTTATTGAAGAAGAATCTTTCAAATTTCAAAAATGATAATTCTACCGTTAAGGTTCAAATTAAATAAGAATTATTTGAAAAGGTCTGACTTATCATTAAACGTTCTCGTTTATGTACCTGAGTTATGTAAGTTTGCAATAATAATCAGCTGAGAAAAATACTGATTCCAAATTAGCAAGTTGCCTCCCTTGAACTATGAAGCGGCACCTGTACTGTGGTTTTGACTAGTTAAAAAAAAAATAATTTGATCACAAAGAGATTGGTTTTTGGTTACAGAGAGATCTATGATTTATTGAGTGATAATGTATACGAACATATTGTAATCATTGCATAATGAATATGTAATGAATCTACAAAGATATTAAAATATATGTAATGAGAATTTGATCTTTAGTCAAACCAGCCCGACTTGAAGAGGTTATATGGATATATATACTAAGCTAAAAATAAGACCACACCAGAATTGTATTCAAGGAATCTAAAACTCACTACGTTTAAAGATAATTTGAGACTTCCTTTCTAAAACTTACTTTGCAACAAGTACCGCTTTAGGCCTTATAATTGAGATAATGGAGGCATTAGCGATAGACCCGGGTTCAGATTCGCTGACCGGAAAAATATGTTGATAATTAAATCACAATTCATTCAAATTAAAAAAAAAAAACAGAGAACAAAAAAAAACAAAACAAAAAAAAACAAAAAAAAAAACGTAGGCGGAATACTTCGCTCTCAAAGTTACGCATCCAACAAATTATGGTTAATCACGTAATAACCATTATTCATTCAATTTTATAGAAAAACTAATCCGTATATATTCAATTAAAATATCACTAATTCTATTAAAAAATAACTTTTCCCTGTGACTTCCGGTCTGTGACATTTTTCCTTATGACGTTTCTTCCGGTGACGTTTTTTTTTTGTTGTTTTTTTTTTAGCCAGCTCAAAGTAACGCTCAATGGCGACTTCTCTTTGGTGACCTTACTTCCTGTGACTTTTGTTCCAGGATTTGCAGATTCAGCCTTTATTTTATTTTCATTACAACATTTTTAGATAGATATCTACCATATGTTACACTGTATTATTTTGTCATTTTTATGTCAGTCAATGGTATTTAAAGTAGAGAGATGTATTATAAATGAGATAACCGAGAAAAAAACGTCACTAAAAAGATAAAAAGTGAAAATCCATCATCAAATTGGCCTAATTAAAAAATGCTTCTGAGTTTTAGTAGGCTAAAAACGAATTTAAACCTTTATTAGAAATTAATGCATGACACATTCATGAAGGACCCAGAGGAAAACGAATGGCTGAATCAAAAACATTGGAACGAAAGTCACGGAAGTAAAGTCACAATGTACATTTATGCTGAGCTATAAAACAAAAAAAAAAAACAACCCTTAAACATAACTGGAATCAAAGTCACAAGAAGAAAAGTCACTGACCAAAAGTCATGGGTAAAGGTTATTTTTAAGAAAATGAGATAAGAAGTTCTCTTCTTTTCAATAATTTAACTAGTATTCTGATTAAGTTTATACTAATTAAATGATTCAATTTCTTCTAGTAAATCTGAATAAATAAATCATGACTAAATCATTTAATTGAATAAATAAACATATCATTTTATAAAATACAACTTTTTCTTGTTAATTTCAATCTATGACTTTAAGTCCGGTTGCATTCTTACAGGTATCTCTTCATACCAGTTCATTGTAATTTTACTTCCGTGACTTTCGTTCCAGTGACTTTAAATCCAGTCACCGAGGAAGATAAATCCATGAATCATAACTTGTGTGACAAATTCCGCACCATGGTGAGAAAGGCCATAAGGTCAATGTCAGATTTACGCATAAGCTTCACAAGCTTCAGCTTAGGCCCCCATAATTCACAGGGACTTCAAAATATTTAAAAGGTATATGTTTTCAAGTTTTATGAGACCTTCTGGCGTTTTTAAAAAAAGGCCTGCAAGCCTCATATAGTTGAGGGCTTCACCAAGTCCAAATCCAGCTCTGTGCTCGGTGTTTTGAGGGTTTATCTCGAAGGCCAGATGTCGTGATGTCGTTCCCCACCGCTATATGAATGTGGACGGTAGCTAAAATAATTAGTTAATTTAAGAAGTAAAATTAAATCGAGTTATCTCTTTTGATGTTTAAAATTCGAGTGTGTGAACAGGTGTATGTGCGCAAGTTTCAGTGTGTTTATAAGTGTGCGTAAGTCCCTTGAGGACAAACCACCAAGGACAAAAAAAAAAAAACCCTAGGACAAAAACCCTTGGACAAAACACTCTTCAAAAGAAGAGCCAGTCAAAACCCCCAGTTTTAAATGATTCAAAAAATGATACCTTTTATACAACAATTATTTTTTGAATCATATAAAAAAAAAACACTTTTTACTATATCTTGTTGTTTTTTTAATCATATGAGACTCACAATTTTATTCTTTAGAACATTTTTCTATTTTTTCTCCCCAAAAGATTTAAGAAATACTCACTCCCATAAATACACGCACACTTACTCACATACGCGCACACGTACTCACACACAAATGTACATACATAATATAATGTTTAATGAAGCAAGAAGTTACCATTTTTTAAAGAAAATAACTAATATTCTAATTTGATTTATACTAATCAAATAATTCAATTTTTTCTAGTGAATTTGGAAGAACAGATTATTAAATGAGAATAGAATACATCAAAATATTATTTTATCCCAAAAAATCTCCCCAAATAACTTGATATATGTCTGTCTGTCTGTCTGTTTGTCTGTCTGTCTGTCTCTCTCTCTCTCTCACTCTCTCTCTCTCTCTCTATATATATATATATTATTATGTCATCCACAGACAGCTGTTTTGTTGTATTACAACTCTTCAGTGTGGCTATAGACTATCCATTATGTATATATATCCAGAGAAAGGAAGAATATTCATACCTAATAGGCATTGCAAATTTCACCAGTATACAAATGTATAGACTGCTTTATGAGGAGGGAGATTGTGTTGCGCCAAATTTTAAAAGACTGTTATGAACATGACGAGAAAGAGAGACAAAGAGAGAGTGTAATCAAAAGAAAGAAACTGAGGGAGAGAGAGACATCTAATCTAATATCTAATTTAATCTCGTATAAGTAGCGGTCACCCCTGTCATGTGGCCAGTGTATGTCACTGTGCCTTTATGAGTTTTATTTTCTTATATTCGACGCTGGCGCCTTTTGCTTGCGTGTTGCCGTCTTCCCGCCAAACACATCAAACGAAAGGAAAGCCGCGTTTGAAAGAACGTTCGCATCTGTTTAACGAATGGTTTATGGGATCATAAAAAACAAGGGAGAAAAGAACAGTTTCTAACTCGAGGCTTTAGTCGGTTTGAGGAGTATTGACACACACACACACACACACACACACACACACACACACACACACTTACGCATACACACATACATACGTATACACGCGTGCATGCGCAAATATGACTAGCTCTATTTTCTAAGTATTTATATTGCACTATATGTACACACACTCATAGAATCAAGGTCTGTACATAGTTATAAAGGTTTATGTTCATACACTCATATATTAAGCACCCACAACCGCTCTCTGTGCCGTTCCCTATTTACCCAAATTTCAATATAAAATTATACAGATAACACTTATCCAATAAAAATATTCCTAATTCACGTTTCTTTTATGTAAAAGATGACACAATATAAATACTTCTTTTCGAAAAACAAATGTTTGATGCATTTAGGGAAAACGTATTTACTCGTGGAAATTCGTGCGAAATGGAAAACATTTTCTTTTTCTTTTTTTTTTTCGGTATCAGTCAAAAAATAAATCTATTAAATTGCTGTCATGGAATTCAGAGAAGAACTTTGTTTACCATTTTCAGAAAAAAAATAACTCTCGGCCGAAGATCAATAGAAAAAAAAATGAATGGTTTTTTCGTCTTGGATTTCCTGAGAACCAGTTGCACGACCCTGGTGTAACTTTGATACCTTACGGCGTATGTGTGAATAGACATTATCCTGTGGGTCACTCAGAAATCCCATTCCGTGAGCCTCCATATGGCAATGGCGCCTTAGGGCCTTCAAAATACTGCTTTTGGGATCTGAAACACCCATTACAGCATCTGCAGTCCTCTTTCGGGATCGTCATCAGCTGCCTTGCTGCATTTGAAATCGACCCCCTCTCTCCTTGGGAAGAGCAAGGAGGCACAGAAAGCCAAATCTGAAGGGGTTGTCAATGGTTTGAAATAAAAACCCAACAAAAACAATAGCACAAGACGTGAAGAATGGGTTGAAGCATTGCCATTATAGTCATTAAATAAAACGATCACACGGTACACAAACTCACAGTTGACTGAGTAGCACAAGAGTGAATGTTCACAAAGGCGCAGTATGTTCCTTTCGGATTAATGGCAAGTTAAAATAAGGCTGCGCGATTGGTTTTTGGAACATTCAAAATTCCTAGATACTTGATACTATACGATGATAATAATGATAATAATAATATGCCGCATGTGCGGTGAAAGAGATGAGACAGTGAACCACATAACTAGTGAATGTTAGTCAACTCACCCAGTAGGAGCATAAGCATAGACACGATAGAGTAGCAACGATGACACACTGGGAACTAAGGAAACAATGGGATTCAACCATTTTGAAAAGTGGTATCAGCACAAGCCAGAGGCAGTTTTGGAGAATGACAATCACGAACTACTCTGGGACATTGACATCCAAACTGACCACCTCATCCAGGCAAGAAGACCGGACTTAGTAGTAGTAGACAAAAAAAGGAAGGCCTGCCAAATAGTAGACGTTCCTGTACCTGCAGACCATAGAGTAAAAAAAAAGGAGGGTGAAAAACGGGAAAAATACCAGGACCTAGGAAGAGAGTTAAGGAAGATGTGGAACATGAAAACCAGGGTAGTACCAGTCATAGTGGGCGCACTAGGAACTGTCCCCAAAATGCTGAGGGTGAGACTGGAGGAAGTTTTGGATTAGGGGAAGGATAGAGACTGTACAGACCACAGCACTTGAGGAGACTTGCTGTCACTCAAACTCCAGCGGTTACCATCAGGCAACTGGTGTGAGATTCCAAAATAATAATACTAATAATAATAATACCACCACCACCACCACCACCACCACCACTACTACTACTACTACTACTACTACTACTAATAATAATAATAATAATAATAATAATAATACATGCGTGTGCATCTGTGTGTGGCATTGACATGTTGTGTATGTATGTTTGTATATGTGTGTGTGAGAGAGAGAGAGAAAGAGAAAGAGAAAGAGGTGCTTCTGACATGATTTGGCACTCAGAAATGAATAAAAATCATCTAAACTATTCAGAATAATTTTTTCAAAGTATCTACATTCACGAAAATTCGGCCAAAATCTATGATATAAAACTAGTGAACGAGTTTCTTGAAAGAACAGAATGTGCTGAAGGAAAATGGTTTTCATTTTTTTGATTCAACAACCAAAATAATTTAAAAATCAATATTCAAAACACTTTTTATAAACATTATTTTGCAGAGCTGTGTTATTATTTCAAAAAATTATTGGATAAAACACAAAATGACTTTGTACACACATATTCCCGAGTAAACTAAAAATAATCAGAAAAGAAAACAGACGTATACAAGCATGCTGGAAGGCACAAACTTATAATTGTAATTCAAAGGAATTTGAATCTTATCTCTTCTTATTTTTTAAAAAGGGAATATGCAGCCTCACCGACCAACCTCTGTTTAGATGTCACACTTTATGGAGTTTAATTCTATGCTATAATACCAAGTATCCTTCACTAATAATTTATTTTACTGTGAGTATTCAAGGATTTTACGATCCAAGGGAAATAATCTGGTATAATTTTATTGGAGTTGCTTCCCTTGAAACACAATAGCCTCGATTCTCACTAACTGATGTTTTTAGTTAATAATAAAGCTTTGGTATTTTCTGCCTTCTCAGTTTTGCATAAGGCACACACACACACACACACACACACACACACACACACACACACACACACACACACACACACACACACACACGCTTGCGTACACCCCCACATATGTATTACATATGAGATATATTGCATTATATTACATAGAGACCGTCGTTTGAAATAATTCACCGTTGTTATACAGTTAATGTATCACTTAGCAAAGACAACTTAAATAGAATAAACAATAAACGATTCCTGCTCTGTTTTCTTCAATTTTTGAAATTCTATCTATATTTTCAGGTTCAGTGATAAATTAACCGTACAATGACGGACATCATATCAAATAAAAGTTTCAATATGATATAAAACAATATATAATCGTGTATTTATAAATAGATGAATAGTTTGATTCTGCTTATCTCTGCTTTGAAGCCAGAGGAATTGAATTAAAAATATCCCTGAAATGTGATGCATTGATTTAAAGGACTAAAATAAATTGCATTGACGACGTATTGTATTGAATTAAGGGATCCTTAAAATACATTATGTGAAAGAATGCAAAGAAACAGACAAACAAAAAAAGAAAAAAAGAAAGAAACACACAAATAAAGCTGAAAGATAATGATACTGGTTCTGCGTTTTCTCTCACTTTTATCTGTTTGTCACGGGAGATAACAATAGAATACTAATTATAAAGTAGTCTCCCCTATCGATTTGCCCATATTTCTGCAAAGACATGGAAGGAAACAGGGTTCATTCTGGTCTCATCTGCTTGCACTAATAATCTCTCAATGGGTGTCCAAACAGGCCACAGTGTTGTCTATTATATATATATATATATATATATATATATATATATATATATATATATATATATATATATATGTGTGTGTGTGTGTGTGTGTGTGTGTGTGTGAGTGGTTGGCCCAAAAGTAATAAAATACAGTTATTTTAAATATTTTCTTTTGTAATGTTTTATATATAATATCGATACGTGAACATATCTATGTGTATGATATATTCATGTGTACGTATTTATATAGTTTCAGGTAGGGACATAACATCATTCACAAAAAATTTAAAAAAATAATTTTCCAATCACGTTTGTATTTGTTGTAACAGGTTCACTCATTTTCCTCTCACGAGCCATATTTGCATATTCTATGCAGTAACGTGAATGGCAATATTCTCTCACGACAGATAAGCAGCACCAGCCCTGTCATAACGTATTTCCTTATAATGCGGCTCCCCTTATTAAGCTAGCAGATTATGGATCAAAAATACCAATGTAACTCCATATAGCTATATTTTGTTCTAAAATAACTCAATTTAGTTACAAATTGGTTAAGATGATCGCAGCTTGGTTGAAACGTCGTTTTATCATTAATTTTTGGGCTTCAAGTACCTATATTATAACAAATAACAAAATCTAACTCTGACTGTGAGGCTGGGAGAAACAAATCAAGGGAGGCAACTCTGGTGAAAAGTACAAGTTATTTCCCTTTGATTATCAAATTATTTTGCGAAAAATGAAATTATCTTCAAGTAATTCTTCGTACCATATCATTGAAATGATTTCTACAAAGTAGTTGCGTATTTCCCGCCTGCAATAGTCGATGGTTTTGGAGACCAGATAAAATGAAAGATTCCGAATGCTGATTTTCTATGTAAACAGGCAATCTCCACTTGGAAGTTTGGCACAGCACAGTTTGCGTAACTCCTAATTTACATCATTTTGTCCTAGTCTATTACAAAGCTTATGTTTGATAAATATCCACGCACCCAGACATTTTTCTCAATTGAATACACTCTAGCAACTGCTGAAAAGAAAAAAAAACAACTCCTGATGAAAGAGGCTGGAAAGAGTTTGAATAATATCTGCATCAAAGGTTAAGAAAAGAAAACTAAAACAAACTTGTATTCGAAATTTGCGCGCTAATTCTATTTTCCAGGTGGTATATTACATTTTTGTAGGTTGTGTCTGACATTTTTACTGAGCTGTGGGGCAGTAGTTTGTAAATTCAACTCGCAGACAGTTACTTCTTTTCAGGTACATCTTGATTGGTGCAGTTCATTCATCCCAAAATGAAACTCACTTGACGCTTGTCTTCATGCTTGGCTAGTGTGTAGTAGACCTTGTTTTCCAAGAATTCGATTTTACGGCCCAAATCACGTAAGGAAATAAAATAATTGGGTCGGGGCTAGTTTTTACACCCAGGAACGAATTGTTTCTCAGGAAATATGACTGGAAAAATGCAATAGGTGTAAAAAAACAAATAAAAAAAAAATTAAAAAAAACAACAAAAAACACTGTGGCTTTGCAATCGTTCAGGAAGACTAGTCCAAGGAATACGCGACGCAGTCACATACCCCCCCCCCCAAAAAAAAACAAAAAACAAAAAATAAAACCAACAAACAGAACAAAAACACAACGCAGCTATTCTAACTAACACACCCGAGAAGATGAAGTTACAAAAGTCTCCAAAAAACCTGCCTAAGAAACCTGGAGAATAAACAATTTTAGAAGTAAAGTAAAGTCTGTTGGAAATGTAAGAAAGAGAAATGCCTCAAAAGATTATTAGTGTTTTGCATGCGGTGAAACTCTGCCCCGAGAGAGAAAGGGGTCCAGTGTATTAAATGTAAAGATTGTGCCCATGGGGATTGTGCAGATTGAAAGACTCTATGTGCCACCCCGGTGAATGAAAGAATGAAAAATAATTTTTGCTCAATGTTTGTGGTAAACATTAAGAATTTTAAATTGCTAATAATTTTTATGAAGCTTCTGTATAGGTGATAAAGATAGAGAAATTGTAAGTAGCTCTCATTTACTAGTCTTCTAAGTAATTCGGTATTTTATTTTATATTAGTATCAAATCACACCTAATCATGTAACAACATGTCTCGCACATGAGGCATATTGTATTCAGGTACTTTGAACGATAATTTCTGTTATTTCTTGGTAGTGAAGCAATGAATCATTTCTCTGTTTGGTGATCATGAAAATAATCTTAATGACCTTCTCACTGCAGAAATGTGTTAGAATTATATTTTTAATTCTTTTTAATTTTTTAAAAACTTTTTTTTTAATTGAAAAAATTTTTTCTTTAAATCTTGGGAGAGCAAAACCAGTGATGTCGCAGCAACTATCCCTGCTCTCTCCTAATTGTCAGCAAGAATATGATTCAAGGGAGTTTATTCAAGAAACGTTACATCTAAGGGGAATAACCAGTGTATCACCATCAAGTTCGATACCTACGAATACATAAAACCAAGTAATAAATGAATTGGTCAACCAATAAAAGTAGACGTGGGTCCAGGATTTTGAGCAGTGAGGTGAGGGGGGAGGGTTGTAAATGAAAAAGACAATTCTTTTCCCGTTTTTTATAGTATAGATTAGATAAATTAAGATATAACTAATTTTTAAGGAATATAACTCATTTATTAGTATAGATTATATAAATTAGGATATTACTAAGTTATTTGTAAAAAAAAGTGTCTTGAAGTGTTATCTTATTAAAAGCATTACTTATTTTATTTCTACAAATTAAATAAATTAAAACATTACTTATTCTATTTTTCCTACGACATTTTCCTACCTAAAAGGCGAAATATCTCACTCGCTTGTTCTTTAAATAAGGCAGCTGAATTTCACTCCCTTCAAATGTTTTCAAACTTAACGGACATGGACAAAAATATGTTGATATATAAATAAAAAATGTATCTTTATTCATTTAAATTTAAAAAGAATCAAACTGACATAGACGATGTAGCTCGTTTCAAAGCTACATAACTACGGTAAAAATATGATTATTAATAAAGAAAGAGCCTTTATTCATTCAATTTTTTCAAAAAAATAAATAATATGAATTAAATTGAAAGATATTTATTTTACTTGAAAACCTTTTTCCTGTGATTTTTGTTTGTGACTTTTCTTCCCGTGACTTTAATTCCAGTTACATCTTTAGGTAGCTCAGG
>OY735205.1:22579316-22609316 GCA_963457665.1 Thysanoteuthis rhombus | reverse complement strand
GACGTATCTCAACTCTTCTGTGCGACTATAGACTCGATATTCCTTACCGTACTGCTAGGGGTGGTTGAAACCTTCGATCCAGACCCGACATATATATATATATATATATATATATATATATATATATATATATATATATATATATATATATATTGTTGCTCTTACCATTGAGCTAAACTGCCACCAGTAATGCCAAGGTTCAAATAACTGATTCAATTCCAAATTCTCATTCATGCTCTATTTGGTTCTTTCAACGCACCAATTATGTTATGAAGAAATTGATACATGATCCGACAGAATGATAATGCTTTTACCATATTGGAACTCTTATTTGAAATACCATTATCACACAGTGAATGTATCATTTGGCCTAGACAATGTAAATGGAATAGACAATATTAGAAATTGGGGCTGCTGCAGGAACGAACCTGCGATCAATAGGGTAACGGCTTCAACGTGATGTTACTCTTACTATTGAGCTAAGCAGCCACTGGTAATGCAATTGCCTAAGTGGCTGTTTCAACTCCTAATTCTCATTTTGCTCATTCGCAATCTATATCTGCTCTATTTGTTTCTTTCATTATGACACTTGATATGATGGGACATTCTGTTAACTTCTCTTGACAATTAGTTCTCAAAAGTAGGTTTTACCTCAACACGAACTTTGATCACCAGTGCAACCGACCATAACACTATAATTTCGACACTTGATATCTATGAACACACCAAAATAGCTAGCTAACAAGATGAATGAGTGCTGATGTCACCCATCTGATTATGTGTTATAGTGCACACACACAATTATATATATATATATATATATATATATATATATATATATATATATATATATATATATATATTGGGCAGCAACATTTTGTATTGCGCGATTGTTCGCACTGAATGAGACTTTTGCCTTTTACAATAAAAGCGAGTAAGAAATGCACAAATATTTCATTCAACAAAAGAGATCCCCAACTACATTAGCCACCCTGGTAGATAAAAACTGAGAAGAAGAAAAAAACTAGCAAGAAGAAGATTTTTAAGGAATGTATAGGGTGGGTGAAAATATACTCTCTAATGGAATTCTTTGGATTCCCTTGTTAATCCCAGATGCCCGGATATATAAAAGTTAAATACAATTTCTATCAGGGAGCAGATTCTTACCCATCCGATACTAAGCAATAGATAAGTAAATATAATTATATAAACATTGGAGGTATAAAATCAGTTTGATTTGTTGTGAAGAGACAGACAGTAATTTCCCCGAGAGGGATTATTTCTTAAAGCTCTTCGCGCTAACAAGATAAAAATGATACCTTATTTTTTCTATGATTACTTTTTACTTACATTTTTACTTATAAGCTGTAATAAAAAGCAACTAATAAGATAAGACGAAGGTGAAAAGTAGTCATGAAAATAAAAAAAATAATAATGATTTAATACTTAATCTAATGAAAATAGGATATAAACGTATGAACAAACATGGCCGCCGAAGAAGGATGATGGATATTCTGGCGTCTAGTGGTCTTAGTAGATGAATTGGTGGAGCACGTGGACGTAAACTGTGCTCCCTCTAGAAGGGTTCGAATCCTAACTAAATATTATTCTTTATTTTCCGATCAAAGCTGTTGGCTAACTTCCAAAGGGTAATCGGTCTGAGTAGAAGTAGCAATATAAAAGCAACTGATAAATTGAGATGAAGGTAAAAAAGAGTCATAAAAAACAATGATAAACAAAACTTCATTTAACAAAAATGAAATAAGAACTGCAGAACTAGTTCAGTAAACTAGAAAAGTACCAATTTTTTTTATTCACATTGAGATCTGCAAATTGAGAACCATGCAACGTGCACGTGAAAGAATCATGCTTGGCCTCACATGGAGAGACAAGAGTCAAGGTACATCATAGAATCCATCAAAAATCTCAAATGGCAGTGGGCTGGCCATGTTGCAAGAATGGCGGACAACCGATGGACATCGTGACTCACGACATGGATTCCCCGAAATCACACGCGTAACCGACGCCAGCAGAATATTAGATGAAGAGACGAGATAAACAAATTCAGAAAGTACTGGCTCCGGAACGCCCATGATGAAGTGTGGCGAATCCAGGGGAAGGTCTATGTCCAACGACGGACGTTCAAAGACTATTGATGGTGATGATGATGATTTCTCTTTAACTAATATCCGGAAACTAAATAACTATATCCGGAATATATGGATTTGAATTTGCATTTTTTTCTTATATTTGTATATTAGATGAGAAGTATCTGCGGGCCTGTAACTCGGTTTGAATCTCTCTCACTCTCTCTCCCCCTGCTCTCTCCCCCCTCTCTCTCTTTATATATGTACATATTCAATGGTCTTCCAACATGGAATGGAGCACTCTGGTGTATGAGGAATATATGCGATAAATAAATATATCGCTTAAATTCAACTTCACTGACCGTCCAGTTTCGTGGAGCAGATCGAGGATACCAGCCTCTTGGTCCAAAGCTAAGGTTCCGATCCTGCCTCGTGGTACTAGATGGGATAACGGATAGTCTATAGCCGCACTGAAGAGTTGTTATACAACGGAACAGCTTTCCGTGGATGACACGATAATATATATATATATATATATATATATATATATATATATATATATATATTGAGAGAGAGGGGGGGAGAGAGAGGGGAGAGAGAGAGAGGGAGAGATGGATGGGAGATAGGAAGGAAGCCGCATAGAAATGCAAATATATATATATATACAGGGGAAGAAGTAAAAGAAAAGGTGAAGTGATATAGACAGAAAGGATAAAGAGAGAAAGAGAAGAGAATAGAAGAAGAAAAAAATAGAGAGAAGGCAAAGTCAAAGGATTGAGAAAAAAAGAAGAGAATAACTGTAAAAAAAAAAAATGGGATAGATAGATAGTGATAAAACCCCATGTTAATTCACCCACAAATTGTTATCTTATTGTCAGATTTTTGTCAGAGACACAGAATTAAGTATGTCTACGTCTCAGGGTATTTTTTTCTCGACTCCCTTTCTTGGCTGGCGCCAACTGACAAGACCGAAAGACATACATCAGACGCCTTGATTTTTATGAGCAAGTTGGGATTTTTTAAACATCCGCTTCTTCAATCACTATTCCAATCCTTACACAAACGGAAGCATGAACATACATACGTGCCCTTCTATAGTGAACAGACGTTTCGACCGCAAACATTTCGTCCGAAGACCTTTTCACTGTAGACGTTTCGGTTGCAGATATTTCGGCCTCGTTTTTTTTTTTTTAAAGAAAATGACTCACAGTTTAAAACTGAATATAATCAAAACATATAAATTCAATGCAATGTACAATATTTGTATGAAGTATGCTTATTGTTTAGTGTTTCATAAATCTTTTTTCCTTTCAACTTTTGCGGGCTATATTTTGAATAATTTTTCATTTATTTCTTCCTCTTCTTTTTATTCATCTATTCTTTTATAAAAAAATTGATTAAAACAAATTAGTGTTTGTTCTTTACCAAAAGGTAAAAATCATCTTAGAAGAGGAGACAGTGTCGTGAACTTGGTGATTACTCCAGTCGCCAGTCCTTCTCCTGCTGTAAAAAAAAATATATATATTTGGTCCGATGGAATGAATTATGAATTGCGCATTATTCTATAGAAACTTATTTGAAATAGTCTCCCGTCGTTACCCGGTTAATATATCACTCAATTTAGACAACGTAAATAGAATAGACAATTCAGAGAGAATTGGGTTGCTGCAGGAATCGAACCTGCCACCGATAGGGTAGCTGCTTCAACTACTCTTACCATTAAGCTCAACAGCTGACGGTTTTGCAAAGGCGAAATAACTGCTTCCAACTTAAATTCTCATCTTGTTTATTGTTGGCCCATTCGTCTCTTTCAACGCGACAGATTTGTATTCAAGTAATGGACATATTTGGTCCGATAGTGATACATTAACCGTGTAACGACGGTAGATAATTACAAATAAGTTTCTCTATAATGTAACGCAATTTACCATATATATATATATATATATATATATATATATATATATATATATATATATATACTGTTGTCAGGGCTACTAGAGGCCTCCTGCTGAATGGAGTATATATATATATATATATATATATATATATATATATATATATATATATATATATATATATATATATATATACTGTTGTCAGGGCTACTAGAGGCCTCCTGCTGAATGGAGTATATATATATATATATATATATATATATATATATATATATATATATATGTATATATATATATATATATATATATATATATATATGTATATATATATATATATATATATATATATATATATATATATATATATATATATATATATATATATATATACTCCATTCAGCAGGAGGCCTCTAGTAGCCCTGACAACAAAACTTACCCACAATGCATAGCCCCTGGCAGTGGACTCTGGTTCCACATGGTGCATTTTAATACACACTCACAAAGCATACACCACTGATGATGGGAAGAATCCCGAAACATGTATGGACTATTGACATATAAGGATTAATAAACCTTACCACCAAAAACTTCACTCCTGAGTCTGTCTCACTCTCTAAAGTACACATTATATATATATATATATATATATATATATATATATATATATATATATATATATATATATATATATATATATATATATATATATATATATATATATATATATGTGACCAAGAAATTATAACCAATGACAAAATAAGTAAGTGTTGGTTATTGAAAATGGAAATTATGAGTTTGGTTCCCAATACCGTAGTTTGATATGCCATTTTACTTATAGACATTTAAACTATATACTTCCGTTTTTATTGCTTTGCTGATGAACAGATCCAGAGAATTGTTAATAAAAATCATTATCCAAGAAACACTCGGTCACAGTACATAAAAAAGAAGAAAAAAGAAGTATTCCCTACCTAAAATATCAGGTCATTGTCATGAAGTGATCCTATAATTCTATTCTTTTAAATTCTCATTTCATGCCTTTTCCGAAAATCCACCCTTTGGCCTCTCATTAAATGCCTGAGAGAAGATGAAGATTTTATGGATTGTGTGGGTCGGGTCTTTTTAGAGTTGAACAGGTACGGATTTACTGGGACGTTGATTTTATTGGATTTGGCAAGATTTTAAGGGATTTTTAGTGTGTGAGAATATGAAGAGCATCAAACATTGAGATGAAGGTAAATAGCAGTAAAAATCAATAATAATTATTTATAATACTTCATCTACTACAATAAATAAAAAAATAAAAATGTATAATTGGATTGAAATTAACTACCAATCAATGACAAACATGGCGCCGAGGAGATTGTGAATGGGGGAGTAAGTTTAAGAGATTTATTTGGATTGACGCTTGCAACTAAGTTCCAGTAGTTCGGTAGTAAGAACGGTCACGCGTTAAGCGATCCATCCTACGGTATAGAGGGTCGTGAGAACTTATTCTTTATTAAGATCTACTCAGCTGATCTATTCACTCACTACAGAAGAGTGCCCGCCTCAAGTTCAGTTGCGATAAAAAGCAATAACAATTAGGATGAAGGTAAATAGTAGCAAAAATTAATAATAATTATTTGTATTACTCCAACCACTAAAATAAATAAAAATAGAAATATACGTATCATTTTTATTTTTGAGAGTTGTAACATTTATGAGGGATGAGTATTCGATATCGGGAATAGGGCATACGTAAATATAGACTGTAGACAGGGAGAAATCAATATATGTGTGCAAGGGGGTGCCTTTTTAATCTAGGCTCGCGAACCTGCACATCCATAGAGCTAAAAACACGTAGAGATATATCCTTCCTATTCATCGTAATCCTAACGTAAGGATATGTACACGAAACTACGTCATCATGACGTAATAATGACGTTATCATGACGCGTTTTAGTTCGCTGTCTGCTGGCGTTGACTTAACTAAAACTACTTCTACAACTATTTCTATAAAGGTACCATCTTGGTCGCCACCACCTATATTTCATACGTGAAAGGGATAGAAGAAAACATACTAAGAGCTTGTGGCCATTTACTGAACAGGTTATGGAAATCCAGGTGAACGAAAAAGTGCCCATCGGGAAATCTGCGCATCGTGAATTTATCAAGGGAGGAAAACTGCCCATCAAAAAATTATTAGTGCATCATTCTCTTATTTCTTTTAATTTCTAATTAATAAATATTTGTTTTAAGCTTGTTTTTTTTTTTTGACACAATGGCCGTCTCATATTTATTGAGGGAGAAAAAGTGCCTATTTTCCCGATTGGAATTCTGAGTATGGAATAAAAAGAAATAAGCAAGACAAAAACAATTTATAAAAACAATTAGTGAAACTAATCATTTATAAAATGATCGCTGTGCCAACTAGATATAACTAAAACTAAGAGTGTTTTATATGAATAAAATACGCATGCACCCAAAACAAATGAGCGGTTGATTTGCATGCAAAGACGGTGTCAGATATTATATAAGGTGCAAGTTCGGTTAATTTGAATACATTGATCAATCTGTTAATCTATCAAATTACCTAGTGATTCCCGTGTCCAACCAGGCTTTTCTGTCATTTCCCTAAAACACACCATCAGAAAATGAAGAACCCTATTTTTTCTCATTCTAAAAAACGTTCCTTCCTTGAAATCATTTTGCACCTTGATATCCCCAGATTTCCGAGTACGTAGGGAGTGATAACGCTCATTCAGTACGAAAGTGCATGGGGCGCTTGCCTTAGAGCGATTGTTATCAAGCTCATCGTGCAGATCATTCGATCGTTAAGTGAGTTCAAAGGCACCCTTTGAGACTTTGTGCTAAGCAAAGCTTAGTTGAGTAAAAGAGCACCAACCTAAGCACTGTAAGTTAATAAGCTCGTTCGGTAGATTGTTTGCATGTGTAATGAGTTCTATCCTCACCAGATGTATATCCCATTACTTTGGCGTTGTGTCTGACTAAGCTGAGCTTGGTAAAAAAAACAAACCACATTCGTTTGTGCTGTGAGTCTGATCCACACTATGTGCCCCACTACTGTAACCTTGTGTTTAGTCAACGATTTAGTGAATATCGTATATTTCGCCGGATAAGACGACATTTTGTGCTACGAGAACAATCCCCAAAATGAGGTCGTCTTATAGGCCAGATACATAAACAGTTATGAAACAGTGTTCTAGAACCATGAAATTCAGATTCAAATTAAGGTCTCGTCCTATCTTAACGTCGCCTTATGGGCCAAAATATACGGCATTTATATAAAGGTGTGCGAGCATGCTTGGTGTGAAATGAAAAAGGAATAAAAATAATACAGAGGAAAAAAAAGGTGGGAATCAGATTAGGGTCAGAATGGATGAAGTCGGATGGTAGGCAAGAAAAGAATGGGGGATAGTTAGGTGAGAGGAGTGTTTAGGAGGGCGGGGACTACATTTTAATAGGCGGAGCGGAGTACCCTAATTGATATTTAATAGGCATTGGTAGTTTCAGTGTGTTATGTAGGAAGGTAACAGAGCCCCCAAGGCTTTTTTTTAGCCCCCCTCCTCTTGCAATAAAGACACGTTCTCATTGGTTAAAAGTTTCAATTGTAAAACATAAGATTAAACGAAAAAGAAAATCAAAGTCTTAAACATGTCATTATGTGGACTTGTTCTTCACGAAAATGGAAATCAGATAATCCAGGTGGAAGTTAGCTTTATTTTGTCGGTGGAAGTTAGTGAACGTCTGTGAGTGTGTATGTATGTGTATGACGTGGTGTGTGACTGGGTATGTATTCGTGTTCGTGCGTGTGTGTATGTGTATGTGAGGGGTTGAGAATAAAGTGCTCTGCACTTTTGTGAATGTGTGCGTAAGTAGGGGTGTGGTAAAAGGTGTGTGCATTTGCCTGGATATTGTGAGATTTCTCGAAAGGATCAATCTCTCATGATAGATTTTAAGTTTGAATAAAAACCAAACAACAACAAAAATAACAACGGCTGAACAGACTGCAATGAATATGTATGTATGTATGTATGTATGTATGTATGT
Source organism: Thysanoteuthis rhombus (assembly GCA_963457665.1). NCBI lineage: Eukaryota > Metazoa > Mollusca > Cephalopoda > Oegopsida > Thysanoteuthidae > Thysanoteuthis > Thysanoteuthis major. The sequence goes on along the minus strand of OY735205.1, from coordinate 22,601,278 downwards.
ATGTATGTATATATGTATGTATGTATGTATGTATGCGGACATGAACACACACAAACACAATGAGCGCGCGTGTGTGTGTGTGTGTGTGTGTGTGGAGAGAGAGAGAGAGAAAGAGAGAGAGAGAGAGAGATCAGTTGGGAAATTTTATTAATTTATTATAAATTAATATGTCCACGCCATTCAATATTTTATCAATATTTTAAGTTATCAATTAGTTTCAAAGCAATTTTGGAGACGGGCGAGAAGTGGGCAACAGAATAAGCGGTCAAATTTTGACGCAATCCATGCACAGTTCCCTCCCCTGTATCGTATGTATATATTTTCACACTACAGATCATCTCCAGAAGTTCTCAATGACTTTTCTCTAAACGGTGGACAATGGGCAACGAGATAAGTGATGAAATTTACGGGTGGATCCATGAAACTTTGAGTTATCATCTCTTCATCCTAGCTATATATCCATATAATATCTCTGGAATGAATTCCAAAGGATTTCTGGAAGCCAGATCGATTAGATAAAGAAGTGATTGAATTTTGAGGCAGCTCCAGGAATCGTTTTTTTTTTTTTGTGTGTACATGTGCATGTGATGAGAAAGGATCAATTAAAGGAGAAATGGAAAAAGGGTGAGCAATGAATAAGTTATTTTCTTTGCTTTAAGCGATGATCACAAAAAGTTTGATTTTATAAATCTCCTTTCAACTTTGCAAATTGGACCCTTCACTAAAACATTTTCAAGGGTGGATTAAAAAATAACAAAAATAACATTTTTTACTAGACATAATTAGGAGTAAATATTTCAATTTTCAAACTTCTACCTCTATTGGTGCAGCCTCTTCGCATGATACATAGCAAGTTAGCCAGCCAATCGGAATCACTTAAAAACTGAAGAAAACTATGTTGACAGTTTTCGTGAGAGGTTTGGTTGACAGTTTCTTCAAAAAAGAAAATTATTATTATCCCTACTATTGTAATTGATTAAAATGTTTCACTTCAATTTCATTTCCTACGTTTCGGCTTCGTGGTTCCTTTCTTTCCGACCTGTATTGTTCGAAATGAATTAATTTCCTATTTTGTGTTAATTACTCACGAAGAATAACGATAAATAACATTAATACCGCATCCATCTTCTATTTCTGCCAAGAAACCCAATCCTTCAGTCTCCCTAAAATAAAGGAGAAATGAAAGACTTCCTTCATTTAGAGCACGCGCATGCGTACTCAAATGATCCCTTTCTCCTTTCCTCTCTATAACAAACCCACATATGAATATACCCGCGTACACAGCTGACACACATGCACACATGCACACATGAAGAAAAGCATACATGTACCCTCACACGTGCACAGAGTTATTCACGCCCGGAGACTCTTATAGGCACAAGCCTACACCTTGGCAGAAACACGCATGCCCGTTTTAACACACATATATAGGTCCGTGAACAAGCGGAAGCATGAATACAAGCTTCTACATATAAACACACGCGCAGGCTCGCACTTACACGTAAAAACAAATACCCTGCGCTTACGCATACACGCACACACACCTCACCCGGTCCACAATTTTTCGAATTGTTTTTATTTCAACTTTGACACCTTTTAGAGACGCTCTAGTCCCTCTAACTTGCCAGGACTACCTGCCTGCCCCCCTTCTTTGTAAAATACCCCATTATCATCTGTCATTCATTTTTGTTTATGACGCCCAAGGTTTGTATTCGCAGCACAGATAACCTAAAGATTATCATTATTTGTTGGGTTTTTACTCTAATATCGGATTAGTGGCTTTCTCTGGAGATCAAGTGACATCAAGTCTCTTCAATACTACAGGACTCTCCTCAGTATTCTCGCCGATTCATTTAGTGACATCGTCTGGGTAGTCTCAGCCCTTCTTTGGATTCCTCGTATCTCCATTCTATATCCTCGGCACTTTTGTCTACCTTAGTCTTGACAGACCAAACAGTTTTTCGAATTTCCAAAGTCTTTAATGCTGTTTTTTTTTTGTTGTTGTTTTAGCTGGAGATTTTTCAGTGTGTCAGTTTTATGGGCTCGATTCTGTCTTATTCTACAACTTTTTCAGTTCTCGGATGAAGGAATTGCATTTTCCCACTTTTTACACTCCTTGATCTTTATCTAGTGGTCTTTCGGAACAAACAAATCAACAATATGACTGAATTTCTCTTCCTTTGTAACAAAAACTAGCTTGAGAGGATTCTGGGTTGGTATGACATAATCTGAAAATCTCAGCGTGTTTTATTCTTTCCATTTCCAAGGGCAGCATCCGGTTCAGGCTCATACCATTTGTTTTCCCAATTGGATACAAGTCACCTTCAAAATTCCCACCAAGTCACTGTCACTTTCTACCGTGTCGTTTTTTTAATTAAATTTTTAATTCCCTTTTAACGTTTGCTTGATGCATACAACTATGTCGTGGGCTATCACAGTTTTCTACGATTTCTATGACCTATCAAACTTTGCATCGACATACTTGGTTCAGATGTACTGCTATATCGTGAATAGTGTGATTAATTCATTGGAAATTTTTCCGAACTATTCAAGATCTTTTTATGATTTAATATGTTTTCTTTTTCAACCAATATTTACTTACATCAAATTGTACAATAGTACCATAACCGTACAGTTATATATTGAATCAAGGAGGTAAACGAACCTTAGCTGTGTAAAATTGAAAGGAGATTTATCAAGCACTAAACAACAACCATGAATCAACTTTTTATTGTAAATTTCAACGGATCTTTTATATTCTGCTTCTATTTCATTGGAAATCCAATCTAATCATTTTTGCCTTCAAAAACAAGACCAGGCCGAAACGATCGGATAGAAATATTTGCCACCGAAACGTCTGCACCAAAATCGTCCAAGCCGAACTGTCTGAACCGAAGCGTCTGCAGATGAAATGTCCTACAATCAATCAAGGTAGCTCTAAAATGTGCAAACTTGAAGTCAGGACAAGAGCAGGCAGCCCTGCTTTATGCATCGTCATTAATATCCGGTCCGTTTATCCGTCAATTCAAGTTTCTCTCTTGTCCAGTGTAGAAGAGGTCCATCGTGCCTAACTATAAATACGGCACACATACACATGCTTATTATTGGGTTTCTACTGCTCTAATAATTCCCTAGTTCTTCTTTTCATTCACTGAAATTCTACATCAATACGAATTTGATGGCTTATATCAGGGAATCAAGTGACTGCAAGTCTCTTCAATACTCCGGCAATCTCCTCAGAATTCCACCTGATTTTGGTAATCCTGTTGTCTGGATAGTTTCGAGATTTCCAAGTGTGCCCAATTATCCTATGCTCTTTGCAATACCCCTACGGACGGTTCCGAGTTCAATAAGGAAAGGTACATTTATCACTTCCCCATTGCATCATTTTCTAAAAACTTTTCTGGTAAATTCCGGATTTTCAAATATAGCTTTGAAGAAAACTCTGTTGATCCAGTCTTCTGGTCTGGATTATGTAATCTCTTTCAAATACAAAGTCCCCTAAAATTTCACGTCTTTTTTATATTTTAAAATTTTTTTTATCCAGGAGCGCTTCTAGTTGATGCATATACCATTGATTTGCATGATGAAATCGAGGACATTCATGCAACCCCTACTCAAAACTATAGCTATACACTTGAGGGAGCACCGCTATTGTACCCCTGTGTCAATTGAAGGTAGGTTTAGTAATTATCGATTCTTAAGAAGATCTGAAATCGACTGATAAACTTCTATGCCACTCGAGGAGGATACAGAGACTGGTTTAATGAAAGCCTGGCTTTTCCCTGATTTTTAACAATGATTTCTTGTACCGGAGACTAATCCGATATTGATTGGATTAACACGCGATAGATATCGACTGAACCGGTAGGATCTACATTGACATTAACAGTGATAGATCGATGCATTGACCAAGGAAAAGCAAATCTTCACTGCATGAGAAAACAGGCTAGATCAGAGCAATAGGTTGACATATTAAATATCCTACCCTAGCGATGATTTGCCTTCTGGTGTAGGTGACTTTGTTGCGCTCTTTGGTTGGTATAGTCCAGCGATTCCTAGCAGGTGTGAGGGGGGTAGTCCAAGGGATAATAAGGCTATAAGGTAAAAAAAAAACAAAACGAAATTATGGTAAATGTTTCTTATGATGTGCTCCTAATTATTTTTGCTTCCTTTCTTCGAATAGGGGAGACTGGGGGACGGTTGCAACAATTTTTGCATTTCTCACAGTCACTAGACTAGTGGGACTAAACCGACCAATTTTTCATATACTAAACTTCCACCTGTTTGCTAACTGACCCATCCAATTTGAAGTTTATTACTTATGACAAATCGTTCACAATAGTTATTTGAATGGAAGGAGTCAGATGTCGCAACTGCCCGAACCCTGGGGACACTTGCAACACTATTCAGAGACGATTGCATCGGCTCAAAAATACATCAAATTTCACCAATTGACTTTCGTTTTTTGTCTTGAAGAATGTAATATTCTGAAAATATGTTTTGTTTCATAATAATATCATTGTATTATTTATTCATTTATCAAATAACAGTTATTAATTTTGTTCATATATTCATAGAACAGGCCTACCTTGAGTTTATGTTTAGATGTTACATATGCTATTAAATCTCTACATATTCTAGAGTTAGATAGGACTAATGAAACAATTTGCAACGCAACAATCTTCCATTAAACAGGTATTTATTGTACAGAACTGCAAGTGATTTCAAAACTGATTTTTGTGCATATGAACTGCAACCTTGGTTTTCTCGGGTTTGGATATCTCAAAATGACGCAGCTAATGAACTTTTTAAAAACTTGGGAAAAAAAACTGATTTTAACAACTCGTTGCAATCGTCCCCAACCCTATCAGCCATGACAAAACACCGTATGTTAGCTAGACACACTGAATTTGACACATGCTGACCATGTTACTTAAAAGTCGACAAAACTATGATTCAAATGAAGTAAGTTTCGATTGATTCATGCAAACTGTGATGACAGTTGGACAAAAATATGGCTCTTGAGAAAATAAATATTTCGATACCTGTAAAATACATTTTCCCCAATACATGCACAAACAGATATTGAATATGTCCTCCTGGCGTAGAGGATTGGGGATCTAATTCTACATGTGCAGTATGAGTGACCTCACTCTAGCATGGAGGAATGAGACTTGTTGTCTCCGTCCTCATTCTCTCTTAACAAATACATAGCATCTGGAGACTTATAAAATCAATCTAATTCCCATTACGATGCTGACTAATTATACGTAAAATAAAATTATCATTTGAAATTATTCATTATTGCAACTTACTTGAACGGAAAGGAGAGTAAAATAGTAATCCTATTGACTAATGTGGGGAATGGCCACGAGAAGGTTGGGAACCATTGATATCATTCAACAAATAACTTCACAAATAATACATGGTTAAACGTAAGGATGAGGTTTGGCTCATCTATTTATTTCCTAATAGAAACCGTCAACCAAAACTGTCTCCAAAACATGGGTATCTTCAGTTTTCAAGTGAGTCTGATTGGCTGGCTATGTATGTATGTACTTCTATAGCCAATGAAGCCAGAAAGCAGAGCATTGAAACATTTACTCTCTATCACATCCAGTTCACTTTTTAGATTTTTAAAATCCCACATCAGTTTTTGTGTGGGTTCGATTTCTGCTAAACAGGTCTCTTAGTGGACGCTTGCTTTATGAAAATTCACACAAACTCTTGGGAAATTCACGCAAGCTTTGGGAAAATTCAAACTTCATTTAGTGATCCCTGACCAACAAAAGCTGAGAGAAATAATTAATTGATCATCCCGTTTCCGATTTTTTTTTTATCGATCATCCCAACACGGCATGCTACAAAAAGACGTTGGTCAGGTGACAGTTTCTATTGACTGACTTGCCGAACTTATCTATTTCCTATTTATACGGATGTTGGTGAGTTTGAAATTTGCAGGGTGTCCAATTACATGTGGCCTTGTGCCAGACAAAAACGAAAGTTTGTAATAATCTGCATGTTTGCCTTTCTAACTGCTGGCTTTTCTGTTACCAATCAGTGTGAAAATGGTTTCTCTCTATCGCTGACTATGCACACAAATATACGCACAGAGGTTGACAGTGTGATGAATAGATATATATGTAAGTATTGAGATAAGTATAGGATGAAGAGGCAAAGAGAGACAGATAGAGACATAATAGGGACATAGATAGGTATAAGCAGATATATGTCAATAGATATAAACATATTCAGGTAGCCATCAAGAGATTTGTCTATATATATATATATATATATATATATATATATAGAGAGAGAGAGAGAGAGAGAGAGAGAACTAGATATTGACATCGAGAGAGTGAAAGAGAAAGACGGACTAAGATAAGTGATTAAAAACAGAAGGGTACAGAATATATAGATAGAGTTGAATATTTCTCTCTCTTTCGACAGATCTCTCTTTCTCTCTCTCTCGACAGATCTCTCTCTTTCTTAACTTCCCACCCACACACAAATCGATAAGTAGACAAATAAGCAAGCAAACTGTCCGACTAGGATTAAAAGGGATGTGACAAAAATGTCGGCTGTTCGCAAGACAAACTCCAAAGAGATGAGCGCTCAACTGGACTCAACTCCACTCTTTTTATGGTGTGACTTTTATGAGGACCGCGCTTCTTCTCTATATCAGTTAAGATCTACCGTCTCATATCAGGGGAATATCTCCTGTGGTGGCCTCAACCATGCGGAAGCCAAAGCAAATACGTCCTTGGCATGCATCGGCCCCACCCTCTCACGCCGGAACTTTGGGGCAAGACCATCCGCCTCTTTGCCATCCTCCCGTGGTCCGGTGAGTGAACCGGTCGGTTTTATTGCTGTATTGTTGGCTGACCGTCTCCTGGCGCACTCCTGCCATCTTGTCACTGATGCCTAAGGCTGATTTCGTCCGGTTATTGTCCGGCCTGAAGAAGTGGTGGAATGGATTGCTTTGCGGGCAGCCGTTCAAGTTGTGAGAGTTTGCCAAAAATAATGAAGGTGGAGAGAAGGTGATCTTGCGAGTGGGTCGGTAATGGTGGAAAGAGGTGACCTTTCTCTGTGACGGGTTAGAAGGAAAGTAAAGGAATAAAAGAGAGGTGAATGAAAAGTAAAAAGAGGAAAACAGGAAACACTTGAGAAGAGTGTGAGGCGGAGAAAAGAAAGGAAGAAGAAAGAAGAGACTCGGAATGGAAGGTTTGAAGGAAAGATAAAGAAAAGGAAAAAGATGCGTATAAGGGTTAATCTGTAAATGAAGACAAAGGAAAAGAAAATGAAGAAATAATAAAGAAAAGATTGTAAAGAAAAAAAAGTAGACATTCAAACAAAAAAAAAAGAAGTAAATAAAAAAATTGGAGGGAAGAAATAAACGAACAAAATCAATGAAATAGAGAGGAATAACAAGACAGTAGATAGTTACTAAGTTTAACTATGTCTGGTTCAAGGCAAGAATAGTGAAGATTGAATTAATTTTCAGTTCTATCATTAATTTTGACAAGCTTTTATTTTGATTCCAACGTTCAGTTCTTTTCCAACAACTTTTCATCAAAAGGATTAACGTAAAGGGAGGTCTAAATTAGTAATGCTGCAATACTTATGCTTCGTATGATGATGATGACTTCGTGCAAGAATAAACGAAACAAATTAGGAAGTATCGTTCAATTTTCAATTGTCTGTGTGTCTGGCTTGCCTACCATAGCTTTGAGGCAAATGTCCAAATATTTACTAAACTCCACTTAACCTGGTCACAATTGTAGGACAATTTGTGAAGATCGAATTCGCAAAAGGGCGTACTGAATAGGAGTGCAGGGGTGTCAATGCTCTTCTGTCAGCAAATTTCTTCCAAGGTTGCCAAATAAGTCATTTTTTTAGCTATATCTGGCTCATTTTTTTTTCTCAATTTAGCCGATAAAAATCTGTGAGTGCTAATTAAATCCGGAAAGCTTAAATAAAAGTGAATGCTCAATTTCTATCAATAATTTGTTCGGTTCCGTATGTGGTTATTTCATTTATAAATAACACCTGAAATCCATAAAATCTAGCCAATTTTAGCTATTAAAAAAATGATTTCTTTTGACCTACACGCACACTTTCTCAGAAGCCTGCATGTCTACTTAGTCAGAGAGTTAGAGGCCTACACATCCACTTTGTCGGGAAATTAAAGGCTTGCACCCAATCAATAAAAGTCAATAGGTACGCCTCTGAATTTCACAATCAATACAGATTTTCTACTAAATCTAATCATGAATTTGAACCACGTTCGTATTGAATCATACCTCATTTGAAAATTTTCATCACGGAGGGTTTTCGCAAAAGATAGCTGGTAGATAGATAAATAGATAGATAGTAGAGAATCAGATGATTATAATCGGCGTGAGCGTGACCTCGGGTCCCACAATGCTGTTTCAGAAACTTATTAACTAAAATCATGTCCAGGCCCCATTAGCACACCAGGAATTTTCATGGGGATACGTTGTGAGGTTCCTGAGTAACGCAGTCACGTACGGACATTTGGTGGATTGTAGGATTAGCAACATACCGTATGTAAAGAGTATGATACCACACAGTTTTCGCAGGCACTCGCTTGATTGATGCATTGAGCCGGCGTAGAAATATCAATACCTGAAGATGTGAATCCAAGATTTGAATCATGTATCGTCGATGGTGGTTACTATCGATACAATGTGAAGTCTCTGTTAACAATGAAGGAGCTAATAGATAAGACTGATTGGGAAATGATTGAATCAAAAAAAATCAGACCTAGCACAGCATGAATTCTGTTAAAACGTCTGTATAGAAGAGAATGAAAAGAAGCGACACACAGACTAGCGATTCAATTGATAGGATATTAAGAATTTGTAAAGTTGATATTGTTTGGCTGTATTTTCGACGTTCAGAAGTGTAACAAGTATTACTAGAATAAAAATTGAACAGCCAGGTTCTAGTGAGTCGTCTCATCACGAAAGAGAAGTCAAACAAAAACAGGGGTCAGCACAGAAGTAAATCAAATGCAACTGATTTGGAGTAATATTCATTTTGTAAAGATGACACGAACAACACTTTCATTAAGTTATCATGATATGATCATATATTGCGTGTTTTGGGGCTGGCGTCAGTGATTTAAATGTAGTCCAGGGGAAATATTTGAAATGCTTCTCGAAGTACAAGCGTGATAGACAAAACGTTAAAGACACTGCTGAGAAATTCGATCTGGTGGTGGCTTAGCTATACTTTTGTGGACAATGCGTATCGCCGATTCCTTGAGTCTAATCGGCGATAAATACATCAGCAATCAAATGTTCATGACATGAATGTTCTTACGACCTTAAGAACATCTTGGACACAGAATAAAAAACTTATCATAAATAGATTCGTATTTGAATAATTTGCTCGCTTTGTAGTTTCGTCATAAATTAATTGTACGTTTAGTATATCTGAAATATTGTTTGACAAATGGATACACGTGGAGAAAAGTTTTTCTTAGTTTAATAAAAAATGGTTTTACGAGAGGAGTAAAAACGTTATTTGAGAGTACTTAAAAAATTACTTGTGGAATTTTTTTTTCAATTTATTTTCGAATATTCGACTTTTTTGTAAAAAAATGTCTTGATGTAGTTATTCTTGTTTTGAATAAATTAAATTAAATATAATTTCGATTAAATTATAACCATATATTTTATTTATTTTTCTATTTATATAACATGATTTTGTGACGTCAGATTTTCCTGCAGCAATTGAGAATCGAGTCGTAGAAAGCTAATTATTAAACGTCTCGATCTGCGATTGGAAATACAAATCGGCAGCACTTTGTGAAAACCAACCTGAGCTCAACATAACGGTTCAATCAGTGATAATTTAATCGGATCGTAGTGCGTCTCAAGCTTAGCTTTACTCAAGAAACTGATAAAGAAACGTTTAAATTCCAGTTTACAAACTAGAAGATGGCATTTCTGGCAATTCTGATCGAATATCTTGTACCATTAACATTACAAAGGTTTCAAAGAGTCAAGTTCAGCAGAACGTTCATGCATGCTTGACAATTATATATATATATATATATATATATATATATATATATATATATATATATATATATATATATAGATATATATATATATTCTTGAAGGTATTTAGTACAGAGGATGTACAAAATCTCAGTAATAATGGTGAAAATGAAGATGAACATACCGGTAATAGCCAATAAAACAGGATACGGTCTGTGGGATAAAATCTTGTTTTTAATATCAGCAGAGGCCAAATGAGGACAGCAAAGCGTATTGACCTACCAATTACTCTTCATCATGTAACAAAATCTAAAATACTTATGAATGTCTTCCATAAAGCTGGACACACAATTAATTAGAAGAACGTCCTTCAAATTAATACAGAATTGGATAAAACTACACTCAATTCTTCGGACAATGAAACTGGAGCTGTTCTCCCTGAGAATTTGATGCCGGAAAGGTTAGTACATTTTCCAAAGATTATGTATATCCTAGAATGCATTTTATGCAATACCTTTTGACAAACTTTAAACCATCATTAGATGCCTTATCTGTTCTTAAAACACTTACTAAAACTATTCAAGCAGTGAAACCAGATAGATTCCTGGATCCAAAATTAAAGAAAACCTTTTAAGCAGAGCTTGTTTACAGACATTGAGAAACCTGCATTAGGTGCAATCCAAATCGATAGGTATAAAATTTCTCATGAAAAGCAGATAATCGAAAGATTGGCCATTTTAATGATGTTGACCGTGGAAGGGGTGCCCAGGACAGTTGTTGGCCGTATGCCAATTATTTTGAGCGCTGCGCATGAATATGAAACTATGGATACAGATATCAAAAGATGTTCGTGAATTGGGTCAAATACACGTTTTAACAGCAGATGGATAGCTGTACACGAAATTGATGACCACAATACTAGTCATTTTGATCCCTTGACTTGATGCACTTCATATCTCAATAAATTCTATGAAGATTGTTGGTCAGCGATTCCAGGATCTGAGAAAGACAACGATAAAAAAATATGAGGCCTCACAAAATTACCTTTCAAGCTCTATCAGAGATTTTCATGCCATATATCCTGCAGTTTCTAGACAGCCACAACAAAGAACAATCATAACACATAAAAGAAAACCCCCAAAACACTAGAAAGCCCCAAAGGAGCGCACACTTCTGCCAAGCCAATTGTCACTAAAACAATGAAAATCAGTTCACAAATTGCAGGGAGGTAAATGTAAATAATTTCTGGATCTGTCCTAGAATTCAACCAATTCTTTCTTAGGCCATGGACTACTCTTCGCCAAAATCTCAGTGGAATTAATTGAGAACTTTTAGAGATATTGTATGGGAAACATGTGTGAATACATTAATGTATGAAAAAAATTGAAAAATATCTCTCAATCAAAAAGAAATTCTGGTTCCGTCACAAAATTTAACAAATTCTTCCTACTTTTACACCTATTCCTCCAGAGGATTTCATATAAGTCCATTGAAAACCTTTGGAGATATTGTGTAGACATATAGCTGAGATGCAGGAGTGATAACTGGATCCAGCCGAAAATTGAATTTTTTTCCATAGCTAATTTCCCACCCTTCCACAAAATTTTGTTGAAATTCATCGATAACTTTTAAAGATAATGTGAGGTTTAGATATATAACAGACAGACGAACACAAGTGAATACAAATACCTTTTCTGACTTCATTGGCAGAGGTAAAATAAAAGTTTTGAATTATAATTGTTTTTCAAATTAATGAACATCTCATTAGTGATTATTTGATTGATTAGATAGAATCTCTATGATTGAAGATCCCTCATTCAATCAGGCAAAGACATTAATCTGCATAGATATAGCATAAAATGTGATTTTAGTTCTGATTTTTAATGAGCTGTCCTGTAATAACGTTGAAGAATCACGATGTCATACACCAGACTTGTAACCAGCACGCTCGAATTATATTATATCAAGTGCAGGACGAACCCTTTTTAAAATGCTTCTACAACTATAGTTTATCCCAAATCGGAACCGAACAATTAGTTTTACTGACGACCGATAGAAGTGCAAAGTTATATTAGGAACAGTCAACTAAAATTATCAACAAAATTCTCAATAAAGGTTTCTTCATTTTGCAAGTAGGTTTGGCTGGCTTGCTATCTATGTATGTGTGATGGAAATTTGTACATTTACTCCTTAATATATCAAGAAAAAAAAAGCAACAGTTTTTTTTCACCCCCCACCAAGAAAAGAGATTCTAGAGGAGGTTCAATTTACTACGTAAGTTTCTGATATATTTGTTCCTTAGTTTGTGTCTGGCTGCGTTCACCCTTGTTTTTTCTTTAATCTTCTAGTGATCCTACAAAAGTTGAGAGATGTAATTAATTCATTGATCAACCTTTTTTCAAATTATTCAATTGATCATCCTCAACATAGCAAGCTGCAAAAAGACGTAGGCCACGTGACAGTTTCTATTCAGTGACTCACCAGACATATTGCTATTCAATGTCTACGTCTCTATGTGCATATACACACTTTATTGACATACACGCTCTCATCTATCCATTTAAAGCCATATATGCAAATTTCTTTTCTGTTTGTTTGTGCATTCATCCCATTGGTTAATTTACCTACCTATTATGACATAACAATCATACGTCATAGTAGTTCTTTAGACGTTATGTCCGACCACCCTTTGAAACAGCTTGAGTTGAGGTAAGACTTGAAAAGAAACATAAAATTAGGATACTTGAATCATTAAAAATAAAGTACCAGTCATATTTTTACTAGTACCGACACCTAAATCACACATACACACACTTGATTTCCAAGTAATGTTAATCTAAGAATACTAAGGCACAATTTGTAATTCATTGAAAACGCCCATATTGTATTGAACCATATAGTTAAGTTTCATAAGATTTTGCATCTTTCGAAAGAAAATATTTCGCATATTCAAGGTGATCATTCAATTACGACGCCTTTAAGCATCTGAAGAGTTAGAACTATTGTAGAAAGGGAAAGACAAATAATTATAGTGACATGATACTTCGGGCCATTAACGGAATCCTAACTTTATGGAATTCATAGAATTGTATATCTCACTAATTAATTCCCGTGAAAAAAATTCACGGATACATTCGAATTTCTCTGAGATTATTTTCCAATGAAAAATATCGAATTCCTTTCAGTGGAAGGATCAATAGTTCCTAATGATGAATAAGATGTATTTCTATCTGCAAAATTGTTACCTATAAATTGAAGAGCTGATTTTCATGGAGAGAGAAACAAAAGGAGGCATACTGTCCATCATAGAGGTAGATTAAATTAGCACGTCGGTACTAAATCAATGATACTGGGAGAGCCTACGAGGATCGAACCCACTAACATCAGACTGCAAGTTTAGCTTGCTGATAATTGTAAGACGACATACGTCTTGATCAATTTTTTAATGATCCACTAATCCACAGGTATATTTGAATCTCTATGAGGTGTTTTTTTTTTTTTTTTTAATATTGAATTTGTTCATCTGGAAGAGTTTGTAGTTTCAAAATGTTGGGTAGTACGTATTTTTTTCTCAGCAAATTTGTTATCTCTGAGAGGAAGAGTCCCGGGTTACGGACAACATGCCCCCCCACCCTCACAAATCACACTGTATATTATATAAGTAGATTTTTTCTGTACAATACTTATAGGATAAAATGATTTCGCCAACATTTTTCGGACTTTCGAAAACTGAAATTAACCTCTAAAGCAATGATTTCAATTCAGGTTTTTATTTCAGATCTTTTTGTTTCCATTTTACAACGTTGAGTTTGATTGTACAGGCTCTCAACATTTGATAGCCTTTGTTCTGTTCTTTAGCATGAAACAATCTATTCTTTCTTCGGTGGTTTTTTTCTTCAAAAATCGAATATTAAGTTTACCAAGTTTACTTAATATGAGGCCTTTCTTCTAGTTGTACATGATCGACCATTCTTGCAATGATTTATTTTTTTTTGTTAGGAGCACGAAGTGTATATATATATATATATATATATATATATATATATATATATATATATGTATGTATGTATACATATATATAGTATAGAAAGCTTGACCGTTTTAAACACTATACATATATGCATACACAAAACCCCATACGGCATGTAAAAAAGTAAAAAGAACGGAAAACAGATGAAGCCTCGATCTATCAGCAAAAGAAATCATTAGCTTGAATGTAACACACACACACACACATACACACACACACACACACACACACACACACACACACACACACTATATATATGTATGTATGTATATATATATATATATATATATATATATATATATATATATATATGCATGCGACAAATGAATTTACATATCTGGGCCGTCTTGTGGTCAACATCCACTGATTCGCTTAGCCGGATCCAGTAATAATAATAAAAAAACCTACGATGGAAAAAAGAAGAAAAAAAATCGCAACCAGAAATTGTATATGTTTCCATTTGTTGTTGGAATGCGATGGTTTGCGCAAAACTTTCAGTTACTTTCTCATCAGCACACATTTCAATAATAAAACCAAGATACTGACCATTTCCTGTATTCTTTATTTATCAACCTCATTATTTCTCCCGTTCTTGTTGCAAATTTGGTTCTGTGAGATAACTTATTTCCAAGTTTCGTACCTGGAACCTGTTTCATCGTTAATTTTTTCCTCTCTTTTTCATACCGCAAGGGTCTTTTCATATCTGCATATATATTACCTGTCCAGTTACTCGCGAGCCGGACACTGAAAGATCGTAGCCTTATTAGAGTTTGCGTATGTTTCTTGTGTGGGGTTTTTATTCAGAGTGGACTTGCAATATTGACTTGGTAAGAATGAAATAAATCTGTTCGGGCAAAAATGCCTTCAAATGGTATCACTTTTTATAATGAGTATTTGGATCTGCTGTGTTAGATAGTGTATTACTCACTGGCTACAATATTCCCTGTTCGAACTAAGGTAAATGATGAATGCTGATTTTCAAGGCAGATAGGCCAGTAGGTAGAGCACTCTCACTTGAAAGACTAGCACAAAGTTATCTTTTTACCCTCTATTTTCATTCATTTGAGCTATTAAGTGAATATCTATAAAAGGGTATTAAGTTCATTATTAAGCTTGCCGAAGTTCAAGATGATACGTATTTGTAATTGTATGAATATGTAAATGTACACATGTAATGAGTTCGATCTTCGCTAGGAGCCCCACTCCTGTAACTTTGTGACAGATTACCTTGGAGAATAACTACTGTTTCTTATAGTGCCTTTCCCCACAGCAGTTATGAGCAAGTTCACCTTGCAGATAATTCCTATTATAGCGCCCCATCGTAGTTACCTGGTGCCAGACTAAACTAAGCTTAGTAAATATTTTGGGCACCTAGCATTATGTAGACCACTAGATAGTGATACATCCTAACGGGGTGCCCGCTTTTGTGGCCTCGTGTCAGATTAATGTACGCTTAATATTTATACAGAGTGTTTGTAAAAATATGCAACATGAAAAAGGGGAATAACACATTGAAGGAAACTTTTCGTTTGCATTCCTTAACTCAGCAGTCACTGATAGGCTTAGTAAGTAACTATATGTGTACCCGTGTCTACATAAATCTAGTATGTTCTGCAAACAAAAAAAAAGAGATATATCTATCGATTTCTTGATATTTATAGTTCATATAATAATTTCTTATGGCCATTTTTCTACACATTGTATCTGATCTCAAGTAAATATCTACTTGAAATTGGTTGAGACCAAAATATCTACGAACATCAATTGTCCATGTTTGACATATATTCATCTATTTCCTCAACATTATCTCGGCAGTCAAAGTAAACCTGGTGGCCGATATGTAGTTAACGAGATAGTTTGGGGAGAAGTGTAAACTAAAAGAGGAACAAAATACATGAAAGTCAATACAATAAAAAACCTCAAACAAACCTGAAGATGAATAAACATTATTTAAAAAAGGGGAAAACATACCGGCAATGTATGGTCATTGATGGTCGTACAATTGGGGTTAAAAAACAAACTAACAAAAAACATCTACGAGGTAAGCTTCTTGGTGAAAATGTCTCTTGCAGAAATATATCTTGCTGAGTCACTTTAGGCTGCTAATAACATTCTTTGTATTTTGGCTATCTGCTGAATGAGTCAGCATTATTTTCCCGAATCTGTTTTGACCGATGCTGAATTCGCTGCACTTCCGTAGGCTGCCTAATCGTTTGGTTTACTCATCGTGCCACCGCCAGGCGAATATCCCGAATAACGAAGGGAGTTAATTCGAGGTATTTCTTCAATATTCCATTATATTTCCAAATACATCGATTGACTATTTTTTTCCTATAATTAATGCGATGGGGTTATTTTTACTGGACTGTATTTTCACAATTTATGAAAAAAGAAAATAATCTATTATAAGATCGAAATTATATGTTATATTTAAGTATGATAAGATTTAGTATTTATGATATATATCATATACATAATATACTTGGAATGAACAATTTTGAACAAAAGTATTCAACTTTAATCCCTACATGATTTTTAAAAAATTTTTTAAAATCCTATCTCGATTCTTTAAATGTTTTTCTGACAGAAAGTCAGCCAAACTTTTGTCCAAAGAAAAAGAAAAAAATATTTTGATTTATCATAACATGGATTTTGACTCTTATAAATTCAATCTTTTCTATATTCAGCTAAAAATCAATAATGACGCCATTATCGATAATAGTGATAATCTTTTTTAGAAATTTAAAATTCAGTCGTCAAAAACCAACCTAAAATAGGTTTTTGTCTAGACTAGTTTAGCTTAGTGAAAATCTACTATATACAAATACATAAACACACGCTCCATATATATATATATATATATATATATATAAATATATATATATCTGTGTGTGTGTGTGTGTGTGTGTGTGTGTGTGGTGTGTGTGCATTTAAGGTATCTAATCGTCGGATAATGGTTTGCAAAATAGCAGACAATCACTTTGGCGAGTTCGATCCTCACTTGTACACTACATTTGCGACGTTTTCACATACTAATCTCAGATTAGTAAATACCTATATTTCATTTGAAGAATAGTTCGGATTATTGAACTCATTGTCCATATAACTTTAATTGTAACAACAATTTTTCAAATAGAGTACGATCCAAAAGGAATGATCGGGGTGCCTTTTATACAAAGGTAGATGACGAGCAGAAAAGAAATGTTCCTAACAGCTTTTTTCCTAATCAGAGCGAGCCACACGTACAGTTGTATTTTCATCTCATATATGCATTTTTACATAATCATTCACCATCTGTTGGGTACAACGGTCGAAACGTTGCGTTCAAAAAATGAACTATGTTGAGGACAAAAGTTTGCAAAAAAACTTGACACGATGATATTCCCTCATCTTAAAAATTCAGACAGAAATAGCCTAAATTATTGGCAATTTATGAATATCTATGGCTTTTTAGTCCTTGCTTACGTCTTATGGTTACAATGAAATTACATTTGCTCATTATTCTCATTAAATTCTCACAGAAGCAAAAAGTAAAAATGAACCATTTTTCAAAATTTTTTACTACGGAGAATATTTCTAAAGCGAACATTTCTGAAATTTTGTCAACATTTATTCAGATTTCAGTCCAATTTCTGCAGACTTTTGAGAAACTATCTTAATATGCAAATTAATTGAGATAGGAAATGATGCTTTGCTTGGAGACCGCAGATCCCATCAAATAACACATTCTCATTTTGCTTAGATGAGAAGGAAAATCAAGGAATTTTATGACATATGTAGCTTGAAGGTGGTGAGGATGTTATTTAATTTATCTTTTGCTTTTCTTACTTGAAAAAAATCATCGATTGGACGCGGGTCTTCCCTCTTTAGTAACCTAAAAGCAAATTCGTATTTGTAGAGTAATATGATAAATACCCCTTGCCCTTTAATACTGCCTGGGTGGCTAAAATATTTGTGTATGCTTGTGGTTGCTGTATGAGCCCTGGTAAAAAATTTGAATTTAGATGCTTAGTTTCAATGCAGGTAGGTAGGCTCTTCTAATTTGGAAGATTGGCGCAGCATAATCATCATATCCTGTCTCTCCCCCATTAACCCCCTTGCTGTACTAATCTTAACAGTCAATATCGACGACCTCTCTTTTACTCTTGGACAGAGCTTTCCAAACTGTGCCGCGACATTTTAAGTGTGCCGGCAGTAATCTCTCAGTGAGTCGTTAAATTAAGGAGCATTTTGTACAGCCTTCAAAAAATACCTTTGGGGCGGGGTTGTCAATGGAACTGCTGGGATGACATTATATATTTGGTTTAGCTAAATAAATTCAAGTAATGTGTCACAGAACAAAAATATATTTTTTAAAAAGTGTGTCACCAATGCATAAATTTTGGAAAGCTCCGCTCTAGAATTTATCTTTTCTTTTTGAAACTACCAGAACAGGTGAAGTACATACTAGCAGCTGCTGATGCTTCGTGTGCGCATGTTGGTGTGCTTTGTTAGTTGAATGAATGAAGAGCTAAATAAACGAACCAAAAAAAACCACCATTGTTAAGAAAAAAAAGGTGATACTGGATGTAGCAAATTGTTGTTTAGATAGCGGGGTTACTGTATTGCTCCCATCGTTCTGATCGGGTGAACTGCTGGGGGAAGACCAACTGGCAGTCACAAAAGAGCCGATGAAACTTGACTCATGAGCGCTAACTTTTCACAGGTAGGTGCGAAGAAGGACCGTCTGCCTTGCTTATTTAAAAATGACTGGGCAGCCATTTTGTTTCTTAGGATGACCTTTACAACGATGTGTAAGGGAGGATTAACAAGTTTTATGGCATCAGTAACCGATCGGCGACCCCGTGAAAGCTTGAAATTTAACTCAATCACTCGCGCACACACACACACACACACACACACACACACACACACACATATATATATATATATATATATATATATTTATATATAAAAATATATATATATATATATATCATAACACGCACATACACGTGCATATGTACGCATAAGTGTATATCTGTGTAAACAAGGTACCTATTCGTATATATGATTAACTGTCCGTGTGCAGCTATGTTTATTTATCTCAAGTTTCTATTTATAGATTTATAACAATTTTATATAAGTGCGTTTGCAGTACAGTAAGAGAAAATTCGTTTCGCAAGCCATTATCAGCTTAGACATTATACGTAACTTTCTATATCAGTCATATCATGGGTAGTCTACCATGACTTTTAAAAAATCAATTTAAGTCTATCTAACAAAAATATAGGTTTCCCACGCTATCTGAAAGTAGAGCATTCTTATAAAAACCATTCTTGAGCTTAAATGGTGTAAGGTGAGTAAGCGGTTACGATTAATTTTGTACGAGAATGATTTTTGAGCGTTGCCAAACCCGAAACGATTATAGTAGCAAGTAAGACTGAGATATCAGTGGTTGAGGTTGGTGGGTGGTACAGGAGACAGGGGTGTAGGAAAGAAAAGGGGCCGAACTGCAAAACAAACGCAGAACTTTATTTTTGTCCTTCGCTCTTGACGTAAAGTGAACTTTCGAAAAGCGTGGATGCATGTTATTATAATAATAATAATAATAATAATAATAATAATAATAATAATAATAATAATAATAATAATAATAATAATAATAATAATAATAATAATAATAATAATAAAGAGCGTTCTTGCCAAATGTATTGGTCACAGAGTATCTTGGAAACAGTTGAAAATAGAAGCATGCGGTTTTTATCATTTGATAAGTGTTTTGAAGACTCATTTAGATTGAAATTTCAGAGAGTCAAGTCCGTTCATCATGCGTTTTGAAGCTTACTAACAAGCGAGGATAGAAGAGTTGAGTTTTCACCTACCAATAGTCCATTATTTTATGTTGGGTGACGTATGCAGCAAGTGTGATTGGTTCTTAGCAGTTTTTTTTCCTGAAGCGGCATTTTTGGCAATCCTTACTTATACGAGTATAAAATGCTAAACACAGCATACAAACAACGTTATTTTACACCCGCACAAGCAAAGATCACCTCATTTTAAAGTATCTCGGGAATAGTAAACATTTCTGAATATGTGTTCAATAAACGAAAGAATAAGTAAAAATGACAATCGGTTCGTAATTGCTACGATAAATCGACCCGAGCTACGAAGCCTCGAATGATTTTGATCCAACCTTGCCCGTCTTTAGCGCTTTATAACTTAGGAACAGAGAACGGTTATTATTCCAAAAAAAAAAAAAAATGGAAAAGATGTAAGTATTCGCTTGTCTCTTTCTGTTTGTCTACAGAATGTGGACGGTTGGGCAATGGGCTACGGATGGAATTATTACATCTTGGAGTGGATCCAGAATTTTTCCCTCGATTGCATCACGCAGGAGAGAAAAGCAAGGGAATGACATTGTTCGCTACATGTGTGTGTGTGTGTGAGCGTGTGAGTGTGTTCATGGATGAGGATATTCACACGATGGAATAATGATTATGCATCATGCAAAAATTTCGAACGATAATGAGTCTGATTCGGTTCATTTATCTATTTTGCATTATGTATAATTTGCTAACTTTTTTTCAATACATATTATTGCATTAATCAGGGGAGACCGGGGATAGTTGGGCACAGGGGAAGGTTGAATCACTTGCTTTGATTTTTGTTTCCATCACTGGCGCCACTGTTGGCCTCATTTTGAGAAGAAAATCTTCAGCCATTCTTCGACTAAGTTTGAGTCATATGTGTTGTAAGCACGAAAAGTTTGCATGTAAAATGTTATTCATCCTGGAAGGAAAATTTTTCATTTGCATAAACGAGTGCCTAGTTCATACTGTATAGTACGGTTGATAGCGTAGTCTATGTGAAATGACAATAAAACAATAGTACATTTCAAGTAGCTTCTGTCATAACCTTATTTTTTAATAGAATATGAAGAAAACTATGTGTTTGAGGCCGGATGGTATGTTGTGAATGGGGCTACTTAGTACGCTGTAATTGTATGCAATTTAGACTGGGGAAAACAAAAAGCCTGCAAAATAACAAAACAAACTTCAAGCTAGAGATTGATGTCATTCTTTTTTCTAATTCTTCTTGCGTCCATCTTCCACCTTATGCTTCGTATGATTCCACTCGTCTTACCAAATTTTACTTTGTACTCAAAGTGCATTCTTTAAAATCTTATATTTCTCAATTATAATACTATATTAATCACATCTATTCCTACTCACAAGTGAATTAACTTGCCCAATCAACCATCCCAACTTTGTACACTTTTTCAAAATGTTCAAACGATGATACAATAAACTTGAAAAATGTTACAGATTTAAACGACCCACCCAAATGAAGTCTCTCTTCCATAATAACATTTGGTCATATTTGCGTTTCAATAAGTCAATTCCACAGGAGGTCACAGCCTTTATATATATATATATATATATATATATATATATATATATATAGATCCCCCGAGATCACATGCGCAATCGAGGCTGGCAGAATATTAGATGGAGAGACGAGCTAGACAAGTTCAGGAAGTACTGGCTCCGCGACGCCCATGATAGAGAAATGTGGCAAATCCTTGGGAAGGTCTATGTCCAACGACGGACGTTAAAAGACTGATGATGATGATGATGATGATGATACATACATATATATAAATATATATATATTTATATATATATATATATATATATATATATATACATATATATATATATATATATATATATATATATTTATATCCCACTCCTACACACACACACACACACACACACACACACACACAAAAAAAAAAATATATACATTTATATACATAATTTTTGCATTTTTATAAAAAAATTTTGAATGGATTAGAATTCTTCTGCATCCTATATATGAAAGGTAATTAATACTAAGAATGGTTTATCGCAGCT
>OY735205.1:22536816-22574316 GCA_963457665.1 Thysanoteuthis rhombus | reverse complement strand
CTGCATGCGTTTTGTTTTTGCTGGATTTGTGTTCAGAAAAGATGCTCCAATGACACAGTTTCTAAATGATGTTAGAGCCTAAGATTAAGAACATTTTCTTATGGAAAATCTTCTTACAAATATTTACATTTGATATTTGGCTATAGATTATTCTTTTTTTTATTATAAAATAGGCATATCTCCAACAGAACAAAGACAGCTTTGCAATAAGACAGTGAAGGCTTTTTTTTGATATAATACAAATTCTCGGATATAATCTCAAAATTTTTTGTTAAAAATGAATTGAGAATTTTTTTTGAATTTACATTAATTTTTTTCTCCAGTAGTGTGCTCATGATCTACTGTTTTTTTTAAAGATGTAATTCCAAAGCATTATCCGATGATTGATATCACTCTCAATGTGAGATCAGAACGCTTTAGTATAAATCAACATGTAAAATCTCTCTCATACACGCTCACATAAATACAGATACTCAAGTGTTGATCGTCATATAACCTTGTTTTAATCTTGGGAACATACTTTTTGCCATAGTGGGTAATATCAGGTTTTGTCATTTTTGATCATCTATTCTCCAGTTATCTCCTGAAATGTCCATAAATTTAAGTGCGTTTTCATCACTTTTGGGCAAGAAAAGCTGACTCAATTCGCATTTGACCGTTGAACTGAGTTGACGGACATCCACTATAAACAAATGTATTCAGAACTATATTTCAAGTAAGAAGTGAGTATTCTTTTGCAAAATCGATTCAAGTGATCATTAAATTGTCTAATCTTCGTTGAATCCAATCTATATAACGGTTACTTTATTTAAGAAAAACAGTTTGATGACAGAATTTGAATCTTTCTGTCGACAGACCTCAATCATGACGTAATGATGTAGTTTTGAATGACAAAATCGACATGACAAACTATTGAATTGACAACATTCTAAAGCATCTTGAAATACCAAAATATATTTTCCTTTTTTAAACTGACTTCGAACTATTTTCTTGCAATTAAAATCAAAATTGCAGCTAAGTTATTCAAGTTATTGCGATACGTCCCTTTTTTTGATTAAAACGTCCATAATCATTCTCTAATTTGTAATTATTTTGTACCCTACCAAGTTGAGATGAGTGACATTTAAATCATTTTATGTAAACATGTTTGGGGTTACGTATGCAAAACATAAAAGGCGTATCTAGTCTACAGTTTTGGATATGAATAAAACATGCGTGGCACGTTTTGTGCATCACAAAACAACGGACACGGGCTTTTATATTCAGTGATAAGTTGTCATACTTTGTATACATAATGCAAGAACCAGTGTAACGCAGATACGTCAGTAAGTTAATAGCCTAATGATGGGAGAGGCACTTATTTTACACAACAAATCCTCATCATTTTCAATGCAGTAGAGGTGTAATATTAATCACATAGTTCGAATATTATGTAGTAAAAATTTTAGATCAGAATTCAAGTAATAACTATAACAAAAATGAATGCTTATTCACCAAAATAAAGTTAAATAGGAGAGTGGTGGCTCAATCATGAAGCCTGTTGGCTGCAATAAGAAGAGCCAAGGCATTGTCCACGAATTATAATAAAAACAGCTTTCTCCAGGATGTTGCACCTAAGATGGCCATGGAGACAGTGGGTGGAGTCTAACAAAGTACTCAGTTTTCATTTCTCAAATAGTCTAGAAGGAACAAAAGGGAAGGTTTTCTTATTCTAAATCATTTGACCACTCTCAATTGCATGAAAAAGTAAGGGAGTAAAACCAGAGCGCAAATTGCTGCTTCTGATGCTTACTAGTTTCTTTATATAATCATTCCTTGGTTAAATCTACATAAGTATCCTCAAAATATTTTGTATCAATGTTTCTGGTGGGACGAGTCAGTCTGATTTCGAATATTTGTCTTTGAAAACCTTGCTTTTTATCTTTGGGCACAAACATCTACTTGACTCAGTTGTAAATAAGCAATTATTTTGAAGCAGGTCACGATATCCATATTTATATAAATATCCTGGGTCACAAGAGGTTGGGTTGGCCAGATGGATGACGCCGATTCATAGTTTTCGAGCCTAGCCTTGGTAATTTAATAAAAGCTTATATGGAAACATGGAAATCGTAATTCGAACTCTCATATACCAAACGCCTCGACCAAGAAATGAAACCTCTATTAAGTTAGCAGAATTTTTAAAAACCTCCATAGCATAAATGTACCCGACATTGACACGCGAAATTGTTATCAACTAAGAATGAATTTCAGACCTAACAGTCTTCGTTCTGATACACCAAAATTAAACCAAAGCCCAAAAGGGTGCAAATAGGTGTATATGCATATGAATAGACGCCACTTCATTATGGCCGGTGTCTCATCAACTACTGTCCCCATCCAAATAATATTCCATCGACTCTGGTCGCCAAAGCTGGTCATTAGTGAAGCTTCCATGGAATATGGGCGCATTTAATCCCTCAATTGAAATGATTTGCTTCCTTCCAATTTAGTTGGAGACGAGAATAATGACAGTCTGGCCATTGGGGACCATAAATCAATCAGGATTTGGCAGTGATACGATAATCTGGGTAAGAGAATGCACACGGGTGACTGAGGGCTAATATGCACGACACAGGGCTTTCAATCACCATGCAGTATACATATACATACACACATGTGTATGAAGGCATATATTTATGAATGTATTTGTACACGTATCAACATAGACTCATATGCGACTTTCTATATACATGCAATTATACATATATTCATACATATATATATAAGTACATGTAGCTGTATAAATAGACAAATACATACATGCACATATATGCACGTGTATTATATATGCACGCATAAATGTATAGTTAAGGTTGTATATACACAGATATTTACATACATTTATAAGTATATATATATATATATATGAACATATATGTGCATATACATATAAGTGTATGTATACATATGTATATATACATGCATTTGTTATCGCATATATATATAACGTGGCATTACTCTTACTGAGAATAGACGAGATGAGATTTTGGAGTCAAAACAGTTATTTGGGTCTTTGCATTATCGGCGACTATTTGGCTTCTACGTAAGTGCAACGCTACGTTGAAGCAGTTACCCTACCGGTTGCAGGTTTGATTCCAGCAGGAGTCCTTTTAAAAAATTGTTTGTTCTATTTACGTTATTTAGGCCATGTGATACATTAACATATATGTATTTATTGCATAGTCAAACATAAATAATGATGCATACCAGTTATATCTATCTATCTATCTATCTATCTATCTATCAGTCTATCTACCTATATATATTAGCGTGTGTGTATGGTGAGATGGGTTTGAATATAATTTCATATATGTAAGTACGCTGCATGAATACATGTATAAGCGTGTTAATACAAATGCACATGCTCACAGACATAGAAAAACATGTGAAAAAAGAATTATTACTCAACTTCTCTCACTCTATATAAGGAAATGGCTCTATATAATGTATATGTGTGTGTGTTTGTTGTATGACTTTGAGGCCATCAAACAGAATGTTGATCTGACAATTGGAAGTGAGAAATGGAAGAGTTAAAGACATGTTCTACATCTCGAAAAACTTTATCACCCTGGCAGGTTCTGATGCATTTCGATGGTTACCAGCCGCATCTCTCAGAGAAACGTGCAGCGGTTGCAAAGAGAACTACATGCTGTTTACATGCTTCAGATTTAAGAAATGAAGTAGGGAGATTTCTGTACGGTCAGGAGGTGTTTTTATCTGCTTCTATGAGTATCAGGCTAGTTTGAGATACTAACACTCACTGGCTTCTTCTCCCGCAGATCCTTCTTATTTCAGACCAATCCTGACTCTCAGCATAACAGATACAAAGACTTTCCCACACATTTCTACTAAACAACACACAACATACAAATCTCCTTACTTTATTCACTTTCAAATCCCCATTTCACCAACATATCAGCACAACAAACACACACACGTATATATATATATATATATATATATATATATATATATATATATATATATATATATATATAGTTGAGTGTTTATACATATTACACTACATATAAGAGTTAGTTAACTGTTACTGCCCAGCTGTTCATGAACTTGCCCCACACTATTTTCTCCGATAACAATAATGCTATATCATTATTCGATAATTTTTTGGAGCTGATAAAACTGCACACGGGACTTATGAAACATATATGGTAAAACTTTTATCTACAAATGATATATTAATAATATATCGTGACACTGCAAATTCTAGTGTTAAACATAAAAATGAAACAGTGATCACTGTTTTATTTTAGAATCATTAGGATTTAAATCTGATAAACCTGATCTACATTTCGTTGTTTCATATTATTGTTCACTGACTTTGCCGGTATCCAACCACTCAACTGCTTAGCTTTAAGTGATGATGTTTGCATTTTCCCCAATGAATTAAAATGCTTCCTTCAGGTGAAAAGATAGGCTCAGTCGAATTCTAGGGAATTACGTTAACTGAACTCAATACATAGATCACCTGAATAGTGTTTTTGGTACACACAAAAGCTCTTGATATTTAAGAACAAATAACTTTTGCAATTAAAACATGTCTGTTTTAAAACATGGAATAGAAACGATAATATAATTGAATTAATAGAGCAATTGAATAAATTTTTAGAGAATCAAATCACCCTTTTTGCACTACTCTATGTCTGTTTAGGGACTGTCATTCCTTAAAAGGCAACCATAACCATTTAATATCAACAAGAATTGGATCTTTTAAAAGATGAATGTTACGCCAAGAGTTTTATTTTCAGTGGATATCGGCAGTACTTTTTGTCTCTGCCACTGCCTGTCATTCCATATTAATCTCTGTCTTACGTTAATGAATTATTTTGATGCAAAATCTATTTCTGCAACACATTAATGAAATGTTTCGATGCAAAAAACAAAAAACAAAAATATCCCAGCCAATTCTCAATACTTCCATTTCGCAAACGTAAATGAAATTTGTGGCAGGGAACGAGATGGAGTTTGTTCATGTTCGAGAACTAGCCTGGCAGGGAGTGGCAGGAATAAAAAGTACCGCAGGGCGGATGTCTTAGATATCTATTCTTTCTTGTGTCTTCATCATAAACCTGTCGCTTCTGTAGACGGTTTCCATTGTCCCCCTTGGCAAAATCAAACCCAGGGTCTGGTCTTTGTTTGTTGTACGAAATAAGAAGACGAAATGAGTTTACACAAAATACATTTTATTATAAGATGAGTGGCTTACAGTGTAACAAGACAAACACAAAACCTCAACGAGCCAAAACGAAGAATCAATTCCCAATTCCTGGAAGAGATTCGCGTTGTATTTGTTCGCAAAAAGACAAGAAGCGAGAGGAACTATTTTTAAGATCGCGGCACCAATGAACATGGCGGGTTTGGAAGGCAGAGACTGACGAACTGGTTTCCGATTGACTGACATGATTTGCAATGCCGGCTGCAGTCTACTCCGAGGGATGTCATCCGATAGTATCCATATGTATGAACACAAACATCTAGACAGCTTTTTGTCAGATCAGTGTCGGGTCTGTGATATATGTGCGTGTCAGTCAGAAGATGGAGGTCATGTAGAATGGACAGGGTTACGATTCGCGATCGAAGACGGCCAACCGTTTGAATTATTCATTGGCTAGCTACATTTTTGCATTTACACACGCTCACACACACACACATACACACACACACACACACACACACACACACACAAATACGTGCATGCATATAAGTGTGTATCCAGAAATATAGAAATATGTATAAGAAAAACATATACACGAGTTTATACGCATACATACGCGGATATACTTTCGCCAATTTACTTACACGTACAAACACAATCACACGCACACACTCATACACATACGCACAGACACATATAGACTCATGCAAACAAATACACACACACATATTTTGATAGATAGATAGATAGATAGATAGATAGATAGATAGAGAAAGAGAGAGTGCGTGTGAGATCCAGTTATATTTACATTTATACATAAATCCCACTTTGTTAATATCCATGCCTGTCTGGTGGGCAAAACTCATGGGTTCACTGACAATATAAAAAAAATGCATACGGTGTTTTCAAGAGGGGTTTCCCTATTTCAAGACAACATAGAGACAACTGTTTAAAAAACTTAAATGGCAATGGGCAGGCCAGGTAGCAAGAATGATAGACAACCGATGGACATCACGACTCATGACATGAATCCCGAGGGATCACATGTGAAACCGAGGCCGACAGGATAAAATGATGATGATCTAGACAAATACAGAAAATCCTGGCTCTGCGATGCCCATGGCAGAGAATTGTGGCGAATCCTAGGGAAGGTCTATGTCCAACGACGGACCTTATAAGACATGATGATGATGATGATGATGATGATGATTCTGATTCTGATTCTGATTCTGAAAAACAATCTTCTTATTCATACCATTCAAGTAGATGTAAAATCTATCTCTACTACTGATATAGTATAAACATTTACCTACACTTGCGGATAAACCAATATAATTTAATGGACAGGAATGTGTCAATATGGATATTTTACCCGAGGGCTATCTGTCTAAATAGATAATGGGAAAACAATGATCAATATATATATATATATATATATATATATATATATATATAAATATATACATATATATATATATATATATATATATATATATAGAGAGAGAGAGAGAGAGAGAGAGAGAGAGAGAGAGACTTTGAAATGTATTCTGATGATATAGAAAAAAGACCGTCGATATCTGACCTTCAGACCCCCTCATTTCCTTTTTGCCTACCAAGTGCGATTAAAAACCAGCGAGGTTCCTAACCCACGACAACTCAATTCTTCAAACGGAGATTTAACAGACACAATCTTTTGACAATCATTGGACTCTAACCCTAGTCTAGTACCAACTAAGGGCCAGTCAGATGAACTGAGGTTTGCTCAACAAGAGAATAGTCGGTCGAGTTCATGGACAGAATAAGAGAGGGAAGAAAAATAGGCCAAATAAGAAAAGGCGTCAAGAGTCCGAGTTTGGTTCAGTTGGTGTCACTGGAGTCGGTTAGAGAAGGTTTAGTTTTCTTTGCCTGATTTTTATTGTTTTCCCCCAGAGGAACGAACTTTGGGCTAGATAATTCATAAGAATTATGTCTGAATCTAATAAAGAACATTTTCTTTGAGTTTTGTTGGAACGGCAAGAGAGCAGACGTACGCGACGTTACACACACACGCACACATACACAGCACAGCACACACACACACACACACACACACACACACACATACATATTTATATATATATATGCTTGTAAACAAGTATGGAAATATCTATCAATAGACCTCTATCTCCTTCGAGGAACTGCTTAACAGCTGAGATTATAGAGAATTTATCTCCGTTATCATTGGCCAAGTTTCGCGTCTAAGAATAAAATCAAGCAGGTCATACGTACTTGAAAAATATATCAGCAATCAGTACATCCGGGAAAAGTAGGCAAAGGGTTCTATCCTTTTTCATATATGCGTATATATATGTATTTGTATGTGAGTTCCAACGCTCCTGGTCATACTGTTTTGTCTACAGAAAACTGGCATCAGTACTCCACTAGACTCCTTACAAATATGATATTTTTGATTCTTGGTAAGAAAAAAAAAAAAAAAGAAGCTTTACTGAACTTTTTTGGACCTTGTTTTGACATTTTTATTAATAACCTCTCGATTCTCCAGAAGTTTCTTGATGTTTTTTATTCTATTTTACTGATGTTATAGATATAATTTATTCTGACTATATTCATTCTTCGACGGAATATCTTTTACATGCCAGTCAATTTTGATGATGCAGTCGTTGAATTATTGACTGTACTAGCGAGTCTGTCCTTCTCTCTGTCTGTCTGTGTACCCATCTATCTATCTATCTATCCATCTATCTATCTATCTATCTATCTATCTATCTGTCTGTCTGTGCTTTCATAGATATTCTATATAATTAGCAAAGTAACCGGACACTATAAACATTTTCATAATCATTTCTTATAGAACTGTGTAATGTTTATAGAATAGTCTTTTGATCTGTATGCTTGAGTTAAGTTGGTGCAAATCTTCCAACTTCATTTTTGCAGTGTTAGGGAAATTTCAATCAACTGAAGCACCTCGTTTATAATCATTGAGAAAAATCTAGAAGCCAGAACAATGCCTTCAGCACGAATTTACAAAAACAAACACCGGTTTTCATTCAATTACTTGACCTTGTTCGGTGCAGCAGAAAGTCATTTTGGTGAAGATGAAAAATGGATTGATTTTGAGGATCTTTGATTTATAAGTTTCAAAGTAAGAAATATATATCGACCTATCTTGCAATCACTTTTTGTTGAAATGCTTTTTTTTTAGATCTTGGATTTTCAATAGTTTTCATAACAATTTTGAAAATATAAATTATATCATTGCACAGATAGATGATGATATAATCGAATAAAATCAAGAGAGACTGAATAAACAGCCTGCCATCGGAAGCTAATTCGATCATCTTTTGAATGTGATAGCAAGCTGAGACTCTCCGAAGAAATAAAAATATCTTTATAGTTATAATATTTGCGGATGAGTAAAGTATAAATATAACTATATTTTTGTCTATCATCTTCTGATCTTCAAAGTAATACATTTTTTGATACATCATACGATTTCATATTGATATCAGTGAATTTCTGATTTCTGATTTTGTATCCAAAACGAAAAAAAAAACAATAATAACATAACAAAAAAAAAAACATCGCAGTTATATCATGGATAAATTTCAACATCTCTAGGGGAGGGATTCTTCTCTGTGTTTTATGGGATACAAGGAAAATTCTTAATTGCTGAAACTTGGACAAACTGTTACCGCGCAAAGCCCCAGTGAGCAACTTACGTTCTCGAGTGGCATATTGGAAAAGAAATTTTTTTTCAAAGCAAGGAAATCGACTGTTTATTTTGTCGTGTGACAAGGTTCCTCATCAAGTTGCAAATGCAACGCTGTAAATGATCATCGAGCTTAGATGGAAAGTTCTTTCACACGTGAAATCTCCAAACCTGTCTTGTCTGGTAATTGCTTCAAAAAGGTTTGAGATATCAGAAATAATCCTTATAGAATTCCTTGAACAACATCCTAATTGTTCCCTTACGATGCAATGCACAATTAACCTGGAATGTGGCCTTAACATCGCAGAAAACATTGATGAATGAAAAATACTGCCAGGAATTTACATGAATGAAATATTTTGTCAAAAGAAATGCTTGAAACTTTTGCATTTGTTCAATGAAAGTTTACATATTTAATCGGAAAAATAGAAATGAGTAAATTAATCAAATCAAAGAAATGAGCAACAACAAATAAACAAAAACATTGAATTACTTTGTTATCTTCTACCCGAACACATATTTAACATTTCTGGCGGAAATTAAAGCAGTGAAAAGAAGGTACGCTTCCGTAAGACGAGTTTAATAGAATCAAGTCAGGGGTACTGTGAATAAGATGAACGTTCATATATAGGTGCGTATGTGTGTGTGTGTGCGTTTATCGAGAACTCCCAATTGTCTTGGACCGACTTAAGAGCCACTATATGTTTGCAGAGGTAGGGAAAACAAAGCGCAGATCGGTTATAAACACTTTTAAAAGAGACTTTAACGGCATTCACATGGAAACAGGGGCATTTTGAGGAGATGAACTTAACATGAGGACTTAAAGATATCTACCAAACTGTAACCAATCCGTATTTTGCCAGCTGAGACTTTCATCCTCATTGCTCAATCTCAATTTCAAAAACAAGATCTCTCTCTGTCTCTCTGTATATATATATATATATATATATATATATATATATATATATATATATATATACCAATCGATACGAGTTTGACGGCTCCTAAGAGGGGACATTGTCGTCTGTCCTCCATGGTGTAGCCTATGTGTGAGAAAGGGACCGAATGCTTCGATCGGCTCGGGTATGGTAAGATCTTCGGTTAGTCGGCGGTAGGGCATAGTCTGAGAAGACCACAGAATAATCTTGTAGCTGCATGCTGATATTTCCAGTCGGTCACTCATCCGGTTAGTGACCAGACTGAATTCGTTTAAATTCGGGGATCATACAGGAAGCTGTAATGCGATTAGAGTGATAATAAAGAAATCTCCAACATAATTTTCTTCCCTGTCAATGGACTTAATCCGGGGCTTCTCATTAATCAGACATTACACACTGAATATTTCAGATCAAAATTCTGGTAATAACTGTATCAGACTACGGACTTATTGATATATATATATATATATATATATATATATATATATATATATATATATATATATATATATATATATATAAAATGGTATTAATCAGACCATGTAGAAGAGAAAATGCTGAAGCAATACTCAGCGAAATGCTTATCAAGCTTATCTTTGATAACACACACACATACACACATCCATATATGTATATATATACGTTAGTAAACTGACAATTGGACGGTGAAAATAAATTTAAGAGAAAATACCGGCGTTACATCTTTTTCGTCACATGGGCATGTTCTGATACATTTCGATGGTTGCCAATCACCTTTTTGAAAGAACTTGCAGAAAAAAATGTATGCTGTTTACATGTTTGAGATTTGAGGCATGGAATGAGGAGATTCCTGTGTTATTCGGTTCTTTAGTTGAAGTGGCAGCGAGAGATGTTTGTAACCATGTCTGTGAATATCAGGTTGGTCTGAAATAAGAACGGTTAGTGCGTGAAAGGGTCAGAATGAAAAGAGCCATTTTTGAAGAAATTGAATTGAATCCATTAAATGCTTGATACCACCTCTCCATTCTAAAAATAAAATAGAATAGAATAAAATACACATCCACACAAACGTTTCATTTTCGTTCCATGACCATTTTCATCCTAATCCCTCTTCACAGAGATTCTTATTGTTTCAGATGTAACACCTGTTTATCCTCTCAAATTTCTTCTCACCTTCCAATCGTCAAATTACCAGCACTCTGTGCCGGATCAACTCACAACTGCATAACAAACTGTTCTTACTTTGAAAGGTGCCGTTGAAACCAACAGTATTTTTGGTAAACCATAGTTAATGAGGTACAAAACAACGAACGAACAGACTTGTACGTTTGGCCTTTCTTGTCAGTTATTTTTACATTTCTTATTTACCTCTGCCAACGAAGTTGAAAATCGTATACGTATTGGATCGCACCCATTCGTCTGTTCGTTTGTCTGTCCACACGATATCTCTGAAAGTATTGAATGAATTTCAATGGACTGTTTTGAAAGGGCGAACAATACAGTGAAAAAGAGGTTATTAAGTTTTTTGATACAGGAATCTTTTTGATTGAGAGTTTTTTCCGCCTTTTTTTCCAATTACGTTTATGTATATGCTCGCGACTGTCCACGCGATATCTCCAGAGGTTATCAATGAATTCCTATGATATTCCTAAGGGTTTATAATAGGCTATGGGAAAATTGATTGAATTTTGGGGCAGATCCATGCACAATTACCTTCCCTGGCCATAACGTTAGT
Source organism: Thysanoteuthis rhombus (assembly GCA_963457665.1). Lineage (NCBI taxonomy): Eukaryota > Metazoa > Mollusca > Cephalopoda > Oegopsida > Thysanoteuthidae > Thysanoteuthis > Thysanoteuthis major. Next base: position 22,562,740 of record OY735205.1, on the reverse strand, counting down.
AGAGAAGAGCACTCTTTGAGCAATCTCCAATGCTTATCAATGGTATACATTTTAGCCCAAGAGATTGAAAATCTATTTTCGAGGCAGTCGGCTCACGTTGAGCATTTATTTGTAATGACAAAAGTATGTGTGCACATTTACATTAGGTATAGTGAATATATATTTTCTATAAAAACTCAGTAAGCTATCTACAGAATTTGAAATCTTTCGTGAGCACATTAATTTCTCTTGTGCGCTGTTCACAAAATGTGTTTGGGTGCGCACACGAACTCAGCTTGGAGGAAATAATGGTCAGTCAGCTTGACAATTGGCGCAAATCAATCTTTCTCTTCCGGTCATGTGGCCCTGTGCCAGACGACGGTAAGTCGATATCTATATAAGCCTTGCATCAATAAATACACGCAGGGTATTTGAATTCGCATTTATCTCTAGCGATGTGCAAACTATTATCAAAGTGCCCTGTTCGAGCGCGTGCATATTGAAGAAATGTAGGGAAAAGAAAGTAATTATTCATGTTTAAGCCATAAACATGTCAAGTAGATTGGAATTGGTGATCACTTAGTTTTTTTGTTTTTATCCATTTTAGCTTCAGTTCTCTTTTTAAATCTTTTAATTGCTTTTCTCTCCAATTTTCTTTCTTTCCGCTTATCAATCTCAATTCTGTTTTTTTGTTTTGTTTTCATTCATCCGTTTTCGTCTTTTAAATGTTTTTTTTCTCCCTTACTCGTTGTATTAGTTTTTTTTTCTATAAAGCTTTCACGTTTTCTTTTATAATTTCCTTCTTTCTTTCTTTCTGTCTTACATTTTTTTCTCCTCTATCTTTTCAAGATTTCAAACAACCTTTTTCTATATTTCTTTTTGGCAATTTATTTATCTTTATTTGGCTTATGGTAAAATAGAAAATTCCTTCGTTCTTTCTTTTCTTCTTTCTTTCTTTCTTTCTTTCTTACCTTCTTTCTTTTTTCAAGCCCCTCCTACAACACTTAATCTCATGAATAATTCAAGACGCCATGAAGTCAGTCAAAAGCCATGATAGGGGATCACCAGAGAGCCTTAAAGATTCATCCATCTCTCTTCCAATCAAGCTTATCTCAGACAAATACGTCAAAAACTAGACTAGGACAACAATGGTTATGGTGTGGGGTTCGGACGTGACAGGCACTGGTTGTGGCGTGTGATATTTTGACGTTTTTCAACCATTTAATTAAACCCATTCAACTAAATGTGACTTCTTCGTCCCTCCCTAATTTTGTCTAGATAAATGAATGAATGAACGAACGGACAGAATGAGAATTGAAAGAAATCAGAATTAACCAATCAAGAATAAATAGGAAATTTTAAACATGCTCGTATATATGTGCTTATATATATATATATATATATATATATATATATATATATATATATATATATATATATATATATATATATATATATATGTCGTCTTTACACATAAATTTGCGTAATAGCATTCTAATACTGGCACAGTATCCATAAAAATGACGGAAATACGTATGAATCAACCATATCTCGGATCAGGGTGTATTATTTGTACGCACATTGATATATATATATATATATATATATATATATATATATATCAATATATATATATATATATATATATATATATATATATATATATATATATATATACAGCACACAGCGTTTTATATGTGAATTTTTGAAGCCAAAAAAAAAACTACGTTTTATATTGACTTTAAAGTATTTTCATGACATCAATTAAATAATTCATACGACTTAATGCCCTTAAATGTGATATACCTGTTCAAGTATTTGAATCATAACAAAAAATGTCTTCTATTATAATGTAATTATCTTAGATATCACTTTATCATTTCTGTCATATTGAATTATATTTATGTCATGTGGAAATATGTATTAGAAATAAAAAGCAAATTCTAAATGACCGTTGAGGGATAGACTTGAATTTAACATGATTGTATTTGAAATATTTTGGCAACAAATATTTATGGCATTTTGCTCTATAGATTTCCCCATATTTTAATGCGATACGGAATTGTTTTGTAAAAATCAATTTTTCGCCTAGACAGTTTGAAAATAAAGAAAAGTATATGAAACGTTTTTACCAAGTTTTTGAGAAAGCAATTCAAAGTTACGTAGAATTATGAAAAGGATGAATTTTGGCACATTCGAGGGTCATCTCGACTTTGTCCAAATTTTCCGTGTTTGAGCATGACTAAATGAGAGAATCTTTGCTAAAATGTATTTGAATTGATGGGGAATAGCGAAATAGATACTTTCAAGTTAAGGACCAGAATATTTTATATCTCTAATGTTGTCTAAGACAGGGGTATACATCTTTGATATTGTAAGGTCAGTTCGTAGATCCTGAAAGCTTCAAGTAAGTCAGCTAGTATTGATATGAAAGGATAGATCAGACTTAAAATAAGAGTCAAACTACGGTTACTCATTCTGTTAAAGTTTGGCTTAGTTAAACATCTTATAATGCTTTCATTGAAAATCTCCTGGAAATATAACAGACTACTTTTTGAACCCTACAGCAGCATATCATAATATATATATATATATATATATATATATATATATATATATAGAGAGAGAGAGAGAGAGAGAGAGAGAGAGAGAGAAAGAGAAAGACAAACGGACATAGAGGAAAAGATGAGAGAAAGTTATAGTCATTAAAATATTTGAATGTATCATTACGTTACTCTATCATTATTTTTATCATTATCATCATTATCATTATCATTATCATTATTATTATTAATAATAATGATGATAATGATGATGATGATGATAATAATAATGATGATAATAATAATAATAATAATTATCATAAATAAGACTTATTTATTACACTTATATATTACAACGATACGTTCTCTTTACCTTTGTTTTGTAGTTATTATTAGTATTGTTATTATTATTATTATTATTATTACTACTACTACTACTACTACTACTACTACTACTACTACTAATAATAATAATAATAATAATAATAATATCTCATCGCAAAAGGACAAGAGCTTAGGGAGTAGAATTTTTCATCGGAAAGAGGGAGGTGGCAGGGGAGGGAACGTGGTGAATACACAGTTCGTTTTCATAAATAAAGTACTATTAAAAGCCACATTCCCCCACAAAAAATATAAGGATTTGTTTAGGTGTAATATTTACTATTGGTATTATCTCTTGCATTATTTATGGTCATATCACACTAATTTTATCATTTACGAACAATGGCAATAACAGTTACATTTTTATTATTTTACGTTCAACCTTATCGATTATATCATCTAATATATTCAATTACGTAATTTACACAGGATTTTCACCGCAGTATCAGAAATTTTTTGGATGACTAATATTGCCGAAAAATACTTCATCAAAATATTTCCAGTATCAGATATTTTTGCGGTATATACTTCTGATATTCTTGACTAACCATGTTCATATATCTGAGTGTGAGTGTGTGAACATGTTCGTAAATTCTCTTCTATGTCAATGTCCATGTAATAAGATGAGGTGCTATCTGGGTTTATCCCATGATATGTAGTTATATCACGTGTTGTATTATATCAGATTATAGAATAATATTTGTAACATTGTGTCAAATTACAAAAAATCATATTATAGATGAAATGTTATTCCAGTATCAAATTACACTCTATACATAACATTGTGATAAATCATATCATGTTCAGCATAAGTATGTAAATGGCACAGCCTTGTCTGGTGCGTTTTCATGCATTCAGGTGTATTTTCAAATGTATGTATGTATGTGTCTTGAAATATGAAGTATATGACGGATGTTAATCATAATCATGTATAACAGAATTATTACCACGTCTTATCAGTATATTAGGTGTGTTCAAAAGTTCCTAGCACCCTATCCAAAACAGTCGAAAACGTAATTTCCACAGAACATCTTAGTACACACCTCATATATATATATATATATATATATAGTGAATCTAATAGACAATATGGAAACATGCAATTTTGGAAACTGTATTTATTTCCGTTACATGTTCCGAGAGATTGTTTGCTCTTGTTGTCAAACGTAAACAGTGCGCGCAGGTGCGTATGTGCGTGTGCATGTTCACCTATATATGCATTTTGTACCGTAAAGAAAGAAGGTATTAAATTAGTTGGCAATTACATTGAAATTAATGCACTAGATTAAAACAATTTTTCGGCTATGGATGGTTATTAAACAAACATACACTTTCCTGCAACGTAACGCAAACACATACACAAACATACATATACACATAAAATAATCCAATCTATATGTATATGTGAGTGTGGCGGGTTGTGTTTCATTGTAAGTGAGCGTGTATTTACATATTTATATAACAATGTACACATAGTTACACACACACACACACACACACACACACACACACACACATATATATATATATATATATATATATATATATATATACACAAAAAGTGACGATGCACATGTGCGTCTGTGGGTGTATATATATATATGAATGTACGCGATTCTATATATGTATGTGATATTTCTTTAAACTATTAACTGTCACAAAATCATGTAAAATACTTATAATACATCAAAAACGAATTCAGATATACGCATGCGTGAGTTTGTGTGTGTGCACGCGTGCGAGTGTCTATGGGCAAGCGTGTAAATCTTGAAGTATGTTTATGTAAGTATTTACTTATCGCTGTTAGCGGGTAAACGTAAATCAGTGTATGTATGTCTGTTTTTATTATTATTTGCACTAAGCAATACCTTTATGTATGTGTGCGTATGTATATGCATGAGTGCATGTGCACAAACGTGTACATATGTATGTGTGTGTGTGTGAGAGAGAGAGAGAGAGAGAGAGAGAGAAATCATTTGTTTGAAGATGTTTAATCCACAACTCAGCACCGACCGTTGAGCAATTAATTTCCCTAGTCGGGTATCGCTTTTTGCACTCAATATGGGTTACTTATGTCAAAAAATGATTTGTGATTTTTGATTATTGTTTAAAAAAAACAAACAAATTATATATATATATATATATATATATATATATATATATATATATGCATACACTTTTGTTGTTAGTGATCAGTTCCACGCATGTGAATATTTTCATATTTATCGATAGATATACGCATTTATGTTTATCTGCCGCATAAAAATGTGTATGCATATATGTATATACGTATGTATGTAGATATGTAATAAATACACACAAACGTATACATATATATATATATATATGTATATATATATATATATATATATAAATATATATATATACATATATATATATATATATATATATATGTGTGTGTGTGTGTGTGTGTGTGTGTGTGTGTGTGTGTGATAGTTCATTCAAAATTATATCATATCCATTACAGAAGACTGCAACATTATTATTAGTATATATTTGAAACCGTCCATAATTAATATCAATGTAATAAATGCAACTAAAACACTTTTTTCAATAACCATGTATTTTATTGATTAAAAAAGTTTCAAGTCTAACTAACAGATAATGTACCTTGGTAGCAATACTAAATGTACGACCACAACATGATAAATTGTTAAGAAAATTTGAAGTTTATCATGATGCAGCTGTCTTCTATAATGGATATGATATAGTTGTTAGTATATGTTATATATATATATATATATATATATATATATATATATATATATATATATATATATATATGTATATATATATATATATATATATATATATTTATATATATATATGTATACATATATATATATTTAAATAAGTTCTGATATGGTATAACGCAATGATAAATGATTGAATAAGCATATTTTGCATTTTCTACCTAATGTCACGGTCTTAGTCCCTATATCTTTTTATTCAGCAATATGCATGTCTATCAATTGAGAAAATTGTTAGAAGTTGAATGTGCTAAACTCGGATCTTAATGAAAGTCCACCCATTATTCGATACCCGAGCTCTCATTTTTTTATAATATCTATCGTCATACATATATGAGCACACGTACACAAACACATAGACACATACACACATAGACGGACACTAACACACTCGCACTAACACACACACACACACACACACACACACACACACACAGATATATAAATTAATGGAAGATAGAATGAGCGACGAAATATCAATATTTGATTAACAAAGAAACGGGGTTTATTAATCGAGTATCGATTATTTACATTTGTTTATAGGAGTTATTTTCTAATTGAAAATGTTTCCATAACAGAAAAAGAAACAAATTTTATTTTTGTTAGAAATATATATATGATCAGAGAGAGAAAACACCTGATGTATGTTTCATGAATGTTTTCTGACTCTAATCTTCTATAAATATTGCTATATATTGTATCAATTATACATTGAGCATTTTTAATTTTATGAAAAAATATCAAATAATAAAATTTCAACCATACAACATCTTGATTAAGATGATTTTCAAGTAAAATAATATTATTGATAATTATTTATATATGTATATATATGTAAAAGTATATATATATACATACATACATACATACATATATATATATATATATATATATATATATATATATATATATATATATATATATATACACACACGTGTGTATATGCATATACACATAGATGCACATACATTCATACATGATCGCAAATTGCGTGAAACTGATGAATAACAGCAAAACTATATATATACATATATATATATCGTCGCTCTTAGCCTTTGTACCAAACAGCCAGCATATGTCCAAATTTGTATATTATTCATTTTCTGTCCATATCTGCTATATTTGTTTCTTAATGCAGACAATTATATTATTAGGAAATGCCTATATAATCCGACAGACATAATCATAAATTTGTTACATTACTCTAAAACTTCACTTGAAATGACCTACCGCTAATAGTCGATACCATATGGCTTAGATAGCGGGTAAGTGTACAGGTAAATCTGAGACAAAACAGTAATATATCTGTGGAAGAATTCATTTTTCATCCCTTCATTTTATTGTCTTTTAATTTCTTTGTTTTGGTATATTTTTGTTTTATATATACATATATGTGTGTGTGAAGATATATCAGTTCACTTTTAAATTTGTGTCGTGTATAATTTTTGGCATCATTCTGTCATTTTTTTTTTTCAGCCAACCGACGTGCCCAAATCGAAAAGTATGTCGTCAGCTTCATCCACCTCCAATCTCCGGAGTCAGGAATATTTTCTCTCGTCGTCATCTTCGTGTTGCCTTTCAGACCGACAACTTAACAGACAAGACGAGTCAGAAGCTAGTCGGATTATCTTAAGCGAAGCCAACACAACGGACAATCTGTCCAACGAGGCAACCGTACCGGCACAGCCCCACCCTCCAAGCCGTCCTCTCATTAACTCTCTCTCCACGTGACTCAGCTCCAGTATCGTCGAATTCCAAGCAGCTCAGGGTAATATACACACCGGGACAGTAAATGTCACCTCCTATCGAACGTTTCATCCGAGACACTGAATGTAATTATACATTTTAATACATGGTTTTCTCCTCTTCTCTCGCCTTTTGCTTTTTAACCCAACCCACACACATCATGGTCCCGACTAGCTCTCTTCCACAAGACCTCAACCCCCAGCTACTCGATCAGTTCCTTTCTAATTGCAACCCGAACCCCCAGCTTTCTGCATCCCTACCTGCTACTCAGCAGATATATCCATTCCATCTTCACAGAAATTTCTCTGCCGTCTTAACCATTCGTCTCCCTTCTTGGTTTCGTTTCACTTGCTTTCGTTTCGCTTCTCTTTTCCCATTCCATTTTTGTGCTTTTGTTTTAACTCTTTTTATTTTCTCTCTCGAAGCTGACTCTTCACAGGAGAATGCATCTCATTTTTGGTCAGAGAGAATAAAGGGAAGTGTCTGAAATTTTCCTATCTCTATGAATATTTATTGGAGTTATCGCACTGAATATAATTTCTTTCCAGGTTTCCCCACGCTCTCCGAAAGTAGAACGACACTATGAAACTGTGCCATTCATCCCATGGATTTTTTTTTTTCATTTTCTTCCTTTTCAAGGCTGTATATATCTTTCAAAATAAATGTAGTTTCGGAAAACTTGAGTGGGCTTCTTCTTTTTACTATAATTAACTAAACAACATGAAAAAAATCTCTTCAGACTAAAACTCCGTACACATTGAACATGAAAGGATCTGCGAAGTAAAACCTCTGAAAGCCACACCTCTAAAATAACAATATGATAGCTGAAATAACCCGTTTTAGCTCAGTGGTTTTGCTTATGCATTCGTGAGACTTCGAATAGAATATTGTGTGTTATCAAAGTACCTGCTAATCGGCAAACCTTAACAGTAAATAAAATTATAAAACTTACTTTTGATATAAAATGATTATTTCAATGTTTGAAATTTAAATACAAATATTCGGATATTTATAAGAATTTGAATTAAGATATTTCTCAGTGATTTTACATTCACTTTAATGTTGCAATCAAAATAATGTACCTCTTGAAATTGATTTTTTTTTCGAAATGATTTTCCTTTCGCAGATCATTAACATGGGCCTTGCAGGCCACTCGAGTTCTGCAAATCATGATTTGAGAATCACTGTTTTAGAGAACTTCCTGGGAAATTGATTCATTAAAACACTAATATGACCAGAAGTTACTATGGAAAGAGACTTCCTTTGGATGAGCCGTTTAAATCTGAAACATTTTTTCTTTTCATCATATCATTATTCAAACATTCGGAAAAAGTGTGCCACCTAATCCCAATAGGGAGAATAATTATTTCAATCTCATTTGGCAAGTTAGTTCTCTTACTTATAGGTACAGATGTGATAATCATAGTGCTATGATTGAGAAATATAAAATTTCAAAACAAACAAGAACGTATTTGATTAGAAAAAGGGAGATTTTTGGAATATAATGACCACCAGGTAGAATGAGTACAATCATATGTGAGTGGTCCATATTGCCGCAAAGAATGTCAACATTAATGATTTGTTTGAAATGTGTTTTATTATTTTGCAGAATTATGTTTTTCCTCAGCTTGAATTGCATATAACTACCAAGTAGCCCCACTAACAACATATTAACCATCCCCTAATACATGGTTTTCATATTCTGTTCTGTTCTAAGAAAAAGTTCTGACAGAAGGTGATTGAAATGTAGTATATATATATATATATATATATATATATATATATATATATATATATATATATATATATATATATATATATATATATATATATATACTGTTTATTGCCCTTTCATGTAAACATAAACTCCGCTATTGTCGACTCCATAACACAGCATGAACGAGGCACTCGTTTGTCAAAGAGAAAAACTTATTTACCTGGGTGACGAAAACGTTTCTCATGCAAAACTTTTCGTGCTCACGTATTATTCAACCTTGATCGCAAAAAAGGGGAACTTTTTCGGCTCAAGATGAGGTTAACAGTGGGGCCATCTAGTGGTGGAAACAAAAATTAAAGCAATTGATTCAACCTACCCTTGGGCCCTACTATTCCCAGCCTCCTCTGCTGTACCATTCAAATATAAAACATGTATTGCTTTAATGTCATCTTTATTACAGTGACTCTTGATAATGAAATTTAGCAATTAAAAACAAAATTAGAATGATACTTAACAACCAAAGTAGGTCAATTTGTGTGTGTGTGTGTGTGTGCACGCGTGCACGCACGCACGTTTACTCCTGAGTCTGTCTCACTTCCAATTGTTCACATTATATATATATATATATATATGTATATGTGTGTGTGTGTGTGTGTGTGAGTGTGTGTGTGTGTGTGTGTGTGTGCATGCGCGGGCTACCAAAAATCCAGGTCAATTTGAGTTGGATGATCGAAGTAAATGTAGTATTGACTTTCTCTGCTATCTTTTGTGAGCAGTACTCTAGTTTACATTGTTCTCTTTTGAAATAGTACTTCAAAGGAGAGGGTGGAAACTAGGAGTTTCATGGTCAAAGTCTCAAAATAATCGGGAAGCACATAGAGATAGATATGCAAGGGTGTATCAATAAATTAACAGTCTTACATAATTATTAGCTGATCAGAATATTCCTTGTATAACGTTCGGTTGATGCAAATGGAAAAACTCAATATACTTATTTGAAATTTGATAAGAATTATTACGCTTTAAAAACAAACAAAATAATTTTGGATAAAATTAATAAGAAGATAAAATAGGATATATTGTTATTGTAATTCAAGGGAAAAAATGTTTAAAAGATGAAGAACTGGATTGTTTCGTAGCTACATGGATTGGTTATCAAGATTTTCTTTTTTTTTTTTATTGTTGAAGGGTCAATGTTTTGTCAATAGGATACCACGGGTAACCTTATTTATCAGAATGCGAACCCATCCTCATGTAGGGTAGTGACTAAGAATGATGTCCAGCGGAGGAAAAATGGTGCATTTGCCATTCATTCAGACATATTAAAGACGTTGTATGAATGCTGTGTAGTTGTTGTTTGAGTACAAAAATCTGTTCCATTTGTTGCATTTGTCATGACGCAACGAAACGAGTTGCAAGGGCATCATTTTCGGGTCAAGTTGTCATACGAAGCGTGAACTCGATTTTCCAAGCATATAAATGCATAAACTACTTGGGAGTTTGGCGATATTTTGTAGTTTTTGGTGAAAATGCCCAAGACGTAAAAAGCTATCCGCTACACGAAAAGTGGATATACTTAGAATCGAAGTATCGTTCATGTACTGAATTTAAACGTTACACGATGAAGGTGGTCTCATTTGAAACAGCTTCCTAAATCCTAAACGAGATATGCAATGGTGAACAACCTCCCATTTCATCTTGCCTTTTGAGCTACTTGAGATCGAATTAAAAGATTGTGCAGCGGCTAAGAGACCTTTTCTGTTTATAGCTAAACATAAGGATTGGATTGTGAAAGTCTGGGATCGTGTTCTGTAATTCGACGAGTCAGTCATATTTTGATGGTTTAATCCAATCTGTGGGGCTATTAAATCCTTAATTCGTGCAAATATCCCGGCAGGACACCAGTTTGGCCACCACTATGCACACGTACACACATACACATACGCGTGCACACACACACATGCACACATATGGATGTGTATGTCAGCGCGTGTATGAGTAAAAAGGGTGTTTTTTCTACTTCCGAAATAAATCAATTGCGTGGTTTTGATCAATGTGGTTTCTGATGTAGTACGATTGAGCTATTGCTGTAAAGATTATAATGTCCAAGTAAGCTGAAAAAAAAAAAAAAAAAAAGCCAGATCTTGAACAGTTCGGTTTTGTATCGTGCGGCAAGCTTTAGAACAGAGCAACCGCACTGATCAAGGTATACCTGTACGCAGAAAATAAATTCATCAGTTACGTTGCATTTAGTCCATTTCTTTCTTCTTTCTCGATATATAAATTAAGCTAAAAGTTTATTTATTTTGCAAACAGTCTCTGATGATCAAATTTATGATTGTCTTGCTCGCTCTGTCCAGTCTCTGAAGCAATTAACAATGGCGCTTCCCCCACTTTCATAGCATTAAGCCAGGAAGCCAGGCGAGCAAAGAAAAACCAGTTAAGGAATACAGAAGAACAACAGCAACCACAGCGATAACTACTACTACTACTACTACTACTACTACTACTACTACAATGTCTTCGTTCATTTTTCTCGTATTCTCTAACCTTTTAAGAACTTTCTAGTTTTCCGTGTATACTATAACATTCATCATCATCATCATCATCATGATTATTATCATCATTATTATCATCATCATTATTACTTTTGTTTGTGTTGTTGCTGCTGTTATTATTAATATGTTATTAGCTTTGTTTTACTTGAGCAGTTTATTATAGTCCACTTGCGGCTTGCTAGGCCCATTGGAGTTCCACCAGATCCCTGTTTGCCGTACATTTCGGTAAAAGGTTTGGAATCTCGCCTGTTGACCGCCTCCCACGACGCTATGCCACCACTGATCATCATAGCGTTTTAGTTGACGAGTTGGTGCATAAAAAAAGAAAAAAGAAAATGAACTATTCTTTACAAGTCTTCTTCCCACAGCTATTAGCTACGTAAACTCAAAGTGATGTTGAAACTACACAGGGGAAGAAATGGCCGCTGAGGATAGAATTGTTTTTTAAGATAAAAGATAGACAGGTGCAACACTTTAATCACTGAAAAAATGAGATGAACATATTTTATTTTTCTTATTCTATAACTGCTTTTTATCTATCAATTCATAAGTAGCTTTTTATTGCAACTATTTGTCCAGATAAATTACTCTTCGGCAGTGAGCAAACAGCGTTAATCGGAAAATAAATGATAAGCCTTGGGTGGGATTTGAGCCTACATCGCTCATGGAGTGAGCATGGTTTACATCAGCCAGCTCTACCGATTAAAAATAATGATTTATAATACTTCGTCAAATGAAAATAAAGTGAAAATGTATACTTTGTTTTGTACTTCTGAGATTATTAAAATAAACGAACAAATATGTTCTGACGTTGTCATTGATGTTTTATTACTTTTCGTCTCGTAAGTTGATTTAATAAAACTATATTGCATAATGAAAGTTAATCACAATCCTGGATGACTTGACCCTGGCAATAACGGATAACCTTACAAATATAAATGAATAAACCTACTTATAAATAATAGAAAGATTTCAGAAAGCATATGGAACAAAATTATACCCTCGTGTCCTGCACAAGTGGAATGTAAAAATGTTGAAATAAATATTTTTTGAAACAATCTAAAAAAGACTGGAAGAGAAAATGAAAGAGAGAGGAGAATGAAAAATGAATTGAAGTGTAAAAGAACGAAAGGAAATGATCAAAGAAGGACGTAAGGAAAAATAGAGAGGGAAGGAAGATAAAGAAGTAAAAGCAGGAAAGGGCAAAGGATACAAACAATGGAAGAGCCAGGAAAAAAGTCGGAAGGAAAGTACGAGCAGTACGAAAACATGATAAAAGGAAAAGAGAGTGAAAGGCGAGAGGGTGAAGAACAGTTAGAAAAAGTGAAAGAAGAAAGATGAAAGAAAGAAAGGTAAAAGAAAGGAAAAGAAATCAAAATCATGACAGGGAAGAAGAAGCGTAAGGAGAGAGAGAGAGAGAGAGAGAGAGAGAGAGAGAGAGAGAGAGAGAGAGAAACAAATAAGAAAAATTCAGAAAGAAGAAAAGAGGAAGAAGTAAGAAAAAAAGAATAACTGAATGACAGAAAGAAAGAAAAAAGAGGAGAAAAAGAAAGAGATGAAGAAAGTATAGCGACAGAAGGAAATATGAAATAAAATGACTCCTGAGTACACGAACGATTCGAATGAATGAATAAATGATGGGTAACATTGGTAAGTATCAAATACATGTAACTTGTATCTGTTTATTATTATCTGAAATGAATGAACTTGGAAAATGTTATGTACGTTTTTGCAAATTCTTTTAAGACTACTCAAGTTGTTATTGTCAAGTAATGCAAGGCTTATCCTGTCCAACAATCTCTCATGCTAACATCCACAGGCACATTCTCCTCCGAGTAACACACTCACACTCTTACACACGCATTGCCACAAATAAAGAGCTCTCACACAGACACGTGCGCGTGCAAAGTGACGTAAATTCACAAACGTCGTCTAGAGTCATAAAGATGCAATTGCATACACAGTTCCACGTAAAAGGCAAAAATGTCTGTCGCTCTTTTATAGTGTAAACATAAAAAAAAAGTATCACGTAATCAGTTTTATCAACTGCGGAGCTGAACTTATGGAGTAACCGAAGAACTTCTTTCGAATAAATGTTAGTAACATTTGATGAACATATGCAAATCATATTGTGGTTTTCTTCAATGTCGGTTTATCCTTTTGCCTTGACTAAGTAAAGGATGTAATGTGGAAAACAATCTTTAAACGAAACACCTCAACGTCGCCAGAATGCTCCGTTGGTAGGTGTTCCTAGGGAGCATTCAGAGACCCTATACCTTTGCTAAAGCCATAGTAACTAAAAACTGAAAGACAACGTACCAGGTACCAGACTATTCCGTAATAAAAGCTTGTAATAATTTCATCATCATCATCATCATCTTTCTTGGATGGTCCGTCGTTGGACGTGGACCTTCCCCAGGATTCGCCACACTTCTCTATCATGGGCGTCGCAGAGCCAGTACTTTCTGAATTTGTCGTGCTTGTCTCTCCATCTAATATTCTTCCGGCCTCGGTTGCGCAATGTGATCTCGGGGGATCCATGTCGTGAGTCGCAATGTCCATCGGTTGTATGCCATTCGTGCAACATAGCCAGCCCACTGCCATTTGAAATTTCATCATAGGTGACATCAATTTGTATATTGGTTCATTTAAACACATGATTATTCTCGTTAAATTGACTAAACTTGTCATTACAGCATTATTACATCCAAAAAGCCGAAAAAATGTCCTATCTCGCAATGTTAACACAATAGAAAACATACTCAGATCTGTCCAAGAATTCAATCAATTATTTCATGGTCCATGGTCAACCCTCCTTCAAAACATCATTGAAATTCATTGAGAACTTTCAAGTATATTGTGGGGGGGGGGGACAAACGGACAAACGTGCAAACGAACAAGACAGACAAACATCAGTAAAAACATAAACTCTGCTTACCTTTGTTGGAAGAGTTACTAACGAATATCAACAGTGAGACGTTTTTGATATGTACTACAGCGTTCCTGACGTTTTTGATACGTTGAAGTTACACGTCCCAGTGTGTACATGAATTCACAAATGCACATTGTAATCTTTCTTATAATCTATTCGGGAATATTTAGCACATATATGAAAAAAAAAAATTAACACTTAAACATGACGGATTTTATGAGCGCTGAGTTCACCAGTGACAAAAAACTTAGTTTAAACACTTTATTCTGTGTTTAATTACCTGTCACCAGGGCCTCTGAGACGAGGGTGCAAAGGGTACCCGAGAGTTAAACTTTTAAGTGTATACGATATGTTCATTAGTAAAATTTATCATTTACCAGCGAGGGAATATAGTATAGTGTGCTAAAATGATGATAGCAGATGAAAACTAGATGGTCAAAAGACATGAGTGTCAGTGTAGTGGGTGTTAGGATGGACAACTTTGCACCCCTCGGGGGCCCTGCCTGTCACCAAAACAGAAATTGAGAATCTCAAGTTATTTTCCATTCCTATACATAGTTGATAAACTGATTGCTAAATCAATATATATATATATATATATATATATATATATATATATATATATATATATATAGAGAGAGAGAGAGAGAGAGAGAGAGAGAGAGATAATGAAGTGACAAATACTCTGACAGATAAGAATAGACTGATATAAACGTATTGATAAAAATGAAATGACTGTGAACGATAGATATGAACTGATTGAAACAGACGGACAATAAGATAAGTATAGTTTGGTAGGTAGATGTAAGTGACCTCAGTTAATTCAGCATCAACACAGAGGAAAGACAGATATATAGACACACCAAAAGATAGACAGACAGACAGACAGGAAAGCCAATAGGTTAATTCACTTGTTCGGACTAATTGTCATCTTCATCGGATTTATCATTACGTTTCGGCCTCTGACAGGTGTTAAAGTCATCCGAGTGTGTGTGTGTGTGTGGGGGGGGGAGTCTACATATGAGTATAAAAGATTCCGACAAGTATGAAAAAAAAACAGATACATCAATAAGTCAGTAGCCTGATGATAAAAAAAGGATTTATTTCACACACAAATATTTGTGTTTTAATCTCTTTCCTAAATGCACTTAATTCACTGATAAATTATCATTTAGAACGAACATTATACTGTGAAAATTTCAGATCCAAATTCAGATAATAAATGAATTTGTTGGAGCACCCTCGTTCATGAATATATATATATATATATATATATATATATATATATATATATATATATATATATATATATATATATATACATATATAAATATATGTATATATATACATGTATATATATATATATATATATATATATATGTATATATATGTGTATATATATATATATATATATATATATATATATATATATATATATACATATATAAATATATGTATATATATACATGTATATATATATATATATATATATATATACATGTATATATATATATATATATATATATGTATATATATATATATATATATATATATATATATATATATATATATATATATATATATATATATATACTATAAAAGAGGGTGATATATTTACGGATAAAATAATTGAATATATAGATAAGAATAAACTCGTATAGACAAAAAGGAACTGGTATAGAGAGGTAGATAAGGCCGAAGAGACTGAGAAGGAAAGATATGAACAGATAGGTAGATAGATAGGTGTCTAAGCAAGTAGAATTAGATTGTTAAGTATACACATATTCTTAGATAAATCGATCAACATCAAAATATCTCAGCTGACAAACACAGATCCATGAATGGAAACAGAGCAAGATTCATTGATGAAGAAGACGTGGGATACATATTCCGACATTCTAAGAAATAGTTTCCTACGTACAATGATAACTGGAGAAACATGCTTTAATCTGCTGGAGCCATTAAAATTTCAAGCCACTTTTCATTTCGAAATTCTATTCTCCTGGTGTCAATGCTCGCAGTTTTGGCGCCCAAATCTTTGGCGCCAATAACCAATGGGAAAGCGACGCACTCTGAATGCCAACGAAGCCATTTGATTGGCTGTTGTTCTCGTCCGGAAGCAATGTCTCTCGAGGTTAGCAAAACCTTTATTTGCTATTAATGTCCCCAATACATCATTATTAATTGACGGGTTCTCTTCAACTTGATACGTTGATTTTAACCCAAAGGCGTGGGCACTCAGCCGATTGTGTTTATGTATTGGTATACTACAGTCTTTGGCATGGATAGGTCAGTGTGTACCTGTGTAAATAAATGAATCTGTATGCGTATAAGTACTCGCTTGTGCACATATGTGTAGGTGATCTTGGTAATTATTGTATTGAAAGTTTCCGTGAGAATATTGGTGAGTAGAAACAAGCCTTTTACTTAAGGTGTTTCGTACTACAGTTAAAAGTAAAGTAAAAGAAAAGGGGAAAGTCCTTCACAAGTGGAGAGATAACCCGTGATCTGAGATGGTCTGTTGAAAATACGTAATTGGTTTTGTATGACTGTGCGTGCATACAACTAGTTTATTCTGAAAGTAAGGTCATATTTGGAGAAACGGAATGAAAATCCATTCAAATGTGGCCCCCCTCTTAACCTCAAAATTGTATTCACATCAGTGGAACACTTTCTTAGTTGCCACACTGTTGAAAGGAGGAACTTCATCAATTCAGCATTATCAGAGTCCTTTTCCTCCAGAATCCAGATTCTTTCAATAAGGATGAAAAGGCTTAGTTTTATAATACTCTTATGTTTTTGCTAATAGTGATGTTCTTGATAAATAGATTTAACCTTAGAAACTTCTAAGTTGAGTTTTATGCAATCTCCAGAAATGAAACATAACTTTTCGAACAATGAGTAAAATGCTTGAATAAAGAGGTTACTTTGACTGTTTATACAGATGATTAAAAAAACATACTTTTCATTACACTTACCTTAGTACATAGGTATGTTGATAATTCAATGAACTGCCGCTTTAAATACGTATTAGACAAAAGAAGATTAGGTACTTGAAGCGGCCAGTTTATAAATTTGTAACTATTATTTTGAATTGTTTCAGTAACAAGTAACAATTTAGATGCATCGAGAAACTTCGCAGATTGTAAATATTTTGACTACAAATCGGTGAGCGAATGTAGAAGCTAGAATTTGTACCATGAATAAAACTTGCAAAACGAAAATCGGATGATGTGAAAAATCACTCCAACATACATAAATTCGTAGCTGATTATTTTGAGGGTACTAATATTATTTGAAAACTACTCGAGTAGTATAATAGTGTGACTATTATTAAAGCGTCTATGGCGGGAGTGGAGAACCTTTTTGAGGGCGTAATCCCACTCCGTCGATAATGTTTTAAAAGATTCCCTAGCGTATCTTTGAGCAACAGTTTATCAATTCTATTATATTTGTATGTTACAAATTAACTCATGGAGAACAAATGCTTCCTGAAGATATCTTTTGAGACAATCAATAACTTCTGGATTGTGTGAATGGGAGAGATCTAAGAATTACCCCCGTGTGCCAATAAAATGTATTCGTATGCCACCTCAGGCACGCATGCCATCAGTCTGCCACTCCCGGTTTATAGTCACATCTACGTCATTGTGAACATTCGATGAACATTCGGTAGTATTAAAAGAGGAGTCCTGACTTGTGAATTGTTTGCTGGATGAATAATAGATTAATTATTTTCATCACTATAAATTCTTCTTAAACTAGTTTTCTGTCATCCGTTGGAGGACTGTATTTTCTTTAGTTACAATTAATTTAATAATTGTAGAAGTTTAGAAAGACATAACCGAAAAAGCATCTCTGATTTTATCAGCACTCCTTTACTCCTTTACATCCTACGTTGTCTGTTCTAAAAAACCCTCATTGCATTGAATTACAGAAAATATAATAATGGTATTTGATAGAAAATAGATGAAAATGAAATGTTTCAAATGATATCCACTTGAAGCGTTAAGGCAGTGACTCTTAAATGGGGAGTACTTGGCTTCCAGGGAAGAAATGATCTAAGGGGTGTATATTAGCCAGAGGGATTATTAGAGAGGGAAAGATTCTGATTTTAAAACTCGTTTTATCGATGTAACGCCATAAAATAGAGTTTGTAAATCTGTTCTGCTTCAAAGAGGCATTTTTGTAAAAGACATTAAAGTGATTTGTTTGCCCTTTGCACAGATTCTCATTAACTCTTTCGCTAAGCATGTACGTAAATTTGATCCAGAAGCTGAATCGTTCTGATATCTTAGATTCCAAAATGGCGACGAATTGATCAGAATTTTTCGGAACATTCATTCCCATTAGTCTGGGATCAATGGATCTTCAATCACGATAGCAGTGAAATACGAGAAGCAACGGGAAACAATGAGAAGCAACGAAGAGGATATGGAATATAATTTTTAAAAAAATTACGGATAGGTTTGTGGTTATAAATTAAAGACTTCAGAGTTAGGATTAATCATTTACAAGAGCAATAATTATCTTTACTTTGCTTCTCGTTGTTTCCTGTATTCTAGCACAATCCCAATCATGCGTATATATGTAGGTAGTTATCTATGTCAGTATATTCTACCCCCCTCTCTCACTCTATTTATCTATCATCACGAAAAGCTACTGCATATATATATATATATATATATATATATATATATATATATATATATATATATATATATATATATATATATATATATATATAATCATTTCAAATATTTTCATGGAATCACACCCATAAACATGATGAGTGTTGCATTCTGGCTCGATACGGCTTGGTATCATACTACGGATAAATGGAAAAGAACTCACACTAAAATATCACAAATTAATAAAAATACTTGAAGCCGATTCATATGACAAGTAAATATTTGATCATTTGAAGAAGTAGCTCCACAGTTGGTTTGGTTCACTTCGATGAGAGGAAAAGCTAAAGAGAAGAAATGACAGCAAAATATATTTCTTTTTTATTGTAAGACAATTTTTTTATATCCTTTTGCCCTTCCATAATTTTTTACAGCTACTAAAAACTCTCATGTAGCTATTCAGTACCATTCTTGTTTGTTTTTTTTTTTATCTTGGACTTTTATCTCCTTTTATTCTCCAGTTGGTCACAACTGAGAAAAAAGTTCTGATGACATAACCTCCGTTTCTCCAGGGTAACAAATCACAATTCTTTTCTGTAAATATTCTTTATTTGCTGACATTAATATTGATGATATTTGTAAACCATGAGGGGCCAGGTGATCTGCTGTTTTGAATGGTTGATATTCTGAAGAATGATAAACAAAATGAATATAATAAACTGAGAAAGGCAAATAATAAACTCTGAGAATGTTTCAATTTATAGGCCCGAGGGCGTCAGTATTTCATGTTCAGTTATCAGAATACTCACTAAAAGCCTGCAAATTCGGATGCGTAAGCCCTCAATCACCCTTTAGTTTTATCATGGTTAGTTTTTAACCCTTCTACCACCACAACTTTTTATTGCCAGTGTGAACGAACTCATAATAATCAAGTGCCTGAATACGTAATGGGTTGAACTAAAGATAGCTGTACAATCTTATTTTCAAAGAAATGCCTTTGTCTTGTCCCAAGTTTCAAAAGTAGATATGTCTTGTTCTGATAGATCAGATCATGGTATATATATATATATATATATATATATATATATATATATATATATATATATATATATATATATATATATATATATATATATATATAAATAGAGAGAGAGAGAGAGAGAGAAAGAGAGTGAGACAGAGAAGGAGAGAGGGGTATATATATATATATATATATATATATATATATATATATAGAGAGAGAGAGAGAGAGAGAGAGAGAGAGGGAGAGAGAAAGAGCGTTACTTGGTTTCAGAATGTACATTTGTGAAATATCGTCGACTGAAAATTCTGAATTCTTTTGAAAAATATGGTGGCTCAAATGTTGTTCGTGAGAACTTTCGTATTTTCTGTTTATACGATTCTTTTGTAAAATACAATTATAGGAAGTAGAAAAGGTCTCACTAACAGCTCTTGGACCACTATATAAAATTCCCTCATGAAGTAACAATTTTTTGTCAGGTAGTGAATGATGTCTGTTGGTTTCATGTTGCTGAAAATATATTTGTGCGTGCATTTGTGTGTTTGTTTGTGTACTTGCTTATTCCAGCGCTCTTTGCCATACTGTTTTGTCTACAGACTTGGAGATTGTCATCATTACTCAAATAGACCTCTTCTAAAGGAAAAAAATATTTTTTGATTTTTGAGAAAAAAAAGTTTTTTCCACCTTTTTCTGCCTAATTCAGGTGGGTACAGTCTAGATTCTTCAGAACAGAAAGCCTCAACGAAGCTAAAGGGCTGAAAATGTAAAAATATTACTCCTTATGTTTAGAATTAGAAAAAGATCTCTCTTAATTGGTCGGGGGGGGGGGTCAATTTACCATGTCAATTTATGCTAATCCTTTAGTTTGTTTCCTCTGAAAACCCTGCCTTTTTTGATGATGATCAATGTCCAAGAGATTGTAAAAGGAGTAACTTATTCATTGATCATTATTTTTCCAATTTTTCGATTGTTCACCCCCAACACTGTATGCTACCAAAGACGCTGGCCCCCATGACAGTTTCTAATAAGTAAATAACCAGACCTCTTTTTATTAAATTTTACTTTTACCGCTTATACGCAAGAAGAAGAAAGATGAACCAGAAAATATGAAAAATCAGGATCTTAACATCGAGACTCACCGCACGTAGAACACATGGTTGGGAACGAAATCAATTGTCGTTGAAACGCTTGGTACTATCAAAACGAGACTGAACGACTACTTCGGATAGATCCATTGTCAAAACATATATGAGATAGAAGATCGCACTTTTAGTGACAGCAGACATTTTGAGGAATTTCCTCGTAGAAAGAGAGGCTTGTTTTCCTTGAGATTTGTTTGGTTTGTGAAAACTGGTATCCAAATGTGGATGGAAACACTACGACTAATGATAATACGCGTGAAAATAGTATCAAAAGTTGGAGTTAAAAGATACATGTGATGATAAGAAGTTAAAAGATAGGAATCAGGCTGAGAAGTAAAAACTTAGAAAAAGGAAAGAATCTTTAATAGTGGCGGCAGAAATCCACTGCATTTTGTACTATTGTTGAAAGAAGAATACTTAGTTATCTAAGTGTTCATATTTTTTTTTATTGACGAAATAAAAACAATACAGAATGAAATAATCAGGAAAATAGTTTCCGTTCAGTTCAGATACTTTTTTTTCCCGTCCAGACACTAGGGTATCGTTTCATCACTTGTTTAGAAACTCAATGCAAGAATGTGAATCGTTTAAAACAGTTTAGGTTCAAGTCATCATCAATTATAACCGACAGTCCTTTACAATGTGCGCTGTCGATTGTTAGTTGAAAGAATTCTGAATCACTTTTGAGCTGGACGGTCACAACTTTCAACTTCACCAAAGAGTGAACCTATTCTATGGGTTGCTTTTGTTTCCCCTTTAAATTTATACAATAGAAAAGCTCTTGCAAATAACATTTGGGCAACCATATTGAATTCTTTCGTTAAGTAACTCTTTTATCTCTTTGTAAAAGATGTCTTTCAGTCTCACATTTCTGAAAATACTTACCAAATGTTTTCATTCGGAGGTTGATATCTATTTCAAGATTGATTAAACGAGGAATTTGAAAAATGTTCGGATTTTCTTACTCACCTGATAAATATGAGCCTGAATTTCAGACGTATCGTTATTATTTTATAATTTTTTTCGAACTATGGCCGTTAACTTTGAGAAAGGGGATGCTCATCGAAAAAAAAACTTTGAATAGGAGATAAATATAAAAAGAGAGTAGAGGGTGGAGATTAATCAGTATTTACATAAGGATCAAATTTCTGAGAAGAGGTAAAGCTTGGAAAGAATCTTTGTAAGAAAAACGTAAATTGATCTTTGAGACTTAGATTGGTGCAGGGATCACTATTTAAGAGCTGAAGACTGAATATAAAAACAAACATTGAAAAAAAATAGACAACATAATTATAAAGGCTGTTCATAAGCTTGGCTTAAAAGCGAATGAAACTAATTTCGAGAGTAGATTAAAAAAAAGAAAACACAAAGGGGATTTTTACAAAAACGAAAAGATGTCTCTCTAGTAGCTGAGATAATAGAACATTTATCATTGGCTCCAGGGATCGATATTTGAACACATTTGAAAGCCAGGATTTCGAATTCTGATCATCTTGGCAGATGGACAGGCAAGCCCTTTCCACTTGAAAGACCGGTGCAACATAAATTTACTGTATTCCTGTTCGGCCAAGTGCTATATTAAGACAAGAAGAACAAGAGAGAGAGAGAGAGAGAGAGAGAGAGAGAGAGAGAGAGAGAGAGAGAGAGAGAGAGAGAGAGAGAGATGAGAGAGAGAGAGAGAGAGAGAGAGAAGAAAAATTCAGATAGAAGAAAAGGAGGAAGAAGTAAGAAAAAAGGAATAACTGGAATGGAGTATGTAAAGAAAAGAGAGAATGAAAAATAGAGCATGGAAAAGTGAAAGCTAAAAGTGACGAAATAAAAGAAAATAGAAATAGAAAGATATAAAGAGGGAGAATAGAAGAGAGAGTGTGCAAGAGAAGGAAAAGAAGAAGAGACAGCATAAAGTAGATTGGGAAAGGAGAAAGCACGGAAAAGGAAAGGAAGTGAATAGTAAATATTGAGATACGGAAAGATAAAGTGTTATGAATAAAAAGATTAAGAGATAAAAAAGGCCAAAAAAAAAAAAGCCAGAATAATCTCAACCATTTTTTATTCTGTTTTTTCTTTTCTTTATTAATATTTTTTGTAATTCCTGTCTTCATCATGATCACCGTGCACAATTTTGGCTGTGTCAGCAACGTCATCCATGGTGTTCCCATCTTTTGGGGAGGAGTTTTCACAAGTACTGACGAACGTTATTGCCATCACTGACGTTGACAAATCATGTGAACGAACGTTGGTGACGTTTGGGACTGCTAACGTCAATTTCTATGGTCAAAGTGGCAACCAAAATAATTTAGGATGACGGCGTTAATTCAAACACTTCGACATTGGAGAGCTGGCTTAGCTTATAAAGTATCAAGTCATGCAGAGTATCCTAAACAAAAGATCATTTTCACTGACCCAGTGTCAACTTTGGCCATCGGCCAGATTTATGGACCAACTGCGAAGGAACACACTCAGATGTAGATGAAGAAAAACAAAAACAAAACCCCAAACCAACAAACAAACAGCTTCAACACAGGGCTGCAAACTCAAAGCCCCTTGAGAAACTACATATATATTTTTTTGAAGGTTAGCATACAAAATTCAGCACTAAAATAAATACCCTGTCAGTTGTAAACGGGATTATCTTGGATAATGCAGCTTCGATTAATACTAACTTTGATGTAGTATGGTATTGCTGTACAATATGGTCTACCTAGGTATAAACTGAAAACAAAAATGCATAATGAGAAGATCTTGAACAATACAGTTTTAAACAGAACAGAAAATTTTGGAACGAATTAACTGCACTAATCAAGGCATACAGGTATATTTGTTGAACTTAACCAGTTTGGACGTAAGCCTCTATTTTTGAAGCATTCTGTAAAGAACTAACTCACTTGGGAGATTTAAGTCATTAAATTAAGTGCGAGTTAAATGCAAAACGAGCCTCGTTCTTCCGCGTGACTGGCTGTGGTAACAACCACTATATTATTAAAGACAAAATTTCAACATCTTTCATAATATAGATATTTACTAAGCTTAACTTGGCACACCTTACGGCACGATAACGAAAAATCATGAATAGGAAGATTGTTTCACGCCAATCGTCGGGAGCCTATCTAGAATATCAGCAACCATAATCCTTGTTTTCGTCTGGGCTCGAACCCAAACCCCTGGTGCCGATAAGAAATACAGAACGAGCTTAGCTATCTGCACGTTTTTCTTTTATTTTCTTTCCTCTCCTCTCCTTCTCTTTCACACTTCTTCTTCTTCTCCTTCTCCTTCTTCTCCTCCTTCTTCTTCTCTATCTATGTATATATTGTAAGTACGCGTGAATAATTATCCTTCATATAAAAGTTGCAAATATAATTTAGATGTAAACATTACCAAAAAACACGTCCCTTGAAATTCAAATTATAGATCAAATTATTTGTCAGACCACGAGATGTAAAAGTCTATAAGATGGTACAAGTCGCTATTTTGTTGCAATATAATCAGTTGACACAAGGAATTACGAGTTTATGTAGTGAACAATTCATGGTGAATATACGAACATGATTATCAATATAACCAAATAAAAGTTTAGTAGCAACAACAGATGCTTATTTCATTATCATTCAGTGACTTATTGAATAGTGAAGCAACTCTTGTAGGATTGAGTATTAAGTATTGGAAATGCTCAGTTCATTTATGAAATGTTTCTCTTATGTATTTTCAATAATGTTCACTGTAATATATTGAATAAGACGATACATAAAAAGCACTGCTCATAAGTATTTGAACAAGCACAAAATCGTTTTTTATTGCATAAGATTGCAGGGTCCATTAGGATTTTGAGCAGGGGGATTTAAATTAAGTTAGTAGATCAGCAACTCTTCCAAATAGCAATGTAATTCATCCTTTCGATCCAATTGATCGATTCAGAACAAGATTTTAGAAGAATGGAAACAACTTTTCATTTATCGATTTAATTCTATAAAATACACATTTACCAGAAATTTAGCATTCAGAATCACAAAGCTTGACTTAATGATAAAATGCATGCACAGTTATGTTGATTACAATGAAGTTTGGTTCTTCTTTAATTATATTCCTGAGTTTTATCTCTAAAAACAAAGCGACTAGAAGCAGAATCTTTGTTTGTTCAAATCCTTATTACAAGCACTGTACAAATGGAGAGACAAATTGGTAGAAGACCATGACTAATTGATAAAGTGAATGGCGTCCGTTCCGTCTCTGCCCTGGCGAAACGGGTGGAGATCCTGTGATGTCCAGTCACCAGAATCTCCCTCTCGGCCTTGCTGATGTAATCAAGAGGAAAGCAGAGTGTGATATGCCTAGCATCAGTTGGTTTGTCGGATGAACGTCCAATTGGGTGTCAAACTGCCTAAAGGCGGCTCCACTCCATGGTTAGTAATCAGAGTTGTCTTTCTCCTAAACTAGTTGCCTTTCCAAGGCCAGAGAGCCTAATCTGCCTTGATATTTTTCCCATAGGTGGGAGGGGGTGTGGAGATTGAT
>OY735205.1:22509316-22531816 GCA_963457665.1 Thysanoteuthis rhombus | reverse complement strand
TCAAATAGAGTTTCAATATAATATAATGCAATTCATAATCATTGTCGGATCATATATCCATTCCTTAATAACACACACATTCACTCATAAACATACACACACACACATCAGATATTTATATTATTGTTTTTAATAATGAGTATTATCTCTTATGAATTTTTGTATATTTACCCAGGCTCTCCCGTAACAATAAAACAAAATCGAATAGACGTGTATTAATTATGAGTAGGAGAGTGGATACACAGAAAGGTATCTAAATATACCATTGTACACTACGCATATCTTTATATATTCTAGCCTATATTCAACTTCTTACACATACACACTCCCTCTCACTCCCCTTCTCTCTCTCCCCCTCTCTCTCTCTGTCTCTATCTCTCTCTATATATACTACTACGGAATCTCGACATGCAATCAAATCTTGGCATTGGTTGTCGGACACCTTTCGGTAGGTTCACAACCCCGCACATGCCTGTGTAGGTCCACGCACACTATTGGACAGGTCAATGTAGTTCGTGCAGCTTCCCATGTCTTCGCTAACGAGACGTTTGAAAGCGAAAGTTTGGGTTTAAGATTTCGATAAAATGAAATTTATGAAACACGAAACGATAAATAGATTTTTCCGCAAATAACGGTTTAATTCAGCATTATAGTTATAATGTAAATGAAAAAAACTCCCCACAATTTAGATAAAAATTCTCATTTTTCGAATATGTTGTAGACTGAACTCAAAACTTAATTCAGATGAATTTCTAGAAAGAGAAATATTGTTGACTATAAATGGTAAATTTAATATTAAAAATGTAAAAGTTCATCAAAAAGTGATGTAAATTAAAATGAATGTTGAACAAAGCCCATTCGTACGAACGGCCATCGTAGATTTTTTTCGGATGAATTGGAAAAAAAAAAAAAAAAGAAATTAAGCCGGCCTGATCTAGTCGAAAAGAAGCTAATCCAGCCAGTCTCAGAACCATAAGCCAGGTCTGTTCTTTCTTTTTTGCCTCCTCTCTGATTAGAGAATTTTTTTACCCACTCCCTCGTGACCATCAGACAGGCATGTGAAAGCCATCTATTTCATTAGCCGGGCCACTTCTTTCTTCCCCGCCTATTTACATTAAAAGACCTCTTTGCCCATGTCCCACATGACCGTGAAACAGGCTATTCGTACCCACAAACATTGTTACAGACAGCAAAGCAATGGTTTTGACCCTACCTAGCGGTATTGGAAGGGATACTGGATTGTCAAAAGCCACAATGAAAAGGTGCAATACAACGATACAGCAGTCTGTGGATGACATAATTATATTTATATTTATATTTATATATATATATATATATATATATATATATATATATATATATATATATATATATATATATATATATATGAATAGATAGATAGAGTGAAGCATAATTTTGAAGACGATTGTACTGATAACATTGTAAGATTCTGTGCCTATGGCACAATTCAACCTTTTTCTTTGTCATTTTCCCTCTCATTCTTTATTTATATTCTTTTTCTAATGAATTTCGACAATATACATTTCCAGTCTTCTTCTCCTTCATTGCCCTCCTCTCTCTTCTTTTTCTACACAACTTTTTGTCAATGTCTCCTCCACCCCTTCCTCATCTACCACCACCTTTTACATTTCTTCCTCTCTCTCTCTCTCTCTCTCTCATCTTTTTTCTTAGTTTCATTTTCTTCCCTTCTGACCTGAACTTCACTACTTTCTGCCTCCCCCTTCTTTCTTTCTCACTATCTGTATACTTTTTCTATAGCTCTTTCTCCATCTCCCCTCATTTTTCAGCCCTCCCCACTTGCGTTGATTTCCCTCCTCTTTCTCCTCATTTCTTTCTCTCTTCTTCCTTATCTTATCCTTCCACCCACTCTTTGCTTCCCCCTACTCTCCTCTTTTTTTTTTCTCCATTGTCGCGGTCCCCCACCCTCGCTTTATTTCCATATACTCTCCTTTTTGGTTCATTTCCCCTTCTAATCTCCGTACGTTGCTTCTTCTTCTCCTCTACTAACAACCCCGAAACCTTCTTCCTAATTTCCTTCTCCCTCTCAATACCCTTGATTTTTTCGTTTCTTCTCTTCACTCCTTCTTCTCCATCAATTCATCTTCTCTCTGTTCCATCTTCTTCTGTCCATGGCAAAGGCCAATCGTGTCGGTGTTCTGAATGATAAACAACGCTGTCTTATCTTATTCCTGACGTTTGAATTAAATTTTATGGATTGAGATCAGCGAACGGACGAGGGACGCAGCAGGAAATTAAGGCCAACAAAAGGCAAAGAAAAAATGAGCAAAAAGTACACAACAGCGACAGGACTAAAACCAATCAATCACCAGAAACACAACCGCAAACACTGACTATACTACCGCATCTCCCGCCTCCTGGAGCAACTAAGACACACCCAGGGGGAAGTTTCCTTGAATGGTACATAATAATAATAATAATAATAATAATAATAATAATAATAATAATAATGATGATGACTCGCCATCACAGTCAATAATTGAACGACCGTAGCGTCAAAATTTAAAGTCATGTCAAGAAAATCCATTGAAGAATAAATACGGCCAGAATTAATTCTATTCGTGACATCATTGGCGTTTTTCGGTGAAAGACATCTAAAATAGACTAAAAACATCTAGAAACTGCTAGATTCTGGATAATCCTGATGTATTGGATGAACTCATCGAAATAGGGCCCCAAAAGGTCAAGAAAGCTTTTTCCCAAAATAAAAAGACAAAAACAAAAAGCGGAAGAATATTTCAAGAGGAGTTATAGTGGTGTATCGAAGTGAAGTTTCAAGTTTGTTGACAAAACCGTGTGACCAGGAGCACTGGAACACATGAACACGCACACACGTGAAAAAGAATTGAACCTTTCACCACCTTTGGTGGCTACGGTTGTTCAATAATGAAAATCATCATTATTATAGTAGTCGTTGTAACGATTACTATATCAATGAAAATAATCATGATATTGATGGCTGTTAAGAAAATAAGTCAATAATGGTGAAAATATTTGGTCCAATAAGGCCTGCTTCGCGGAGTAGATTGTTGCCTATTTCCCCAACGACATGAGTGGTCAATGATTCGAGCCAAAGCAAAAGAAAAAATTTCGAATGCTGATTTCCAAGAGTTGCAGGCTCCTCTTTTTGAAATATTGGTGTAGGATTCCAATTCTTATTTCTCCGAATCCATCCTTTTATCGTACCCAGTTTGGCTTAGTAAATATCAGTGGTATTAATAGTAATTATAGTGTCTTTGGTGGTAATAATAATAGTAATAATAATGATAATAATGATAATAATAATAATAATAATAATAATAATAATAATAATAATAATAATAATAATAAGAAGAAGAAGAAGAAGAAGAAGAAGAAGAAGAAGAAGAAGAAGAAGAAAACCACATAATCTTTCAGGTTTTCATCCTTTCTGAGAAAAGGGCTGGATCCGTCAAAAGGTAAAAAGGCGGATCTGTAGAACTCGAGTTTTAGTAAATATTCATTTAGATCCTTCTTATTGAGCCTATTCCTGTATCTGTTATGTATCTATCCTGTATTGATTTCATCAGTCATCGGTAGGCCTGCACCACTAGTAGAATGCCTTTTTAGATCGAGAAACCCAAATCAATATCTATAAATAGTACTGATAATCTGTAAGGATGGACTGTATGACAAGATTGCAAGAGAACAGCCGCGCAGACGGCAAATATACTGCGACAGTTTCTAAAAACGTTATTCGACTTCTCTGCTTCCACAGTGGCTTTCATCGTTCATGCATGATTATGAGTTTTAATGTCGTTTTGTATCCGCTGCTAAGAAAAGTGGATTATTCCTGGACTCACTTGCCCACTCTTTTTTATGCCTTCTTGTGTAGGGTGATATTAGCAAGGCTATGACTATGGTGACTTGTGATAGAACGGAAGAGAGAGAGAGAGAGAGAGAGAGAGAGAGAGAGAGAGAGAGAGAGAGAGAGAGAGAGAGAGAGAGATTTATGTTTTTTTTTTCCAAAGGTCGATTGTGCGAAAGATACAGAAATCCAGAAATCGAACTCGATTCTCTGATTGAATTTCCTGGGCCAATGATCGGTACGCCATCTTACACTTCTTACAATAAGAGTAAAGGATCGAAGGAATGAGAGTAAATATGAAAAAAAAGATGGAAAGAAGTCTAAGAAGGGTGACCTGATATAAATAACCCAATATCAGGAATGATGAATTGCAGCCCGGATGATGATGGCGAGATTGGAGATGGCGAATGTAACTTTGGTGGAAAGAGGAAATCGAAAGACGGAGCAAAAAACGACAGAGAAATGCAAGAGTATGTAAGATTGAGGTTTGGGCAGGCGAACTACAAAGATAATGAATGGGGGGGGGGAGAATGATAAAATCAAAAGCTATATAAACATTGCTGAAGAAAACTTGGAGAATGAAAGACAAACTTGGAAATGGAAAATAAATTGAAGTATGAAAGGAAAGTAAATTATGTAGCAGTGGAATTGCTAACTTGAAGAATAGGGTATTAAGGACGGTAATTGTACAAAAATACCTTGTTTCTTTATTGTTTTTTTATAAATTTATCTACTTATCTCGGTATGGTCGTGTCTATCCATCCACGTATCTATTCATATTTCTCAATCTATTTAAGTTTGTTTCATATCTGTCAATCTTTGTTTGTCTTTTTCTACATATCTCGGAATACTTACATAATTTTTCTACCCTCCAAAGCAGTTATCATATTCCTACACGGGATCCGGCTAGTTCATCACCAACAATTTATCGCCAATAATTCATAGCCAAAGGAAATTAATTCGCAACAATTTATCCCACTCCATTCAAAGTGGCAAGTGAGTAAATTTAGTAAACTAAATACACGCACATACGCCACAGACAGATGCTTACATATATACACACATGTACTTACATATACACATACACACATGCCATCATACAGATAGATGTCACATATATTATATACGCACGTGCCACATACATACATACATACATACACGAACATACCATATACACACGTGCTACATATGGATACGTGCATGCCACATACACACACATGTGTACACATATACACCCATACATATACATTTGAAGGTAAAGAGCAGTAAAAAAAAAGATAATGGTAATGATTTCCAATACTTTGTCTAATAAGGAAGAGGAAAAGAAATGGCCTTTTATTTCATCTAGGAGATGAGTATGTAGTTTCAATTATGTCTGGTATTCTTGAACTCTTAAATATTAACCTTCTCCCAAAATTAGCCAATCATACTTGAACCAGTTCCAAGCGAGTTTGTCGAATAGAAGGTCAGTCGAAGTACTTCTGGGCAGCCTAGCCCTGAGATTGAACATACGACTTAATGCAAACAAACCTAATTCAACTTACAAGCAATAGGATCCATACACAGAGTTCACATATACATTGTATTCTTATATGCAAGAGAGCACATGCACGTACTTATCTGGAAAGATCATTGTGAGATATTTTTTTCGTTCTCAGCCGACGAGCACGAATAATGCTCACCGTTCTTCTTGCAGCTATCGTCCATATCTCGAAATACGATCCTATAGCGTTTCATTAAATAAAAAAAAAATGAAGAAATAAAGTATCTGTTAAAAAATAAAACTCTTCATCAATCAAAAAATCCATTGCAGAAAGAAAATTTTTGTAATTTAATTCGTTTCTCCGATGGAAAATTCAGGAAATTGTCGGACGCGACTTGTCGGTAGGGAGATAAATAATGCTTTTATTTTTAACCACAAAATATTCCACTTGTGTTTTTAAGTAATCGTCTTTGAAAGCATTTACCGCATTTGATGGCACATGAGAAGCCCCAACCCCTTATTTCAGCTAGGAATAATAAGAAAAGAAGAACACCATTTTCCTAAAAATCTCTCATTCATCACTGAGTTGAAAAAATAATGCCCTCCTCGAGTTCTAGCCGATGTGAAAAGGGACAAGAAAGGTCACGTTTACCTTTTGAGACATTTCTTGTGGGGAAAAAGAGGATAGTCTTCAATACCGTCGAATACGCGAGTACATATCTCGAGATGATTTTTTTTGTCAAAAGGTTCGTACATAATCTGAACCATGAAGACCTTCGACGAGATTTTATTTATCAAATTTGTTCTATTTATACATCAATTATTCAGATTTTGTAGGAGCTTATAAAATGAACGGAGTAATTTTCTTGGTTCCCTATTCGTAATCATAAACTTGAAGGTAACAAGTTTCGCTGATAAAAATATCTCCAACCAACCAACCAACCATTTTAAACAATGAACTCTTCCACTGAAACAGGTTTAAAAAAATTTCTTTTTGAAAAAATCATCCAATAGAATGCAAATGAAGGTAGTCCCCACATTTCCTAAGTTATCTTTGCACCACTTTTTCGCTTTTCGGAAAAAAGGTGATAAGTGAAAATAGCGTTCAGGTTTAGTTTTGCCGCGAGTAATAATAGGCGCCGTGCACAACTTTTTCTCTCACTTCTACACCCCTATCACTGCAAACTACGATGATTCAGCCTGAAATACCACCCTGAACATTTTTGCGTCCACAGACTCTCAAAGATTTTTCCAGTATAAATCAAGGGTAATTGTTTCATCGGCTTACGAAAGTCTTCTATAAGTATACTATTTTCGGATAGTGGGGAAACTTTTATATCGATGAAATTCTTTTTTTGTGATTATATGATTATACATAATTGCTCTAGTCTGTTGGTAATGTTTGATTCAATTTCTCACAACTGGAAATCCTTTTTTTCGCGTTTTCAATGCCTAATCTATAGATTGGGCGTCGAAATTAGTTAAATAATAGTTAGATAATCACATTCCTTGTATGCCAATTAATACACGCACGTACACATAAATGCATATGTATATACAGCCACAGGCACAGAATGAATTCTTGATAAAGTCTTGAATCTCGATAATAGCGAAACGAATAGCTGAAAAGATTTTTGAAAATCCTTACATAGCCACTGACATACGTTCACTAGTACGGAAATTCGTAAGGCTTTAACAAAAATAACTATGATTAACTCTGTCCGTGGCTTTCGATAAAAATGTATAAATGAAAGGCTACTTTAAACGTATACATTATTGAAACACTTATTACATAAGGTAAACTAACACATAAATGACGCTCCAAAATCAATTGGTCCAGGCCATGAAAGTTCTTTCCAGGTATAAGATTTTAAAGCTGTCGTTTAATGATAATCGACTTTTACCGATTTTTCCCGTGTCTCGCCGAGGATTTTATACATTTAAAAAAAATCACTCCATCAGGATATACAAAGCCTAATTTTTCTTCCGTTGGGGGAGAGCATCTCCATCTCCATCTCTCTCTCTATCTCACTCTCTCTCTCTGATATATATATATATATATATATATATATATATATATATATATATATATATATATATATATGTGTGTGTGTGTGTGTGTGTGTATGTGTGTATGCAGACTGACTGCTTTTTGGTTGCTATTTATCTACAATCTCACATACTGCCAGTGTCTGTCTCAGTTGCTTCATTTGATTTGCATTCCTTCCTCCATCTTCAAGGACTTCAAGGCTGTCATCTCAACGAAGCTTCGGAAATCAACACCGGACTATATAAACAGAATCGTATCTTTTGATAAATTCCCCATTCATACCCTGCGCAGTTTCGGCCACTGTGCACCAAAATTTGAAGTCACATAAAGATCGTACGAAAGTCCAGCTTGCCCCAGTTGTGTTCATGGAGTCCATAAATACAATCTGGGAAAAATGAACTTTAGACAGCCATTTTAGCTGGCAAATGAAAAAAATAGTACATATAAATATGTTACGTTGTACTTGCAGCAAGATATACTGTAAATTTGACTGATAAACGTCATTGTGAGAAAATTCTCCTTTATTCCTAGCTTAATAGATATCAAAAGACTGATATCGAAAGATGGGGACCGAATGGATATATGAATGGATCGATCAATGGGTGAAGGCTGTATATTATTAGTTAAAGGATCCTCTTGAAAAACACCATTAAGATATGCACGCAGGATACATACTGTATTTTACACTCTTTCGCAGAAGAGGATAAAGGAACAATCTTGTTTGAAAAAACTTTGAAATCATTATGAAAACACTTAGTAATTCGTTCGGCTTGTAGATATCGATGTTCTAAAATATTGTTTTTATTTGCATCATACTTTCATACGGTAATAGAATTAAATGGAAAACAATCTGGCTGACGCTATTGCAGATACTTTCGAAAATATATTTGTTTTTATTCGCGAACGAGATGACAGGTTTTGACAGATCGCGTATCTTATCTCTTTGGCTGTTTTTTTGCGATGTAGTATTTTTCTTTTCTTTATTTAAGTTCATTTTTGTTTATTATTGGTGTGATATTTGAATCCCTCCCTCTCCTGTGCCGATTCATTTTTCATGATGCTCTTCAATTCAACCTGGCGCTCTTCGCCACGGTTGCGGAACATTTGGATCGAAAGGGAATCAGATACGACGAGATACATCAATGGAAAGTTTTGTTGATTCTGTCTCCAGTTCCGCATTGCCGGTGATCCGTGTATAAAGTACGTCTGATGATAATTTTTCTTGCTAGAATTGGATTGAATTATATATATATATATATATATATATATATATATATATATATATATATATATATATATATGTGTGTGTGTGCGTATGTGTGTATGTGCATGTGTATATATATATGTGTGTGTATGTATATATATGTGTGTGTGTGTGTGTGTGTATATATATATGTGTGTGTGCATATATATATATGTGTGTGTGTGTGTATATATATATATATAATATATATATATATATATATATATTAAGTAAATACAAGAACAAACGAAAAACAAACAAAGACGGACATGCTGTTTGAAGTAACTGGAAGGCAAAAAGTGCGAGAGAGGAAACAGGAGAGAGCCATAGAAGAGGACAGGAAAAGAGATGAGAGCAAGAAAGAGAAAAAAAAAGAGAAAACGGACAGAACACAGGGAGTAAAGAACTGGGTGTGAAAAATGAAAGAGGCAAATAGAGGATTAAGAGTGGAGACAGACAGTGACAAAGAACGGAAACTAAGTGAGGAGAGAGGGTTCCTGCCGTAGCGTTATAGTTAGGAAGCTCATTTGGCAAACCGATTCGCTATTATAGTAAGTTCAATTCTCAGTGTGGGCCCCACCTGTATGGTTTTTGTGCTAGATCAAGCTACACACACACACACACACACACACACACACACACACACACACACACACACACACATATATATATATATATATATATATATATATAGCTGCAAACCTTTCTAGACTATATCATCTTGTAAATCAATGCTGATTGCTCAATATATTTACAAGCAGGTTGTTTTTAATATTAACAATAAGGAGATTATGTTACATAAATTTATTTCACGATTTTGAGTTTCATGCATAGGCACCAAAATATTAGTCTACTACACTCATCAGGTGAAAATTTCTTTTTGCAGCTTTCATCTTTCAAAATAGGAGAAAATATCCATTTTTTCTTCATTTTTGTGTTTGGGCAATACATTGAGCCACTGGACTTGAAATCATTGCACGTTGCATCGTTTGCAATTCTGTTAGATATTTCATGTTAGCGTTTATCTTTTTTAACGTGTTTATGGATACGTGTAACTTCTCGTTTTCGCTAGTAGGAATAGTTTTGTCTATGGGTAGTGTTATACGTTTATTAAAGTGTGTGTGAGGGTATTTATTTATTCTTCCTTTGTTATGTTTGTCGTATATGGTAAATAAAATTTAGAAACTTTTTGTAGCTAAAAATATTACTTGTATCATTAGGCGGTTATCCACTTAATACTTTCTATCTTGCACATGGGTTTCCTTTGTTTTCTCTTGTTTCTTCTTTTTTGTTTTCTTCCTCTTTCTTTTACTTTTGCTTATGTTTTTCTAACTCAAAAATATTAAATTTTAACCCCCCCTCTCTCTGTATGTATATATGCATATATGTGTGTGTGTGTGTGTGTGTGTGTGTGTGTTTATTCCAAAGTACAAATCAGCTCAATATCCGATGTGGTGGGCTTATTTCATAAAGTGCCCAATGCATTCAACATTAAGTCAAGTCGAAGTAGAGCTTTAAATATGATGAAATAATGGAGGCGTCTTCAGGCGAATGGAAATAGTGATCCGATCAAGTCGAATCATTCGCCTGAAAAAGCCCCAAAAGGATAGAAACATAAACCTATTTGTATAGCTAATCCATTATTCCATTATATCTATCTATCTATCTATCTATCTATCTATCTATCTATCTATATATATATATATATATATATATATATATATATATATATATATATATATGATCTTAGTTGATTCATATCACATCGTTTGAGTTATGCCAGATTAAGCTAAACTTAATACATATTACATGCATATGTTAGTGCCTGCAGTAGACTAATAGTTAACAAAATAACATTCTCTCGTGCAGTAAGCTTGTTATACCATGGGCGCTCCAATATTGTGACCATGCGATTGAATAAACTAAACTTAGGACAGGTATAACTTGATTAGTGTGGTTAACTCATTTCAAAATGTTCTGTAGCTCAAAACCACGCTGTTCAATGTCTTGTTATAATTTGGCTTGTAATACTTAGTTTCCTTAATTTGTGCGGCAATACCTTACAGTACTTTATTGAAATCAGCACTAATCTAGACCGCACTTTTCAAGGTATTTCTGTATTCATCTATATCGACATACCTGTATGCAGTTAGACCCTCAATTGGTGTAATCCTGGAACTGCGAAGCCCATGATAGAAAGGCCTGGCGAATATTTGAGAAAGTATATATCCAAAGACGAACACTGAAATGCTACTGTGAGAAAAGTAACAAAACTTCTGGATATTAGAACCGTAACTCCTGTCTTCCACCATGTTTGGTCATCATTTAACTAAGACGCTCATACATGCACGGGTCTCTGTCGTGTGTAATGTTCAAACGATCAGTCTTAAGCAATGCATCGTTAGCGAATTTAATCTACACATCTAGAATGCAAATATGTCTCTTACCATTTCTGAACAGTAATACTAAAGACGTAAAACTAGAAACACTGGAAAGATTTTTGATCTCTTTTCAATTAGGAAAATTAAATAGTTATAACGCATCTTCAATTTCTTTACTACTTATAACAATGGTGATCATGATATATATTTTAACGGGTCTTTTTCAGTAAACATATGTTTTAACTAAGAGCAAAAATAACATTCATATCTTAGGAAATCATAAGCCATGGGAAACAGAACGAAAGGAAGAGAAGGAAAGAGAAAGAGAGAGAAAACTGGGAAAAAAATACAAACTAATCATTATTGTAGAGTAATGAATTGATGGGGAGTTGGAGAATATGGCGTGGATCATAGTAAAACTATTCAAGGGTTTACAGAGAGGTCAGATGCATCAGATGGCCAAGCAGATAAACCAGTCCTGGTCGAATGGGTTAATTGTTAGTAATACAAACGCTGGTCTTTAAACGAAATAAAACCACATCAAAAGTTTTACTGCAATATTTCAACCATTAATAAATAATGATTGATCCATATGTGTATATGTACGAGCTTGTAGGTTTTGTGAGAGAGGAATGATAACGGCGCGTTTGAAGCAGTTGGTTTCAGTCGACAAATTTTTTTCAGAGTATCTTAGCATATTGTAGAACTTTTTTTGCCCCTGTGAAAAAAGTGCTATTCTTTTAATTGGTTTTACCTA
This sequence comes from Thysanoteuthis rhombus, assembly GCA_963457665.1. Lineage (NCBI taxonomy): Eukaryota > Metazoa > Mollusca > Cephalopoda > Oegopsida > Thysanoteuthidae > Thysanoteuthis > Thysanoteuthis major. The sequence goes on along the minus strand of OY735205.1, from coordinate 22,520,037 downwards.
AAAAGTATAGAAAATGTCAATCATTACCTCGAAACTTTGCTTCTGCGACTAGGACAGTGATAATTTAAAACGCACTAATTTTCTATTGGACAACGGGAAATTTTTGCAAGTTTTGAATCACACCGAGTATAAGAAAGACAACTTCATATGGATATCAGTGTCCTGACTATAAAAGTTGGAAGAGGATAGTCACTCAATAGAAATCGTCACGTGACCAACATCTTTTGGCAGCATGCTGTGTTAGGGGTGATCAACTAAAATTTGATACAAAGAATGATCAATAAATGAGTTATTTCTCCCTCCTTTTGTTGCTCACTAAAAAGTCCAAATTTTCAAAAAACCAAAACAAAAAAAACGTGAACGGAACAAGATACAAACTAAGAGGTCCATTTAGCATAAAATTACACTGTAAATTAAATCATCCTCTGAAACCTGTTTGGGGTTAGGAGATCAAAAAACGTTTTTTAATAGGTATGATAAGGAGTGAATGTTCAGCCCTCTAGCTCTATTATAGTGTACCCTGTACGCATGATGTATACATACATGCATGCATAGCCAGCGATCTAGTCAAATCAGCTTGAAAACTGAAGAAACTTATGTTGACAGTTTTGGTGACAATTTCGGTTATTCGTTTTTCATAATAGCCATTTAAAAAAAAATCTTTTTTACACATGAGCAATCGGAAAATAACACTCACTACCTAGGAACAAAAATTCCACTGTGTAGTAAATATAGTAATACGCTTGCTTGAAACTACCCACGTACCTATGGTGTGCGTAACTATAACAACATTTTTACGCTAATCCCCTCAACATCAACTCATACTGTCAAAAGTTATTTTCTACCCACAGTTCTATTAATGATTCTGTAGGGACATTCAGGGGAAATGAATAAGGTGCCCGGCCCAAAACTTCGACAAGATTGAAATATATCTGCCTTTATCAGTATTTAACCATAAATAACCTTTGCAGAGTTCAGAATTTTATCGCACTTTGGCAGATTTTTTGCAGTGACATTCTTCATTTGAGTTATAGACTTCGTATTTGATTTTTTAAAATTAGTTACAAATCAAGTATTAGTCTGATCTGGACATCTTACAACATGGTTGTTCACCAAACAAAATTTCTTCTTCTACAAAGATGGCAGACCCTCAAAGATAAATTGGTTTTATAGACCGTAAGATCTCTTAATATTGGAGTATTTTCTTGTCAACACACAAGATTGCCAAACATTATAAACAATGTCGACCATTTTCTGATTGGACAAACGGGTTTCAAGTTGTCCAAACCAACCTCCAGTAAAAACTGATGTTCTCTGTTATGCTTTATACGTAAAAATAAGAAGACACAATTGAAAATGTAAGATAATTGTGCTTTATCCAAGTAATGAATTCTTGGATGAATATGCTATTATCTGAAACTATAAATGATTTCGTCCCTTCTCTCCCCCCACTACCTGCTAAATGTATCATTCGTTTCTATTTCCCATGTTACAGCGATACAATGTAGATTTTCCTCGTTTTTTTTTTCATTTGAACTTAAACACCAATTAATGGCGCTTGGGCGAAGTTCGCAATCACTTCAACTTTCGTGCGTATTCTCTACTGTGCTCATTACTGTGCGCTTGACGTAGGAGTGTTAATTTCACAATTGATTACAAGTAAGTTTGATCCTATGTAGATGTCTCCCAACACATAGCGGTCTTGTACAAAACTAAGTAAATATCTCCATCTATCTATTTTGTTTGGCTTCTGACACAAAACGACGATTAGCATGCAAAAGATTGCAAGTGAATTTGATACTTGTCTTAGCCGAGGCAATCTTAAGCAAATATATATTCTTCTAATGGTATTTCCGGAGTCAGTTTTGCTTATTTACCTTGAGCAAATGAGAAATCAGTCACAAAGTTCTTATGAATGTCTTCGTATGGTTTGTTCATGGCACTCGTTACTTGCTGCTACAGAAAGAAATAACGACGACAGTTAATCAATTATTTCATAAAATGTCATTCCTGCGAGTGACTAACCAGTCCAGTAGATATTTTCTTCAATTGTGATCAATATCATAATATAAAAGTAAAGGAGATTTATAGTGTCGATCTCAAAAGTTCACACGCTTGGCCTGAAATTAAAAAAAAAAAAAAAAAAAAAATCCAACAAAATATGGGCATTTGAGATCCATCCAGCACACAGCAATCCCTTAATGTTGGAAGAAAATGTTGATCTCCCCCAACGACCGCGGTTTGACTGCGCCGAAACATTCGACCAAGTGTCAAATTTTGCATTTTGCCGATCGTAATCTTGCTTTCTGTTTTGTTCAGGATCGTGGACTACAGGAGTACCGCCATTCATAATGACACCCCAACACGTGGATCATTTGATCAGGCGCGATATAGATATACACATAAGTAAGTATAATATTTCCTACCTCAAAAGGAAACATCACTATTTTATCACGAGCGTTATGTTCGCATATTACCGACCCCTTATGTGACCGCAGGGGAGAGATTTTAGATCTTGTTTTATTGAGTATGCAGAGCTCCCTTCTCCTTATTCACCGACTGGAGGGCTGACTGAGGCTAAGGTTGACGCTACAGCCGTTAGTGTTTAAAGCCAAGGTTGACGATGAGGTCTACTTATATTAAAGAATACTCATTAACGATACCACACACGACGATTTACACACCAGCTTCCCATTACAAACGCCTAGACATAATTATGCTTACATACACTTACTATCGACTGGGCTGGGGAATTTTGTTTTATTCCAGTCATTCATAAACCTGTCGTTGAAATGGATTATTCTTCTAATGATTTAACAATTCTTGGTTGTTATTCGTTCATGTGCTCACTACATTCAGACTACGTCCCTGTGGTGAGAGTTACTGAAGACTAAAAGAAACTACAATTCTCGATAAGGCGTGGATAAAAGTAATTTCAAAGAACGTTTTAGTAGGCAATCGCTTTCCGATTAAATAAGCAAAGAAATATAGCGAATTATAATAAATATTTCGATACCAGCTACGAAACATCTCAATGTACAACTATTTTCATGATTTCAACTTTAAAATTGACTAATGTGCAAGTTTTTCGACGATAAAAGTCTTTTACGTTTTATTAGTCTCTAAAACACATCGATAACAGACACTCCCTTTTGTTTTCTCTCCCCAAAGAATAAGAATCTGATCAATAGCAAAAATGAATATATCAATTAACTAATGAAAAAAAGGAGAGTAAAGATTATACGCTTTAAAGATGTTGGATTATATAAGTTTAAAGAGTCAGCATGTTTTTTTTAAATCTTCTACAGTCATTGTAGTTTGGTACTCACATGACCATTCTTCTGCAATCATACATTTTGTTACCCAAATGGCTATTTACCTTTGATCGCCAATAAAAGAACTAGATAAGCAATCTGCCATTGCAGCGGATCAGTTAACGAAGCAGATCGATGTACAAAGTGATTGTCACTCAACTATCTAATCGGTCGTAGAGGTCCACTCAGCCAGTCAATCGAATGTCCACTGTGGAGGGTACTCAGACAGATTGGTCACTCTAATTGGGAGTCAATTTATTATAATAATTGTTTAATCAGGAAATTGTTTAATCAAATGACCACTCACTTGTTCAGTGTCGAGTGTTTCATTACTATCTTTCGATTGACGAGTCGTTGGTCATTATGGCCAACTTTATGTTCATCATAAGGGTCTGCTGGTTAATCATCTGTTCAGTCAGTCAGTAGCATCTAGTCAATTTACGAGGGGCTATCGGAAAGTTCCATGACTAGGCCAAAAAAATGGAATCACCCTCAAATGAATATGCTAAAGCATGATCCACAGTCCTGAACCTTTGGTGGCTACAACTCAAGCTGTCCTTGAGTTGTGCGATGAAAGACAGGCTTACAAGAAAGACTTTTGGCGAATCATTGGAATCTCGAACCAAGACTCAACCGGCCTTGAAACATGCGTGTCACCAAAAACATGTGTTTGACCAAAACAATGTTCTCCTAAAGCCTGACAAAGCGATTCGAGGGTCTCGGTTGCAGATTTGCAGTGATTCGATGTTCTCACATAACGCTGCGAAACCTCGCATAAATAGCACGAAGCCCGTTGGCAGACTAACTCAGTAGGCTTAGTAACAATTGGCATCAGCGCACATGCATTCCGCAGAGTCTGAGAATTTACTATCAAAGGACCCAATCAATCAAAATAGTAAGTCAGTCAAACACTAGGTTTATTCAGCAAGCAAAATAGTGACTTACTGGCAGTGGTCAATTTATCAACCGAACATTTTTGTCAGTCACAATGCTTGACGTTCATTCTTCATAGTAGTTAACCCATGATATGAACCTATCATCTATCATTATTCTATATCAAGTTTTACTACTTTTCATCAAAAATCTCTAGGGTATATTCTTCAACTACTTGATCAAACACCATCGAAACTTTCATGGCTGAAGTGGTAAAGGCAGCGCTCATAAAATATGAGTTTCTGAAACGTGGGATGAAAGTCTCGTCGCAAACTTTGGCTTTATTTCTGATTTCGCATTGGTTGCTCAGACGGTTAAAGAGACTGTCGACATGGAGCATCGTGAAAACAATTTCAAATGTCTTATAGGTAACCGAGTAAATGATAACCGTTAGACCTCCATCACCATGTCAGTCAGTCAGTCAGTCAGAATGTCGATTTGAATGTTATGTCAGTCATGTCGGCAAAACATCGACAGGGCTATCCAGTCTATGGGTTGGACATTAAGCTACGGTAGTACTTTTTATCACTGCCATAACAGGACCATGTATTTGTGAAGTAGTAATATCAAAAAGTGTCAGCGAACGCCTTGGAGTTTGTTTATGTTCGAGAAGTAGTAATATTAAGAAGTGGCAGGGAGTTGGTTTATATCTGAGATCTAATTGTATCAAGAAGTGACATGGAATGGCAGGGAGTGGTAGAGATAGAGGAAAAGAGTATCACCCCTGTAGGATGCATACGTCAGATAGTTGAAAAATCATATTTGTTATTCAATTCAGTGAGAAATTGTTACCAATCGATAGATCAATTGTCGATGTCATTAATTTTAGTCAAATGAAATGGAAACGGGCCCTGAAACTGTTTTCCCTTCCAGAATTGACAGCTTTCTATCATTGATGAGTTTCAATCTGTCCAAATAGTAATCATTTTGTGTCCGAAATTTCCGAGAGTATAATGAAAACTTTTCTATCTACGATACTTTTGGCTATTTATGTTCACGATTGTTGATCAATAGGTCCGTAGCTTGACACAGTTATTAGCTAGATTTTGATCTGAAATTTTCACTGTATAATGTTCGATCAATACGATTTATGGAGAAACATTGGGTTGAGTGCATAAACACAGAAGAGGATTGTGTTGAAAAAAAGAGTATTTGTTGCGTAATGTAAACGTTTTTTTCCCTTCTTTTCATCCCTAGGCTACGGGTGTATCAATATAACTACGTGTATTGTTATTTACCAAGTTTTTTTCAGTGTAGCACAAGACCAAATGAGGAAGTAAAATTATGTTATGCTAAACCTACAAGTGAGAATGGCCTGTTTGAATAGAAAATCAGCTTACGAGAAAGATCTTGGTTTTTAACTGGGATCAAACGTTTACCTCTTGTTCCATTCAGAAGCAGGAGGTGTTACTCAATAGTCCAGAAGATTTGGGAACGCGTGTGAGCCGAATGTATCACAGACTTTGCAGGAGATGGCTTTCAACTTGAACTTCTCTACTCTCTTCTTGCTCGATACAGACGTATATCATTATTGGACAGGCTAATTACTGAAGATAAAAAAGTTTTATAAAGACTATCTACAGTGAATAAAAATTGTGGTTGGATGTAAAAAATAAATAAAACTAACTTTCAACATGATAGCATAAATAGAATTTGCTGTGGAAAATTGTCTGTATTTAATGGTCTTCAAAAGGAATTCTCTACTACAGATTGCTGGGACATGGGCATATTGTTACAATCCAACTTTAAAGAGAGCGATTGGCTCGCTTGTATGACACATTGGAGTACATTTCTCTGAAAAAGGAAGTGAACAGGCGATTTTGATGCCTGACAAATCTTTTCCTCCGGTTGCAAATGCAACACTGCAATCAATTGGGGTTGGAAAATTCTGCGTACAGCGCATTTTTTCAGAAATACCACCTTCAGATTTTCATTAGTTTCTTCCAATGTAACACTTAATTTAGTCAAATCATAAATAAAAAGCTGCGATTTCGAATGCTACTATCCACAATCCGACGTACGTTCGTTTATGTATTTGAAATGTTCGGAAATCATTCGACAATGAAGTGGAGAACCTCTTAATTTCTTTAGGACCGTGGTTTCACGTCTCAAGTGCCCCTTACTTCTGGTTAGCACCTCGTACGAGATATTTGGTATTTGATATACACCGATCAAGCTATCTTTCTTTTGCTTTCACTGTCGATATATATATATATATATATATCGGATCCGATGTGAGGGTTTCAATTCCGCCTCGCAGCACTGAATGGAATAATGTCTATAGCCACACTGAAGAGATGTAATACATCGAAACAGCTGTCTGTAGATGACACAATAATATATATATATATATATATATATATATATATATATATATATATATATGTGAATATATGAAAGTCAAATAAACAGGAAAGAGTGTAGTAATTAATCTATTTTTTTATTTGTTTATCATAAGTTGGTTTGAATGCAGTCCAAGATTAAAACTGACACAATGGATTAAATATTCACACTGGTGAACACTCAATAGAAGTGACACCAAAAACGAGCCACATCTGTTGCTATACTTATTGATCCCCCATCGCTAAATATGTTTTTTTTTGGTAACCTACGTAAGTGAGCCCTCTATTTCAGAAATATTAATTGATGCGTAGTGTAAAATGACACACCTATGTAAAATACATTATGATAATATCCTATACAAAATGACTCCATGGAGTACGACCTAAACTATACATAAAAATCATAGCTCAAGGGAAGGTGGTGTTCGATCAACATTGCTGGGGAGCCATGTTCATATAAATGTTTTGTTTTAAATCTCCGAAACGGTTGTATTGTAAACAGTTGATGATCCCAAGGATAATTCACACTTAGAACTGTAGTTTAAAATACATAAACACACACACACACAAACACACACACATATATATATATATATATATATATATATATATATATATATATATATATATATATATATATATATATATATTACGTTCTCCGTTAAATAATGATGATAACTTGAAAAGATAACTCCTTAATTTTCATTTTAAGTTTAATATGCACACTATTATATTCAAAAGAAAAAAACAAGTTTATAAAATAATGATTAATCTTACAATATACATATATACTAGAGTGATATAGAATATATATTATGTAGTAACATAGCTAGAATGAGGTATAATGAAATGGGACATAATATTCCGAACAACCTGATGTATGTACTTGTGTGTTCGCGTGAATATGTGCGTGTGTGCCAATGTATACAAGTATGAGCATATGTATTTGTGCGCGTGTGTGTGTGTGTATAGTTTGCATTCGGTTACTCACGTTGGAGGACGTTGGAGATTTGTTTAAAGATAGATAACAGTCGGTTTTGTTGCTTAATGAACTGTTTTCAATGACAAGAATATAAAAAAAAATAATTACGAATGTTATCACCTCAGTATATCTACTCATTATTTATTTGTCAGCGTTCATCGTATCTATCGATATGACTATGTTTGTTGGGGGTTTATTCACAATCTACGCATAATTAATTAGAGCGAATACGCCATGATTCTTTCATCCCTGCCTGTATTTGTGGGTGGCAAACGAGCTGTCGCGGTAGAAGGCTCACATGTTGTCGCACAGCTTTTAGTAGTCGCACGCCGAGAAGAAGTCGAGTCGTTACGAAAGGAAGGAAGAAATCTTTCTTGGTCAACCCTGTGCCTCGATGAATTCCTTGTTGATGCACCTTTTTATGCAAAATGTTGAGTTTTCTAATAAAATCAACTGAGCTCACTGATTGCATAATCTATCTATCTATCGATCTATCTATCTATCTATCTATCTATCTATCTATCTATCTATCTATCTACTAAGGCAGATGGATTTTTAGGAACACGGTATATGGTTATGCTGTGTTTTTGGAACTTGGTGTATAGTAGCATGTATCTCCATTTGTACACATAGAAAAAAAACCCTAGAAATTGGGGAGTAGGTTTACGCCCTATCCCTGCGTACACACCATTTCCATCAGTATGTATGTATGTATGTATGTATGTATGTATGTATGTATGTATGTATCTATCTATCTATCTATCTATCTATCTATCTATCTGTATGTCAACCTTCTTATGGACTCTGTAATATCCTTTCTTCCCCCCTCTTTCTCTCTAAATAAATTTTGTTTATATGTATATATACGTATATGCATGTGCGTGTATATATACATGTATACACACACACACACACACACACACACACACACACACATATATATATATAATTATTGTGTCATATATACGTATAGTATAATATGAATAGAAATATATCCACTGATAAACTCTAGTTTCTCGTTATTTAAGAATCAGTATCCTAATATAGTCATTTACGTAAATACAACAATTTTGACGGGGCACTTTTTATTTGAATTGTAACCAAATCAAATATATATTGAAATTAAATTGATCTGATAATCAATAAGATCTTTTAATTTGAAAATGTTTATAGAATGTCCTGGCTTAAACGTTGATGGACGAAAAAATACAAAAAGATGATATGAGTCCATAAATCTTATTTAATACCAGGTAAAGCCATCAAAATGCGCAGATTTTGGATGTTTTGGGCGAGACTTCATCAAAAGGCGCAGATTTCCAATCTTTTGGGCGAGACCACGTTCAGGAAACCAGCCTTTAGCCAAGCAGCCACACCTCCATCTACCAACGTTTCAGTACGGGGCCTCGCCCCGAAAGTTCAAAATTCACGCATTTTGACGCCTTTTCCTGGTAGTAATACTAATTTTTTAAAAATGAATAATAAATATTTTCTCCACTTAATTCATCGTAGAAAAAAGAGTATTGCATGCGGATCTTCCACAAATTTGTTATTCTGGAATGCAACAAAGAAACTAACAAAAATAATCCTTTCAAGTCATCTGCTTTATTTGTTACAAAATTCAATGCTTTTACACGTCAATGACACATTATAATTAAGTGAAACATTTGTTACAAAATTCTATGCTGGTTTACCCCTATACAGTAAGAATATATACCCCATTAAAAGGAAACCTTATGATACTCGAAGGGCCTTACTCATCTGTTGCAGTATGAAAAATTACAAAAAAGAAAATGGTAATGCACGAAGTTTATTTGATAATTACAACTCGTCGCAAAATTTGAGTCAAAAATTGAACAAAACTGTTTTCAATATTCCACGCATTCTTGGTATAAATTTTAGTGGACTTAAAAAAAAAATAGTTTTCAGGAAATACAAAATACAAATATAAATAAGAACAACCAGGACAGTTTGAAAATTTCAACAGCGACACGATTTCTCAAATATTTAAATAGAATGTTTTCCGATTTCTAAATCTATACATATAGTTTGAGGTACTGTCGAAAGAAATATAGTAACGGGATCATGAATGTCTAATAGATAATATATACACGTATATGTGCAGATTTACATAATATAAGATACATATGTATATATACATAATATAATTGTACGTCAATAATTTTCCTGAATTTTCTCTTTAATTTAGCAATTTTTCTACTAGGGCTCAAAAATTAAAATATCACTTCGACTGTAAAATCCCTGAAGTTGTCTAAAAATTTGAAGAATATAAAAAGGTTATTGTTATAAACATTCTCTCTCTATATCTGTCTATCTATCTGTCTCTATCTCATAGCCACTCGCATAAATGCAATTTAGTCATAGCAATACATACGCGCACACATATAAAGAGACGAAGAGATAGATTGATGGAAATTTAGCATCAACTGATCAAGGAGTGTATATATATATATATATATATATATATATATATATATATATATATATATATATATATATATGATTATAATTTGCGTTATATTATATAGAAACTCGTATTTGAAATGATCTCGCGTCGTTACAGGGTTAATGTATCACTCGGCCTAGACAATGTAAATAGAACAAGCAATTAGACAAAATGGGGCTGCTACGGGGTATTGGACATGCAAACGAGGATAGATCAATTGTAAGAGGAACGCTACGTTGAGGCAGGTACCCAATCAGTCGCAGGTTCGATTCGATGTATGTATTTTTCTCAGTATATATGATTGTATAATATTAAGCGCACTCATGATGAAAGAGGTTTTGCTGAAAAACAAGTGCTTGTTGAATAAAATAATTGCTATTTTCATCATTGGACTGCAGACGGACCACGTTGAGTATTCTTTCTTTTTTTGTAACGTACTCATGAGCATCATATGTGTTTGACTTTACGATTTGGAAAAAAAAAGAACATACATTCAAGATGCATTCAGATTAAGGCAAAAATATAAAAGCCAATGTCTTCTAATTAAACATCTATCAATCTAAAATTATTTCCAGTTCTATTTGTGTGAGTCAGCGACAGGAAGTCTCGTCTATCCTCCCTGAGAGTAGAAAGGTAGCAAACACTCAGGAGAGGTGCAACTTTTTCACCGTTGCACCTTGAATTTG
>OY735205.1:22439316-22506816 GCA_963457665.1 Thysanoteuthis rhombus | reverse complement strand
GTATAAATTGGCTGCTTACCTCTAGACAAGGATATATTGCTTTCTAGTCTGGTTTGATGTATGTTCAAGGTATCGAAGATGGTATTGATATAGTCGCAAAAGCAAATACAGGGTAAAAATCAACAACGATAAGCTGATCATGTCAGTGATTTTTCGCTTAAAATAGGAAAGATAAATGATACATAGTTTTTTTTCCTTTGTTCATATATTAAACGAAAAAATCATCATCAATTTAATAATCTATTGATTAAAAAAATGTGTTCAATATTGTCTAAAGTATTCGGAAAATAATTTTCGATTAATGGAACTGGCAAAGATTAAATCATATTAGAAATTTTCAATGTTGAATTGACTTTTTTAGCCAAAGGCTAAAAAATAAATCATAAAATCATTAATTCATAAATCGATAAGATTTTATGATGTATAAAGTAAATGAATTATCAAACAATGATTGCAGTAGAATAAAAAAAAACGTATATTTCGACGGATAAGGCGACTTTCAGTTAAGACGAGACGTAAAATTTCAGTCTGAATTTTATTGTCTTAAATCAGCGTTTAGTCATCGTTTTTTAATCTGCCTATAGAACAATCTTATTTTTTTTGTGTGTGTTTTTAGATGCTTCAAGTATCATCTATCTGCCAAAATATACAGTAATTATACGTGGGTTAAAATGATGTGATTTCTCTGTAATGAATGGTACGGCTATTTACTAAGCTTTGCAAAGTCTGGCAAAATGTTATAGCAAGGAAGTGCCTAGTAAGGAACGAACTCGCTGGATCAGTGAAATGATTTGAGAGACGAACCAGCCTTCTATTTCAGTCGCTCCGTCAAGTTTTTGGTGCGAAATTTTGAATAAAGAAAACGAATATATGCTGGTGCGCGTCATAAAATGGGTTGATTTAAAAAAAAGAAAAATCAAGATACATGCTAGATGGCTCGATGGATACAAGAAGAATTTTAAAAAATATACAGAAAAGAAAATGTATTTAATCACAGGAAACACATACTTTCAGTTATCAACCGCTGAAGTTCAGTTATGAATTTAAAGGAAATTAAAAAAAAAAATGGCCGATCAAAATATGAATATTGGTTTAATTAAAATTTACGCCAAATAATTTTACTACATATTAAGATAAAGTTTATCTAACGACTCTGTTAATTATTTGAAAATATGGCGAAAGTCAAGTTTAATCCTCACATGATGTACGACCGCATTGAAACGGTGGTGCCAAATTTTGAAAAATCGACATTAATTCAGGTCTGAAATGATAACCACACGTATATTAAGAGAAACAAAAAAAGTTCAGAAAATTACTCCGCATCATATGATATAACTCATACTGTCAAAATCGTTTTTTTTCCCTGGCTAATCTACGGGAAGTTGAAGATTACAGAGACAGTATATTTAAGAGTTTGAAATTTATGGGAGAGTAATATTCATTCGTTCGTCCACATTAGCTCAAAGTGATCCCTTAGATTTACAACAGTATATCTTGAAAAGCATCTGCGATCAAAACGACTGCCCATGTTCTCATCCGCAACCCTGGACCGTTGTTCCCTCTAAGCTATGTGCGTATTCACGCGCACACACGTTTTGCAACCAGCGCACATAGCAAATTGATGTGTGCACAAAATTTCAAATTCTGTTAGTCGCTTACTGAGCTTTTATAGAAATATCTTGATTTAGTACATACAATTCAGAAGTGTGCACATTCTTTTGCCAAAAAATGTAAAATATGAGACTTTTTCGCACATTGACGACGAAAAATCAGAGGTAGCAATGCCCAGGAAAATTTCTAAAAAAGGGGACTCTTCGCACGTGATTTCAGGAAAATCGCTGATTTCTTTGCCAAAATAATAAGAAGCTTCAGTTTTACATGAAATTGATTTTGTACATTTGAAACTACTTTTATATAAAATGTAATTCTTTGGCTTTATATGATAATTTTTGTAAACACACATACACATACATATATATCCACATACACACACCTATATATATATATTAATTTTTGAAATGTGTGTGTATGTGCGTACTTTTTTACTCCTTTTGTCGTTCAATAAGATGCATTTCAACACAATCCAAACATTATAAATATTAAAAATACGTCTTATGTGCAGGTATTACAGGTAGGAGGCCGGTTCGTTAATTTAAAATCAGTGCTTGTGAAGCGTGTGACTGATGGGTTGGCAATTACCGTTAATATGTGGACACACATATTCATGTAAACATCGAATGCTGAACATGAGTATTATATGATTTATTGATCCAGTATATGATATCTCAGTTTGTGTGTCCGACTGCCTATGTCTCTGTTTATTTATATATATATATATGTATATATATATATATATATATATATATATATATATATATATATATATATATATATATATATATATATATATAAAGATGAAATACAGGTGGTATACTTGTAGATATTTATTTTAAGAGGTCCCAATTTATTAAGAGAGACAATATTTAATACAAATATGGTGTTCATATCCATATCTATCTATCTATCTATCTATCTATCTATCTTTCTCTATATATATGTGTGTTCTATCTATCTATCTATCTATCTATCTATCTATCTATCTATCTATATATATATATATATATATATATATATATATATATATATATATATATATATATACATATATATGTGTGTGTGTGTATGTGTGTTTGAGAGTGTGTATATTTGTGTGCGTACGTATGTGTGTGTATATATACAGAAAATTCAGTTGATCACGTTGGCTTTGAGTCTCATGCAAGTAGTGTAAGAAAAAGACATAAATGAACTGATTGATTTAAAATTTTTCTCCTTTTTGTACCGAAATATCTTATACACATGTCAGATTAATTTCATCTGTATTTTCTCACTTTCCAACCCTAACACACAGAAGTTTCATGCTCTTTGAAAATATATCAATGTTGGTCAACCTGGCAGAGATTTTTTTGGGAAAATAATTGATAATAACCGATTTTTTCTATTGGTTCTGGTTGATGTTGATATCTTCATATTGACTATATAAGAAAAAAAAACAACAATATATATATATATATATATATATATATATATATATATATATATATATATATATATATATATATATATATATATAAACTTTACACTTTAGCAGGGAAAGAATTTTAGTTTTACGCTCACACTCACACACACACACACACAGGTGTGTGTGAAAACAGACAGACACACACATATATTGACTGAAATGACATTCATTATATGAAATTTTGGTGAAAAGCTGTAAAACTTTCCAGATCGTGTGTGTGTGTATCTCTCCTCAGGCACACATATTTCTATGTGAATGTATATGTGGACACGTATGTGTGGTGTATTTGCTTAAAGAGAAAGAAGAGATAGATAGATAGATAGATAGAGAGAGAGAGAGAGGGAGAGAGAGAGAGAGAGATATGAATAGATGCGAATTTGATTATCTGTCAACCGACTTAATTGTCTAATTTCAAGAATATATTTTTCCGCTTGTATCCATCTTCCTTGTGCGTGCGTGCACCACCATATATATATATATATATATATATATATATATATGTGTGTGTGTGTGTTTGTGTGTATCAGTGTGTGTATCAATATCCGATATGTTGTTGGTTCATTTCATAAAGTACTCGATACATTCAACATTAAGTTAAGTCAAAGTAGAGCTTTAAATTCAGTGCAATAATGGATTTGCTATACAAAGACGTTCATGTTTCTGCCCTTTTGGGGCTTTTTCGGGCGAATGATTTGATTTATTTGGATTCTTAAGGACGTTTTATTCTAACTATATTTCTTTTCCTTTTTTTCTCTTCCTTGTTTAGTCGTTGACTTCTGTTTGTATCTTGTGGATTCCTGGCTAGTTAAGAAAAAACTGCGTGTATAATCGGCCAGAATAATTATAAATGCATCATTTTTCAATTGAAACTATAACTGAACCGATATTCAACGCCACGTACATACATAAATATATTGCATAATCGTTGACTGTTTAGCTCAGTGGTAAGAGCAACGCAACTTTGAAGCGGTTTCCTGATCGGTCGCAGGTTTGATTCCTGCTGCAACCACATTTTTTTAATTGTTTATTCTATTTACCCTGTCTAGGCCAAATGATACAGTCACCGTCTAATAATGAGAGATCATTTCAAATAAAGTTTCAAAGAAATATACTTCATTTATGATTGTTTGTCAGATTATGTATCCACTTCTTGATGATTCATTTATATATATATATATATATATATATATATATATATATATATATATATATATATATATATATATATATATATATATATATATATATATCAGAATATTCAAATGATGATAAACTTCAACAGTGATTAAGGATAATTTATCATGGTTAATGGAATAATCCCTGGATGCATTTTATGTCACAATGAAAATTCGTATAAAACATTTTAAAAGTTTTACAAAGAGGTGTGCTGGAAAAAGAGATCGTACTGAAATTGATACGCGACAGTTAGTACCGTACAACATCTTAACATCGCACACGCACGCACGTGCGCGCACACACACACACACACATATACACATACACACACACAATCTGGCGAGCTTTACAGCTTTGAACAAAAATTCCATGTCATAAAAGTCATTTCAGTCAAATATTTCCAAATATATATATATATATATATATATATATATATATATATATATATATATATATAAACCAGAATAATGATAATGATTACTGTTACGAAGGAAGAAATGAAGATAATAGTGATACTACTATTGTAAGAATAACAAATGCATTGGAGAGCCGAAGAGAACAGGCGGCCACTTCCGAGAATTTCAATATTTGAAAAAAATTATCCTAATTCTCACATAGACAATACCAAATTTAATCAACAATTTTCTTATTAGTTTGATTCCACTCGACTAAACTGAATCAGGCATAATAATCCAGTAAAAAAAGTCTTATTTCAAGAATAATTACGTACTGAATAATAACAACAACTATGATAACTGATTTACCTATAGTAATACTACCAAAATTATGGTGAAACGAGGTGAAAATTCAATGTTCAGTGTCTAAAATCCATTTTTACGCACTTCCGAAGCCACACACACACACACACACACACATACACACACACACACACATATATATATATATATACATGTATCAAGAGAGGAAGTGAAATATAGATTATACGAGATGCTACTCAAAAGGTCGGGAAAATTGAACCGTTCAAAATGAATGTAAATTGATTTTTGCCGGTAGCTGTATACTTTGTGAGATTGCAGTATACTTGTCCACGCTGATCACTTCGAAGGAGCTGGTAGAAAGTAGGTGTTAGGGAAGATAGGAAAATTTTTTCTGTGGTCATTCCTCAAGCTTTTTAGTATTACATATGTATGTATAACTGTGTATATAAAAATATTTGGAAACACCAACGCAGCCATACGACTGGGAATATTGTTGGCAATCTAATAATTGGGAAATTTAAAATCAATTCCAACTAGCTTTCTTATTTTAGCTAAACTTGGTTAAAGAACATTAGCCAACATAGTGCAGTATTTCTAAAAAAAACAAAAAACAAATCTAACTAACTTTCATATAAGCATCTAAGGATTCAGCTTGTGAGATTATTTGTATAAAGGCCTTTATTTCAATGTGGTTATCATTGTTTCATTTTTCTTTCTTTCATTCATTTGTATTTCTGAATCTTGTTTTGTTGTTGATCGCGTTTCATTCACCACTTTCCTTCATTTGAACCTAGTTTTTCTTCCTCTGTTCTGTTTTATTTCGTCTCTACCGTTATAACTATAAACCAGGGCTTTTGGAACTCCATTTATTCAGTGTAGTAAATTACATCAAACTAAAACATGGCAGAAAAGACAGAGAAACAGTGTTAAGAAAATACTAATAGTTATACAGAGCATTGATTAAGTAGAGGGTTCGACTCAAAATTCCCGAAAGGTTACAACAGACACTTCAAGAAGGACGTGAGGTACGTACAAAAGCCGAAACTTCATGACTCTAACAGCTTAGATGGGAAAACTAGTCCGAACAGATTAATACGTAAAAACGGACTGAATTAAAGAAAGAAAGAAAAAAAGAAGAAAAAGAAGAAATAGGCTACATAAAACAAAGAAAGAAGTAGTAAATAAAAAAAGAAGAATATTCTAAATAAAAGTAAGAAAGGAAGAACTTTTGCCAACACAGTGCTGTATTCTAAAAAACATGTGAAAGTTTCTGCGTCCCTTCTTCTTTTTGTCAAAATACCGTTTTTACTTTATATTTATTTTCATTATTTGATTACGTGTTAGGATCATGTCAGCTAAATTAATCTAAATGGTGATCATAAAAGGAAACAGCAATTTTATTTCCATTTAAAACATAAGTTTTGGTACAATTAGGTTTTAGTGGTATGTATAGAGCAGAACACACAGTGAATTTCGGTCAACTTGAGAAAAAAATACATCGATGTATTCGAAGGCTTTCAAAATTTATTAACAACGGTAAGATTAGCTGCACAATTTTTCCTAATTTTTTCGCAAATGTGTATGTGCGTGGGTGTGTGTGTGTGTACTCGCGAAGGGATACGTGTGTATTTTCAAAAGTCACATACACACACACACACACATATATGTATATGTATATACATATATATATATATATATACATACGATACAAATCATTAATACAATAAAATAGAATATATGATATAATGCAATAGCCCATGTGTGATGGGTTTATGTTATATTCGATACATTAAACATTGAGTCATTAAGTTATATATATATATATATATATATATATATATATATATATATATATATATATATATACATATATATATACGTATATATATATATATATATATATATATATATATATATATATATATATATATATATATATATATATATATATATATATATCCCACATTATTTCCTTACTAATGCTGTCAAATTTGGGTTTTGTTTTCCCTGTCAACACTGGTATTCCCTGCAAATATTTTTATATAATAACATGGGTGCCCGGGAAGAAACAACAGCATATTTTACAAGGTAGAAATAAAATTTTTCAATGTATGTCTTCTAACACAACAAAACCATGTGGGTGGGTGTGACACAAGCCAAAAAATTGATTGAATCTATTAAGTGCACTAACTAGGAGGTTGTCCAATCGAATCTAGGCATTGGAGTCGCACACCCTCGGGCAAGTTCGCACTGATTCGCGGGTAGACCAGCGTAAGCCTTCCCACACACCTGACCCAACTTGTCACCGTAGTCCACGTAGCTTTGCCTGTGGTCGTTATCAAAATATTTGAAAGCAGAAGTTTGGGTTTTAGATTCTGATAATATGAAATTCCACCCAAAATTATTTCATTCTCACATAACAATCTTTTGTTTTGTGGAAACTAGAATTTCAACCATTGTAGAAATCGACAGTGGATGCAGAAAAGGGCAAAAATAAAATGACAGAAAAAGTACTAATTGTATTAAATCACGATAGTAAAATGAAAACTTCAACAAACCCTCTCATTCATTCACTCTATGTTAAAAACGACTCACAAATGTGCAAATCAATGAGTCCGCAGATTAATGATAAAAAATCATTTATTTCAACCGAAAGTTGTTCAACATTTTCTCTTTTTTCTTCTCAATGCGCTTGAAAGTTCTTTTTTTTTATCACATAAATCGAATATTACACTGAGAAAACTCAGATTAAATTTCAGGTAATAACTGTATCAGACTATGGGTTTATCGATTCAACCTATATATATATATATATATATATATATATATATATATATATATATATATATATATAATGTGTACTTTAGAGAGTGAGACAGACTCGGGAATGAAGTTTTTGGTGGTAAGGTTTATTAATCCTTATATGTCAATAGTCCATACATGTTTCGAGATTTCTCCCATCATCAGTGGTGCGTGTTGTGTGAGTGTGAATTAAAATGTACCATGTGGAACCAGATATATATATATATATATATATGTATATATATATATAGTTCATAATGTTTTTTTCCAATTGGTAAGAATACATAATGCTGGTTGCTGAAGAATGCGTTAGGCACAAAATGTTGATATTCACCGGGCATATATCCTTGTAAATCTTCCGTTAAAGTACTCGTAATACATAAACTATGGGATGTATGAGGAGAATTCGGAAAGTATCTAACCATTTATCTCGAGAATCAGTTTCTAGGCATTGATTTAACTTAGCAAACAATCAGAGAAAACCTTTCTGGGCAAGCATGAACATACACTCTCTTGTGGGTTCACTCAATCGGCAGTGAGGTGCTATTGAGTGAGCTCATGTGCTGTGTGACCTTTGCATTCACTTTGACCGAGCGAGTAGTTCAGCCTGTCCATTCATCTCTCCTGGTGCAGTATTTTTGGCGTCAAACATTTCATCAACCAGGTCTGTCATTTCTCCACTACAGTCCAAATTTGGTTCCATATAACTTCTGAATTTTCTCGAATCTAAAATGGCCGGTGAAATGGAGGAAATTTCACAGTGTGAACTAGACTAGTAATGAAATAACATATTACAGTAGTTTGTATGATCCAACACGATACTCCAACAATACACTAAGTCAAGGAATAATTTCGTTTGATATCACAGTTTATATAGAGAGTGCTTTTTCATGGTTGTTACACAGTTTTACAAAAGAAATTAGTTTCATACATAGTTCCCTGTAAGCTGTTTACGTGTGCAAGCGCACACACGTTTTGTAACCAGTGCACAGAAGAAATTGATATGCACAAATTACTAAACATTCCGTAGATAGGTTACTGAGTTTTTATTGAAAAAGATTAATTCAATATGATGAATTCAAAGTGCGCAAATAAGATTTTAGAGCAGGTTTTTATGACTAAAGTTATTGTGAACATTGTTGTTATCGTGTATAGTTCGTGAACTTGTCTTCGTCTGCACTAGTTACATTCCATGTAATAGAAGTCATCTGTCGCACTTCGTACAATTGTTAATCTCTGCTAACACATTCTAGAACTGGATGCTGTGATGATTTATATTATTAACCTCAGAACTGATCTTTGATAAGATCTGAAACAGATCTAATCTGTGTTTGGATTTAATCTGATCTCACGTAACCGTCGGTCAGTCTGTATTTCTTTTACGACAGAATTCTTTTGTATGAGCGAATAGAGGTCCGGTATCTGTTATCTACAACATAAATACTTAATTTAAAGAAAACAATCTTATTCATGCAAGACGCCTAATAGGTATGACCTTCGGCGTTTAAGAAGCAGGAAAATTTTTAACATTTGCTATGAGCAAACGGAGTGCATCTCACTCATTGAAAAACAAGGTAAATCTTTAAAACTTAGCTCTCTCACTCTCGGGTGAAATGAAATCTTATTTGTTTCGGTGCTAGGGTTCAGTCTCCCTGACAGAACCTCTACAGTGTATTTTATGCAAAGGGTTACGACATTCCTGAGTGTCTGCTGGTGTGCTTCGGTCAGTTTCAGAGAGTCCACATTAAGGATGTGACGTAATATCGTGCTTCGTGCCACCCAGGCAATATAGATAAAAACCTATATTAAATAGCAACGCTGTCAAGTTTTTAATTAAATTTCTTTGTCGACCTTCGGAAGAGTTGGAGAGGAATCCATTTTGAGAACAGGAAAGTCAGAAAGACAGTGATTTTTTTTTATATTAGACACTGGCGTTGCGTTAGGGTCAGTGGAGGTTCCGTAGTAATAACCGACCGCAAAGAAGATCAGCAACCAGAAATTAACATCACGAGAAACATGAAAAGATTCAGCTTCTCTCTCGAAAACACAAAGTCGCCCGATTTAATAACTCCGCTCAAAATCGAAAGCAAGTCTTTCTGATGCAATCCTTGTGACGCAACTGACATTTGAGCAAAATAAATCCCCGATCCGTTGATAACCTCGTGAGTAATTCTCCCTGACTCAGCTTAAGGATCCTGGAATCTTAAGACCGCATCCTGTCAAAAAAATAAAACCTTAACAAAAACAAAAACAAAACAAAAAAAAACACAGAAAAAATTACAGTTATGCACAAAAGTATAATGTACAATGTAGCCATCCAATAATAAAGGAAGATCACATATACATTCATCGATTATCAGATTCTTTGATTTGATTGCATGGAATATGCCCAGTTACATTCGTGCATGCATTGAGTGAATTATGAATCTAATGGGAAGACCTGCAGAAGTCAAAACAGCATTCAGAGTTCTGGTTTTGACCTGAGTTGGAACACTGACCACAAGAATCACAGGGGTCATTTGATACAGAATTCCTGTATTCCCAGGAGAAAACCTTCTCTGTTCTCTAATCATAAATAAATTCTTGTCAAATCTAACATTATTTTCCTGTCATCACCTTCTTATAAGTTACGCTGTACAACTTTTCTTGTTAGTGGGTAATAATTGTTTTGTTTTTTTCTGGTTGCTTATGTGTAAAAATTATAGAAAATGGCTATTATTCCCTTCAAAATTATCTTTTGTAATCAGAACAACGATATATTTACTTATTCTGCCTCAGACTGCTTAGGGGGATCATTTGAAAGCTGCACACTCTTTATCTAAATATCTGACAAATTGTTTCATAAGACCAAATTTTATGTTCGGTGGTAGCATCAACATCCCCCAAGTTGTAGCTCCCTCATCCCTTCACGAAGAATTCATGCAGCTGTGACTAGTCCTCTCTTTGATGGTGTGCCAAGGTGTCCCTGCTGTTCAAAAGGTAAAAGATAGCAGGGAAACTTGTTCCATCAGGAATACAACCATTTTGTTGTCTCCGATGACCTCCCAATCGCACTCATCGTGCTTCAAGGCGTCAAGCAAGGATTTGATACAGTTGTATAGCAAGTTGAATGAAATTTCCTGAAATTTCTATGATTCCCGATTGGCAAGCCTTATAGGTTTTTCATATCTTGACAGACGTTGCCACGGAATAGTGTCTGAGACAAATATCAAGGCCATTTTCTTCGTCAAATCATAGATAAGGGAGATTCTAGAGTGCCAGGAATTCTCCAAGAAACTTACCAGAAAAGAGAAGGCGGCTTGGAACAGCTTTGTCACCGTGGTTGATGGCTTTCAGGGTAATCACAAGGCTGAAAACTCTAATGATCTGGTTTAGACTACGGTGGAAAATTACACTGAAATGGGCTAGAGGCCTTCTTTCAATGTTCATATCCATGAAACTTATCTTGATAAATTCAAGGAGATGATGGGGACGTATTCGGAGGAGTGAGACGTGCACTTCCACCAGGATATACTGCAGGGGAGACTGGGAGCAGCTGCACCACTTTTTGCATTTCTATCAGTTATCCAGAAACCATTTGGACTAGACCAAGGAAAAGTTGATATATAAAACTTACATCTGTAAGCTAATTACCTATGCAATTTAAAGATTATTACTTATGCCATATCGTTCACAATATTTATCTGAATGGAAAGAAGCCAGATGCTCCCACTGACCCCGACCCTGGGGACAGTTGCAACACTAATCAGGGACGGTCGTTAAATACATTAAATTTCACCAATTACTTTTCAATCTTTGTCTCAATAGTATAATCTCATAGTATTCTGAGAATATGTATTGTTTTATTATTCATTTATTTATCAAACAACAGAGCTTTGTTTATGCATGGGCTTTCCTTAGGCCAAAGTGCAGATGTTACAGATTCTATTCAATCTCTCCATATTCCAGTGTTAGACAGGGAGAATGAAAAAATTTACAGTGCAACACACTGATTTTGTCACTTACCTGTGAATATGACCTTGGGTTTCCTGAAAGGGCTTTTAGAATTTAAAGTTCAAAATACTGATTGATTGAATAAATAATAAATGCAGCAGCTGATGTTGAATGTGTCTCCTGTCCTACTCGGGTAGTGGGGTACCACGTGTACATGTGCAATATGAGTGTCATCACTTTAGTATGTTTCAGATTGGAAGAATAAGACTTGTTGCAACGGTCCCTTGTCGCAACCGTCGCCAGTGACTCCTACTTTAAATGCAGTTACCAAAATACGTATAACAAGGACATGTTTTGGGGTCTGGTTTGTGGAAGTGAGTTTCAATCCAATCGTAGATCTCTAAAACTGCTCATAAATCTTTTGAGATCACTTTTGCTTAACATAAGTATAAATACGTATTAATTTAGTATTAAATGTTGTTTTTCTGAAAAGATGGGATTTTAAAAAAGTGGATAAAATTATGCAGAATATCCAGTTGTACCGTTGGAAATGGGTAAATTTTGAAATACCACTGTCCTGTATACAAAAGCAAAGTCTGAATGGTATAATAGTCATTTTCTATACTTTTTACACATAAGCAATTAAAAACTTTATTGTCACTAATAGGAACAAAAGCTCCTTTGCACAGGGTTCTTCGTTTAGATTTATTTTTGTCTTTATTTCTGTAATTTCCTTCTTCTTTTCATTCAAACAATTTTTTTTTTTTTTTATTCGGTACTTTTTCCTATCTTTTATGTAGCCTTTTTTCCTTCCGTTCATTTTTCCCTGTCTTCCTTTCTTTCCTCTTTTCATTCCATACACTTTTACACGTTTCCTCATCTTGGCCATTAGGGTCACAAAGTTCCGGCTGTGGTACCCGCCTACATCCAGTTTCAAGTGAATATTGTATTGGACAACCTTTCTGGAATTTGGTTACCCCAACCTAAATTGCACAAGACCTTACAAAACGCCAAATCTAACTATTTTTCAATATTTATCCATCAAAGAATTCACCTTACTTATTTATTTGTATAAAGGCCTCTATTTTAATGTGCTTATCATTGTTTCCTTTTTCTTTTTTTGATTCATTTTCATTTGTGAATCTTGTTTTGTTGTTGATCGTCGCGATTCATTCACCACTTTCCTTCATTTGAATCTAGTTTTTCTTTCTCTGTTCTGTCATAGTTCATCTCTATTGTCATAACTATAAACCTGGGCTCCATTTATTC
The DNA here is from genome assembly GCA_963457665.1 of Thysanoteuthis rhombus. Classification (NCBI taxonomy): domain Eukaryota; kingdom Metazoa; phylum Mollusca; class Cephalopoda; order Oegopsida; family Thysanoteuthidae; genus Thysanoteuthis; species Thysanoteuthis major. The sequence continues at coordinate 22,493,838 of OY735205.1, read as the reverse complement.
AGTGTAGTAATTATATCAAACGAGAACATGGCAGAAAAGACAGAGAAACAGTGTTTTAGAAAATACTAATTGGGATACAAAACAAAATTCCCAAAAGGTTACAACAGACACTTCAAGAAGGATATGAGGTACGTTCAAACAACCAAAAGTATCTGACTCTAACAGTTAAGACGGGGAAACTAGTACGAATAAATTGATATGTAAAATGGAACTGAATTAAAGAAAGAGAGAAGAAGAAAAAGAAGAAATAGGCTACATAAAACAAAGGAAAAAGTAGTGAATAAAAAATGTTTTTAAAGAAAAGGTAGAAAGAAAGAAAAATAGAAAGAAAGAAAAAACAAATCAAAACGAAGAAGTCAGTTTTTGATGACAGAAGAGAAAATCTCAAAAGAAGGCCAGGAATTCCGATTCGGCCAATTCTGATATAATCAACACAGTGGATCAATGGATTAACTTTAATTGCAACAATCAAAATGAGAGATAAGCTTGTTATTGATCTCTGATTATGCCAAATCCCTTCGAAGCACGGTATTAGAAGACACCAAGAAATCAACTAGCCTTACCACCACTATCATCTAATTATACACCATCCTTACACAGAGGTCAGCTTAATAAGCACCTCTAACAGACTATTGCTAGTGTAGTGAACTCATTAGATTTTCCAAGGGCTAGGAAGACTTGGCTAAGCTTAGTAAACTTAGTTAACACCCCTACACGCGTCATACTCAGACTTCGTCTGGGGGTCATAACTCATCTGCAAAAAAGTTGCAAACTGAAAGAGGATAAGAGAATGGATAGTAACTCTTCTAAAATTAAAGAAGTGTGGTATGATATTTGCATATGCAAATGAATAATCTTGATACTTACCTGAGCCTCACCAAAATATTTCTTGCTTCTTGATTGGAAAAAACACCATCGCTTTTCTCGTGTATTTTTTTTTTTATCAATCTCTTAAAAAAATCTCTTGCAACAGAGTTATGGATGAAAAACAATTCCAATTCAAAAATGCTCCTGAGCTCGGGAACTGTTAGCCTGCTGAGCAAAGTAAATTCTGACAACATATTCTTTAGAAAAAAAAAGTGTCTTTCACTCAGGTAGATACGGTGAATTGTGTAAATGAATATTTATGATTACAACATGTTTTTTTTTTTTGGAAAAAAGGTTCTTTGGCTCTGGTGAATAAGGTGAATTGTGTAAATAAATATTTATGATATTATTAGATGCTGATGAATACTTTTCTTCGCATCCGTTATGATTCTCACAAATTAATCTCACATCGTGGAGACGATCTAAGATTCGTCACTTTCCGTTACTTTTCTAAGCATTCATTAACATTATTCAGATGTTTGTTGCTATGAATCTCACAAATTGATCTCACTTCGTACAGACGATCTATGATACGTCATTCGTTCCATTCAGTTGAATTTTCTCATCACAGGTAATATAATTGGCTGGGGGACATCGTTTAATCACCTTCCGATTATCGATAGTGAAAAAAAGTAATACGTGTTGGGTTAATAACAAAGAAACCGCTTAGACGATTTACTTGGGAAAACACAAACTTATCTACTCTTCTGTATTTTGCTCAGATTCGATCGGAAATTATCAAATTTTCTGTGTAGAGGCAAATTCCAAAATACATTTCTTTTATTCATTTAGCAGTTTCGATAAATGATTACATTTCTGCTAATGCACGTATGAAAATGCAATATATATATATATATATATATATATATATATATATATATATATATATATATATATATATATATATATATATATATATATATATATATATGCTTCTCCTCCAATCCGACAGTTGAAAGTTCCGTTACCATAAATTTATAGGGAACTATTTTTGAGCGTTTCCACATCAAAAAATTGTGGGAATAGTATGTTAGGCTGGGTGGAAGAAATTTAGGATGGGGTACATACTGGAGACTAGGTTGTAGGAGACAGAAAGAGGGTGCAAGCTGTTTCTATAACGGCACGCTGCAAAACAAACACTAAATGTAATTCTCGCTTTCCACCCATTTTCCCCACAAGAGTGAAGAAGTGGCCTCAAGTGAACCTTTAGAAAGTAGGGTGGGGGAGGATACCTGTATGTATGTATATTTTTTGTGTGTAACATTTTTTGATGGGCGCACAGATACTACACTCCACTGTTTGGAAGGAGTGACGATCCATACGTAAATAAACCCGTCATATTTTATGGACATTATTATAGTTTTCAAATATAGATTATATTATAAACAGGAATTTCTGCTATTTGATCATCTTTAAAATTATATCTGCCGACGTAAATAATTCAGAGTCGAGATAGAAATGTCTTTCTGAGACGAAAATAATCACCTCAAACCAAGCTGAAAGTAATTGCACTGACTAAATTTACCATGATTCAAAGATAAACAGATGAATGAGCTTTTCAACAGATATTTATTAAGCTTAGCTTACCTAGCACTTGGTCGGGGTAATGGAACAGGATGATGGTAGTGGGTGGGTGGGGGATTGAAATCACCACCCTAACGAATCGGAAATTTCACCTGGATGTTGCCTCTCTGAAAAAACAAAATTAGAAAATTGTTGAATCAACCATTTCCATTCAAGAAAACGAAAAAAAAAAGACAACGAGAAACAAACAAAGAACTAAAAACAAAAAATCAAAACAAAAAAGCAAAAAAAAAAAACCGACAAAAAACCAAAAAAGCAAACAAAAGAAAAGTTTTCAAAATAATCTTCGTCTTCAATAAAATGATAGCAAGATCTAGTGGTTAGCAAAGTCATCTCTTTGATCAAGAGGTCTTATTTTCCATTGGGAGATACTTCTAAAAAATAAGGGGTACGTTTTACTCACCGGAAAATACAGTACTATATCGCTGTCTTTTGTTGGTATATACATATTAGAGAAGAAAAGGAATCTCTCTTTCTTTCATTCATTCATTCATTTATTCATCCATTCTTTCTTTCTTTCGGTCTTTCTTTCTCTCTGTCTTTCTTTCCGCAAAGATGTAATTACCATCGTAAAGTAATTAGTGCATTGATCTAACAAGTCATCGAGTTCCGTGAATATCGCCTAATACTCGTCTATATTTAAAGAATACCATCTAAAAATATCAACCAAGTTTAATATCACAATTCAAATCTTTCATAAAGTTTGTATTGAGTTCTGTCAGATAGATAGATGGATAAATAGATTAATGGACGTAAATAGAAGCACATGTACATAAACTGTAACTCTGGCCCTTATACATAAAATAAGCTTCGTATTAACCATTCAGTTCTCCAAACGGAGTCTTCGGTCCATAGCCCAGTCCGGACACAAATGACAAGACTTGAATAATAAGGGTCATCATGCTAATAAGGGTAATTTGCAATACCAACATCTCACAAAGCGCCACTTTTTATTTGACTAAAGGCCACTCACAATATTTGCTTATAGCTATTTGCAATGCTAAAGAAAACGATCAAGAAACGCAGTGGTGGGCAACGAACAAAAGGAACTCCGGCCGTGAACCCGACAATAACGATAACACGTTGGGTGACCTGTACCTCTTGATAGATGTATTGTTACGTATCTCTGCCTTTATCAAAAGATGATCATAAACCTTTGTTACGGTCAGCTAATTCTCTAAACAGAGTCAGTAAGAGAAAGTTTTGTGCCTAGTAATTTTTCTGTGTTTTCGTGTATAGGTGAATGTATGAAGCGGAGCCTGCTTGGGTGGGCGAGTTTCATACTGGGGCCGTAAGATAATGCTCAGTCCCAGGCAAATGCCAGCATTTAAAATTCTGATTTTCAAAGCAGGTAGACCGACCATTCCTACTTGGAAATTATCTTCCTTTCTCCCTTTTCGGAATCGTGCTGGATTGAACTAAACATAGTATCTACACGTATGTAGGTGAGAACATGCCTATGTCTCTGTTTGTCTGTCTCTCGCTATATATATATATATATATATATATGCTATCCGAACATCGTCTCATCGGACTGTTTCAGCTGGTATGCACATGTATACAGGTATAAAGAACAGAATGTTAGAGACTCGCTCTAAAATTCTGTTATTTTCTAATTGATTATGTATAAGAAGTATGCTATTATTTCATTCAGAATTTGTTTTTTTTTGACTAGGATAGTGATATCCATATGTAATCGTTTTTCTTACTTTATGTGATTGAAAATGTACAAATTTACTTGATGTCCAATTGGAAATAAGTAGATTTCAAATTTATCGTTACCCTGGTCGTAAAAGCAAAGTTTGGAAGGAATAGTTGACATTTTCTGTACTTTTTAGGTATAATCGATTACTAAATAACGCTAATTACCCAGAAACAAAAAACAAAGAAAAATAGTTGCTCTTTGTGAAAGAATAGAATTATAGAATCTATATATGTATTGAACGGAAAGTAAAGGTTCAGTTTCGCATTATAGTTATACGTAGATAGAACCCACTTTAAAATCATTGAAAATGTTTTTTTCAAAAAATTAAACAAAATGTCATCTGAGTATGCACACCAAATTTAGTTGAGCTACGCGAATGTTTAACCAGTGTTCAGGGTGTCATTTTCTAATTGCTCATGTATAAAAAGTATAGAAAGACTCGTTTAGGTAAATGGATGAACAGACTATTTAATTCAGGTTAGTCTGATACATAGCCAATCAGATAAGAGGAAAATCGGATAATCCTAATCTTCCAACAAGGAAAGTCTACCTTTATAATCAGCATTCGAAATCCTGGCTTTTACCCAGATCGTATTGACTGCATTTGTGAATGGTACACGTAGGCAAACCCGACTGCTACTAATCCACAAATCAACCACTTACCATTGTATTTTGACGAACTTGAATATTTCTGTACGTGGAGGAAAAATGATTCAATACTGATTATTGCAATTTTCAATCTGAAATTTGTTGAGGCAGATTTTGGTAATATGCACCTTTTCCGTTAAAAATGGTGGTGGAGGATTGTAAATAGTCAAGAATTAGGGCAAGCGTTACTGACAGAATAAGCCTATATAATTATCATTTTGGCAATACATATAGGGGACTGTTATTTCGAGTATTGGCATTTTTGATTATTCAGCTTAATAGCACTCTCTGTTTCATTAACCATTATTACTGTAATGAATTTGATCCTTACTGTGTGCCAAACATTTGTTATCTTGTACCGTACCGAGAAAAAATTTCAGACTGTTTTGAAAATTTGAAGAGACGTTGCGATAAGTGTGCGATGTCCAAATGGGAGTACTCTGAGGAAATAATGCACCATAGCCTTTGGTAAGATCTTTGCTTGTGAATTTCGAATAGTTGAATATGTTTGTTGCGTGGATGGAAAGCATTCGACGGGGTGTTAGTAGTAATTTGATAATGTGGAAATTGAAGATTGAGAAAAAAACGCGTGTTATATCTCAAACAAACTTATTATCATCAAGATGAGAATTTATGCATTTCGCCATTTTCCAAGAACGTCTTCAGGTGTTTACGCATCAACACAGAAAACAGCAGAATACAGTTCGATACATGTCGTATCGTAAACTAAAACAGAACAAAAATTGTTCTCTTTGATATATATATATATGATTTAACAAGAAACATGATGAGCACATCACACATGACACTATTGCCAGCCTTACAGCAGTTTCATCTCTCTCTCTCTCTCTCTCTCCCTCTCTCTCTCTCTCTCTCTCTCTCTCTATATATATATATATATATATATATCCTTTCTCTTATCTTAATTATTTCCCCTATCAGTCTCGTCTACTTTTGCCCTTTGTTTTTCTCCCACTCCTCCTTTCTTGGCTTTAACCTTCACCCTCCCCCTTTCTCTCTTGACTCTTTACTTCGAGCTTTTCTTTCTGTTTTCCTTTTTTACCTTAGCCTTAACCTCGTCTCTTCTCCCTTCCTTCCCTTTTCTCCTTGATCTTTCCTCTCTGTTTGACTTCCTCCGACCTTTTTTCCTAATTCATCTTTTCCTCTTCCTGTCTTTCTCCCCTCTTCCCCTTTCCCTTAAAATCACTACTTCTTTTTCTTTTTGTCCTCTATTCTTTTCTGGGGCTTTGCTCTTCAATCCTATTTTTTGTCTTTCCCCCTTATTCTCTTATAGCTTTCCTTTCCTTGTCTCCCTTCTCTGTTTTCGCCTGCTCCTTCTCCCCTTCTTTCATAGCTTTACCTGTTCCTCCCTTTCTCTATTTCTTTTTCTTTCTTACCCTTTCTCTTATTCCCACTTCCCCCCTTTCTCCATTCTCCCCTTAGTTCCCATATCCTGCCTCCTTTTCTTTTTCTCTTCTTTTTCTTCCATAACCGTAACATTTTTCTTCATTTATTTTCCCCTCCCATTTCTCTCTTACCGTTGCTTTTCCCTCCTTCCTTTTCTCTTCCCCCAATTTTTTTCTCCCCCTTCCTTATTCGTTTTTACCCTTCTTCCAATTCGATTCGCTTCTCTTCTTTTCCGTTCCCATCCTACCTTTGCGCGCTTTTAAATCTAATTGAAACGTTCGATCGAAGTACGCTTGTAGCATCCGAATATAAGCTTCCTTATATTCCCCGGAAGCAAGACTTAATGGAAGTTGTCTGAGGCGCAGAACGACTAAACAAAAGAGTCGACTGCCACATAAGATGGCGTCTATCGATCGTAAAATTCCCGCGCCATCGAGCGTCGCCATCTTGAGAGAACCTCAACGCGCGTTCGTTCCGGCCTATAACAAGAGGCCATAACAACCGTAAACGGGCGAATTCGATAGCCGTAACCATCGGATGGAGACTCAGAGCTTCATAAATCTTAAAACTATCGAGTATTTTTTTTCTCTTTTATCATCGTATTTGTGTTCTATTTTACCATTAGATCTTTTTTCTTTTTTCAGCTGCCACGTATTTTCATTTTACGCGTGAAAATTAGAGATGTAAGACAAATGTATAACTGTACATACAAATACGAGTCTGCTCATTAATGCACAAGTGTGTTTGTGCATTAGTAAAGCAGGAGGCTGAGCGACGAATGAATGTTCAAAGTATAGCTTTTATAAATACGAACACGACGAATCTGCAGAGGATGTTTTAATTGCATTTGCCGCGCCCTTCATCTAGTAAAACAAAAACAAAAACGTTATCTTTTCTTTTCCACTTATTACCAAGAATGATTTTTGATCTTCTGTTCTATTACAGGGATCAGCATGCTTTCCCAAATCGAATGAAAAAGTAGACGCATTTGGGAGAGAACAGTAATTCACTAGGAATTATGCAAACTATTTGGAGATGGGTATAGAAGCTTTTGGCATAAACATAAGCCAGGTGCTATCCTTCAGAACAAATATAAGTTAATTTGGGACTTGGAAATCTGACTTATCACAGCATCCAGAAAAGGAAACCAGATTAAAATGTTGTAAACAAGGAGATGAAATTCTCTCAAATTGTGGATTTGAATGTTCAAGCAGAGAAATAGAAAATGCAATTATCTGAACATTGCTCGTGAGTTGTGGTTATTATGCAGCATATTGGTGATGACTACAGTTATTGTCATTAGTGCTTGAGGAACAGTTCCCAAAAAGCTCGAACACTCACTGATCTGTAAAAGCATTTAGACAGTACAAAACACAACACTTGAAGTATCATGCATCCTGAGGGAAATGCTGAAGATCTGAGGTAACTTGCTGTCAAGTGATTCCACCAATGATTATTAGGTGTGAAATAATAATAATAATAATAATAATAATAATAATAATAATAATAATAATAATAATAATAATAATAATAATAATAATAATAATAATAATAATTGAAGATAATTGCAAGAGTATTGGAAGAATAGGAAATTCGAGGAAAAAATTAAACCATCCAGACGACAAGATTTCTAAAACCAGTTCATAGAGTTTTTGGATATCGGAGAGGCTTAGGGTCTCTTGATTTCCAGTGAAGACTACCAGAGAAATCTGGAGTCATGGTTTCAACGGTTCATTATATGTCGGAGGAATTCTGCAAATATCATCGAGATTGACCAGATTACAAAGAAAGGGTGGGATAAACTAACAGACGACAGGTGCAATAAGCTTATAGATGGCTACAAGAAACGTTTGACAGTAACTGTTTCCAAAAGGGGCATAAAACAATGTATAAAAGAAGGGTTCCAGTATTACTGTACACGTCATATTTTCAATTTCTCCTTAGAAATTACTACATCTAAGCTGAAAAATAATGATCTTTATCAGATATATTTCAAACATCCTGTTGAAATATTCTGATGATAAAAGCTTGGAAGATTTTTCATTGATTTCTGAAGATATTATACAGGTTAGACAAAAAAGTCAATTGTGTCAATTATCTTGCCGGCGATCTTTATATATAAATATGGATAAACATTGCATTTTATATGTGTGGATTCTTATTCAGATTTTTTCATTGACTTAATTGGTAAAGAAGAAAAAGCCATACTAAAGCCTAAATAGAATATTTCATGATATTTCTATTTTAGATTTTTCATTTCCTATTAATTGTGTTTGACAATATATGAGTTATAGTGAAAGTTTTCACCGTATCACAGGCATCAAGTTGGCACCATCGCCTCAGACATCAATAGGAACTTACTTGGATATAAAATTTTCTTGCGGATGCTCCACTTTGAGACTTACGGTTGTCGCACGACGCATCTTATTGGACTATCAAGATCGTGTTATATCGGAATATGCGAGTAAAAAAAAAATGAAAATGCAAAAGATTAAAAAAAAATTTGATATGGAAAGTAGTTTCTTGAATAGTAAGATGAAAATGATATAAAGAACAAATGCGGTAAATATTTAAAATATGACCCATTTGAAGAGCTAAAATTTCCAGAAAGTAATTGAGTCGTTGTTCTCGCGTCGTTAACCACCGCTGATGATTATTTATCATTACAGGCTTGGGCCTCACTCAAGTATTATTTTTGGTATTCATGTTTTCAGATCTAAAGATATTGAAACTATGTTGAACAGTTCTCACTGGAGTAGTGTTCTAGATGATTTATTGAGATTATCAGAAGCTTGAGCTCTTGAATGAACACAGTTATTATTAAAGACCTCAAAACCTCCAAAAATATCGAATTATATCCCTATTTAGATTCAATCAGAAAAAACCCCTTTCAATTTGGTATTATTCCCGGCGATTTAAAAAAACAAAAACGGCAAGAATGAAACGGTAATATGAAAAAAAAAAAAAAAATTCAGACAAAAATATCTTCAGATAAAATAACTTGGGTGGGTGGAAGTAGACACTTCTCTATTAGTGCGGTTTCTGTACCCCAGGATTCCAGTTGGCATTTCGTAAAATTGGAGCTCAACGATCGTAAAAATGACAGAGACTAATGTCATACGTGTGTGTCTGAAGAGTTCCACGTGAACGAGAAACCCCGTCAGTGCGTCTCACGTTTGGGGCTGGGATCGGTTAGTCACGGGGAATGGGGATAGAGTTACCAAACCAAGGTTCTATTTCCTACCGCACAGATCCTCTCTGACCCCCACCACGACTGCTCATCATTCTGAATTAATATTTACAAACCCGGAGAAGAGATGGCGACTGAGAGATCTTCCTAATATCTGATCATCTGATATTTGTCTGAAGGTCGTCCCTTAATAAGCCTGGCGCTATTTGTCTTTTGTTTGTCTAAGGGAAAGTTATCCGTTGGTAATTGACATGGAATAATGCCACTAATAACACTTGATTTTAATAATTACCGTTGTGTTTGGTTTGGTTTGGTGGGGAACAGCACAATATTCTGCTTTCTCGAAAGTCTTCGCGTGTGCTTGTCTGATCGTGGACAATTGTACATGAATGGATTCTTATTTTGCCATCATTTCTCTTATAGAGAATAAGACGTGAATTTTTCTATGTTCATTCAATGAATCGAATTGAATAGAAATGATTCCGTTGATTTTATTGAAACCTTTATAGTTTGATTGAAAGTTTAAACCATATAACGTGAAAATGGAAAACGTATATAAAAAGAAAAAGAAAAGTATTTCATACTGTTATATAAGAGAACAAAACACATTGGAAACAAAACTTGATTCCCACATGAACAATAAAAGCAATAAAAGATTATAAGAACTACCAGACATATATGATTACAGTCTTCATTATAATTTATGCTGACTATGACTCTCTTCCATTTGCTCCTTTTTCCTTTGATGACGATCAAAAGACGTTTATCCAAGACCTCAAGCTTCTGATAATGTCAATAAAGCATTTGGAAGAAACAGCATTCCAGTGAGAACAATTCAACATAGATTCAATATATGTTTAGGTATTGAAACATGGATACCAATTATAATCCTTGAGTGAGGCCCAAACCTGTAATGATGACCAAAAAATCAAATCAAATCTTTTTTACACTCACCCCTGCCGCCTGTGTGTCTTCCATATATATATATATATATATATATATATATATATATATATATATATATATATATATATATATATATATATATATATACTAGAGTAATAATAATTTTCAAGTAAAAAAACGGGCCTCATAATTGTGGAAAAATCATATCATTTCCTCAAGTTGCATGTAATCATCGATAGTTTGCTGATAGAGGTACGAATACTTTTCTTGAGCGAAGAGAACTTTCAACTTTTCACGTATCAACATTTGAGCAAAAATAGAGTATGATCTTTGGCAAAGATTTTCGGTTATTTGAAATTTAACTGAAGTTATGATAATTTCGTTACACTCCACAATTTTAACTTTAAAGATATATTTTGAAGAAGAAATTTTTTTTGCACGAATATATGTATAACTATATATCATATTGTTATCATGTATATGTTTTATCAATACGATATTGTTCATATTCATAGATTGATTAGAATGGTACGGTCTTTCATCTGGTTTATGTTGAAAAAAATGATTGTTTATAACTAAACCTTTATATATAGAGATATACGTACATGTGTGTGTGTGTGTGTGAACATGTGTGCATGCATGTGTGTGCATAGATGTGTGCGCATAGATGTGTATTAGTATTATGTATGTAAATATTTAATGATTTGATGATAAATATGATACGATTAAAACCTAAAGTAAGATTTTCCCAATGACTACAGGTTACAATGAAAGAGCTGCGGTTAAAAATGGGTTCAAGTACTTCTGTCTAAATCACTTTGGTCTAAATCACTTTGGTCTAAATCACTTTGGTTTAAATCACTTTGGTCAGTGTATTCGTCACCATGCAAAGTTATCAATGAATTTCAATCATATTTTCTCGAATTGTAGACCATGGGCTAAAGAAGAATTAATCAAATTTTGGGTTGGATCCAATGACTTTTTCGATCGAGAGATATACTTGATTCACTTTTGTGATAGATACTAGAGATTATTTCCCTATCAATTAAAATGTTTGATCCAACAAAAAATTTTATAAATTTTCCTTAGCTCATAGCCCACCATTCAACGTAATTCCGTTGAAATTCATTGAGAACTTTTGGTGATATTGTCTGGACAAAAGTTATTCAAGATAATTTAAGACAAAAGTGATATAGACCGATGTGATTTAAGCGAAAGTGCTGAACTCCATTACAAATTTGGTCGGTCAATAATCAAAATTAAAGAAATAACATACTTGATAATCTTCAAAATCTCATCTACCTTTGCGTAACGCTAAGATGTATAATTCCTTAAAACTAAATGTACTGCATCTTACGTGAAAATCTTTCCATTCAAATTTTGCTTTATATTTATGTTTTGTATTGAAGAAGAGTTGACGGACTAGATAGACAGCCTGCAGCGAAGCATTGAATAAGAGAAATATTTTACATCATTATCACGTGAGCCGACAACCTGACCCTGCCACTCAATATATGCTCTCCAGAAGCATCTTGGTCAGTATCGTGGGACTTGACACAATCTGATGTAAGTAAAATGGAAAAGAAGTGAAACGAAAGACACCCCCAGGAATAGAGAAACAGAGACCAGGACTCTCTGTGATACAGAAAAGGCTCTGCGGGTTATGTAAGTTACGTCAATTTCTCAGTGAAAAAGAAAACGAGTGGCTGTATCTTCGTAGGCGCCAATCGTACGTCTTGATGATAGGCAGTAGGTCCCCTTTGGCCTTTTGGTGCGAAGATGTTTCCCTTTGGAATAGAAGATGAAATTGGAAATTTAAAACTTCCTTCCAGTTTAGATGCACTTGTAGAGGCTATGAGGTTTTTGAAAACAACGATCAAGTGTATTTAATAGGGCGTACGTGGGCTGATAGATAGGGAAGAACAAACTTGGATAGATAGAGAGGTCAGAACAGACGGTGTAAAGAACCACATATATCGTTGATATGAACAGTTCGAAATACGGACAGGCTGAAATAAGACAGATAGACAGGTAGACTTCATCATCATCAGTTTTTAACGTCAGTCGTTGGACATAGACCTTCCCCAGAATTCGCCACAATTCTCTATCATGGGCATCGTGGAGCCAGTATTTCCTGAATCTGTCCAGTTCATCTCTCCATCTTGTGTTCTGTCGGCCTCGGTCTCTTATGTGATCTCTGGGGATCCATGTCGTGAGACGTGATGTCTTTCATTCTTGCAACATGGCCTGCCCATTGCCATTTGGGTTTTTTAATAGTTTCTATGAAGTCATTTTCTTTTTTATGTACTGTGCTGTCTTGTGATCTCTCCATGTAAGATTGAGCATGAATCTCTCATGTGCACGTTGCATACTTCTCAGTTTGCAGGCCTGTCTCTTAGTTAGGTTCCATGTTTCAGCTCCATAAGTGACTATTGGGAGAATAATAGACTGAAATGCTAAAGATTAAATAAGCATAGATATAAAGATAAGGACTGACTGAAATAAAGGTAGATAGATTGATTGATGGATAAAATACACCAGAATAGAATGATAGTTGGGATCATAATAGATTAAATAGTAATATACATATATAAAATATAAACTTTACAGATTTGGGTAGTAAACATTATGAAGAATGGCAGATCACAATACTTCTTCTCGTCTTATTCGCCAATTTGGTATCAAGGCGGTCCAAGTTGAGCTTCGTAAATATATATATCCGAGAGCAGTAATTTTTAATCTCAATTTTCCGGAACCCTGAGATAACCCGATTTCTCTTCTGGGGCCCCCTAAAATGTATAGATGCAAAAATTGTAATAGAATATCTTATAAAATAATATATTTTGTATTGTACCCAGTCCAAATTTGGCAGAAAATTCAAATATTTGGACAACTTTCTCGAAAAATCATTTCCCCTTACTCATATAGATACATTTATATATGTTGAGGATATTTAGTTATATCTTAGAGGTTCTGCCATTGTGACAGTTAAGGAATCACTGATAAAGAGAAATAATATGTGAGAATTTGTAATCACTTTGTGTTGCATTTGTGTTGCATTTGTGTTGTCGGGGTGAACTCATCTCTATTCTGTCACGACTATTTTCTGTGAATAAAACAAGGATTATAACTAAGTGCAACATACTTTTACTTATTTATTTTCCTGGATATATTCTAATTGATAATGTGTAAAATAATCAATTAGAATATCAAATATTCTCCTCAAACTTTACTCTTGTGATCAGAACAGTGATAATTTGAAACCTTCTTATTTCCAAGTGAACAATGGGTGAATGTGCTCAGTTTTAACTGCATTTAGTAAGAAAAATAAGTACTAGTTGATATAAATGTCCTGGTAATAAAAGTTTAAAGAGAATGGTTCTTTCTGTACTTTTAAAATATAAGCAATTAAAAATAGCACTCACTACCCAGGAACGAGAACCGTGTTGAGCGGTGCAATCTTATTCTCTGCTGCTGTCTTTCGTAGCACTACAGTAATAGTTACTTACTAAACTACCCAGTGCTCGCCCCCGGTCCGGCAGACCTGGTTCAATCCACTGCTAATTCTAAAAGATGGAATTGAATGCTTGTCCATTGAACACTCAGCACAAGGACCAGGATTGAGGAACTAAGTCACTTTGGCTAAATCACTCTAGATTCACAGGTTCTCGTAAGGTCAACGAAGTTGAGCAGCATTGAGTCGTTTCAGTACCCAGCTGGGTGACCATTGGGGAATATATGCTGTACGCAGAACAGAGCTTCGAAAAATCTGTCAAGTCGGAAGTTGTTCTTACCAAATATTCCTCACGTATGCATCTAAACCCGCATCACCGTCAGTGACGGTAAAGGCAGAGAACGATGATACATATGATATATTTACTGAGATGTTTTGTGACACATCTACTGAGCTTTTTTGAAGTTTTCATACTAGGCTAGAAGTATGAGACCCAGAGTGGGGATAGTACTCATGACATGGTAGTATTCAATTGTTATCAGCATCCAATGGCAAAGATCTAATTTCATTTGTAATGAGCCTGCTATTTGTAAAACTCTGATATTCGTATCGTTTATGTTTGGGAAAAAAAAGGGGGAAAATATCTATCAAAGGAACATGATAATTAGGTGTAGTGAGGATCGAACTCATGACACTGACAAATGGTCTGCAGAACTACTTGGCTGACCATCAGTAAAATGCAGGCACTGATCGGCGTTCCTGTATTCCTGTTTATGCCGATAAATTCTGGCAAAGAATGCCTGATAATTTTTTTTTTTTTGAATTACATTTATTTTTTACATTAAAAACTCTAGTGTTTGTGATCTGTCGTTACTGTAAAGTTTGCAGCTATTGTTGGGTCGAATGCTAAAAGCTTTTTGTCGTTAACTGTCCTTTTCCGAGTATCATGAAACATTTTCAAAATAAAAACAAAACAAAACTTTCGGATGAAATCATATCTTAACAATGAATTCGAGTCGTGGAAATTGAATGGACACTAAAATGTGTCAATGATTTTGTCCCTTCGTTTGCTTATTCGTTTGTTTTTTTTCTCCATTTCTTTTATAGAACAAAAAGTAAACGAGATGCGATGTAAGACCGTAATAGAAGTCACCACCAAGCATCGCAGCTGAGAACAGCAAAAAAATTCCTGGTGTCCATCTAGTGCTTGCGTCCATCGACATAACATTGAGAAAAGTGCTTTCTCGTGTGCTCTTCTTGCAATTAGACAACCTCCCTGCGTTAAGGCGTTTTAGTTCAAACTTATTTTTCGCAGATACTTTTTACTTGATTTAATACTTTTTTAAAATCTTTTTATTTCTCCCAAACGGTGAACCGTTTCTCATGTATTCCTCGAGTTTGTGCATTTTACTCACCTGACGCCAGAATACAAGATACAAAATCGAAAGGACAAAAAATACTTACGAGTAGAGGTCTGATACAATGTGAGATATCTGCAAATTAACAGATCTGAAGCTTTTTTCAAGCCCGGTCAATGGATAGAGATAGAAGTCATAAGACAAGTAGATTGGTTCATTGGAAAGATCCTGAAAATATAGATTAACTAACGTGTTTTATATCTATATGGGCATATTAATATGTAAGTATCATGAAACATATACCTTGCTACGGAAAGATGGATATGAACAAACTAGAAGAGACTGATTATATATATATATATATATATATATATATATATATATATATATATATATATATATATATAAAATTATACAGACAGAGTTTGCCTGTGACTTTCAACAATGTCTGTTTAGGTACACACACACGCACACTCATATATATAAACAGAGAGAGAGAGAGAGAGAGAGAGAGAGAGAGAGAGATGGAGAGAGAAAGAGAGACAGAAAGAAAGAGAGAGAGAGGGAAAGAGAGATTTATACAATGCACACAGAAAATTTTGCAAGTACACGAATGTTATAAATTCGAGGGTGAAGGAAGAACATGTTGCATCCCAATGTGGAAGAAAGGGAGAGGAAAAAGAAAAAATATTTTTCATATTATGTACAAGATGGAAAAAATAAAAGAAATACACGAAGGAACCAAGAAAAAAGATAAATTATCGAGTGAAAGAAAAAAGAAAAGAGAAATAACGACAAGACTTTCTGCTTCTGGGTCAAACTGCACTTGGACAGAAGATAAGTTTTGAAAAATATCTCGACTTTTGTAAAACAGTTTCCTTCAACTGAAAAAGATCTTTAAAATTGGCCATGAAAGAGGACCTAATAAAATAGTACATAGATATTTTCTAGAAGCATGGCATGAAAATCTATATAATTCTTTGTATAATTTGAGGTAATTCAATCCCTGAAAACTAGTGTCAATAGCTTTCCATGCTAATAATATTTCCAAAATAATCAATCAGAATGTCAAACATTCTCTTCAAATTTTGCTTTTGTGACTAGGACAGTGATAATTTGAAACCTACTTATTTCCAATAGGACAACAGGTGAATGTGTACTTCTTCCTCTCTTTGTTTCTCCTCACCCCTTTGTTTCTTTCTTTCTTTTCTTTTGTTTGTTTCTTTCTTTCTTTCTTTCTTTCTTTCTTTCGTTGATTGATGACATAGGAATAAAATATGTCTCTGCCATTTCCCTTCTCTCTTTATCTATCATTTTCATTTTTAGTCTCAACCGGAAGTCTGAAATTGTCATCGTTATTAAGTGAGGAAAATAACGTCAAAACTCAGTTGGAGTTTGACAAAAGAGGAAATGGAAGCGTGAAAGAAAGTAAGAAAGAAAGAATAAAATAGAGGAAGGCTCGGCATGACAGTCAATAATTGAACAACAAAATTTGGAAGACAAGTAAAAAAATCCATTGACAAATAAATGTGGTCAGAATGAATTCTTTTCTTGGCATCACTGGCGTTTTCTACTGGAAAAAACCTAAAAACATCTAAAAAACGGAGTAAATACAAACATCTACAAATATCTAGACTCTGGAGAATCTAGATGTTATTACTAAACTCGTCATTACAAGGCCTTTAAAAGTTAAAAAAAAAACACTACAAAAATTTGAAAAAAAAAATTTAGAGTGGATTCAGGGGAATTCTGATGCCAATTTCCAAGTCTGTAGACGAAGCAGTATAGCCAGGAGAGCAGGAACATGCAAAAAATGAGCAAACGCACTTATAAGAAATGATAGAACCCTTTGCCAACTTTGATATTCAACTCAAGAAATTGAGGAAGGTAGAATTGTAAAACACAGAAATTAATTAAAAGGTGATCTTAAATGGAAAGAAGGAAGAAAATGGTGGTAGAAAAAGAAACTGGTAGACAGAAGTAATCCAAACTAATCATAAAAGTTGAAATAAAAGAAAAACAATTGAGACTAAACAAAAAGGAGAAACGAATAGAATCAAGGTAGAAAAAAAGAAGTGATTAAGAACAATGGAAAGAAAGAAAAGGAAGAGTAATAAGGAACTGAGGCAAAAAGAAGTGAAGGAATCGTAGAGGAAGAGGAAAATCACTGGAGAAAATAAATGCAAAAGAAAATATAAACAAAATATGAAAAAGAAAGAAATTATGAAAAAACTATGGAACAACAAATGTAGTACAAAAAAGTGGACCAGGCAGATGCAATCCACAGTGACTATTCAGTGTGCCCGAGAAAATTAATACGAGTAAAAAGAAAGAGGAGAAATCATAATTGACTGAAAGAAAATACGGTATCATAGCGAGATAAAAAAAAAAGGTATGAAGTGGAAGGTTTTCATACAGATCACAGACGAAGTGAGACTAAGTTTCAGGGAATATCTTGAGCTTTAAGAAAGAGAAAACAGCAGCAAAGTGTCAGAGATAAAGATGAAGACAAAAGATAAAAATCAAGAGAACAACAAGAAGGAAGGAAGATTTTACGTCTCTGTTTCATCATTTGTTATTTCACAAAAACTTTAAATTGTAAACTGTGATGTAAGAAATATGAATGAAGTAGAAAAAGACTATCTTATTCTTTTTCTTGTCATTTTGATTGAGCCAATCTACATTCTTTAAATCGTCACTCTCCCAGCTTTTCGCAGCAAACCACAGTGAAATCGGAGGAGAGTAAGGAACTGGAAATATACCTGGACCTTACGTAAAGACTGCATAAATCGGTGAACAAGAATGACTATTCTACTCATCATAATAGGTAAGCTTAATGCAGCCTCGAAAGGTCATGCAAGAAAAGTCTGAATGCTGAAGAGAGTGTTGGAGAATAGAGGAGACTTGATCGCCAATGAAAATTGCGAGATACTACTGATATTTGATTGTAAGAAGACTAGTGGAAGAATGGCTTCAATTCTTCAGCAACGATCTTCCTTCCAAATTGTTCTTTGAGGGGAAAACTGTGAGACCGAAAAAAATCTGGACCTAGTGAAGGAAATACAGTCAAAAATATTTATGTACCTCTGCCATTCGTGTCTGCCAGTCTGTCTGTCCAAGGGATATCTCAAAAAGTTCTCAACTTCAATGTAATTATATGGAAACTTGGGTAATGGACTAAGGTAGAATCAACTTTTCGGTCAGAACCAGGAATTCTCTACAGATACTTTCCCTGTATCGTTGCCATGTATAAAATGATTTCATTCAGTCTTTAAAGACAACGACTGAATGTTCTCTAGTTTATACTGGTACACAAGGGCAATTGTAAAAAGCTAAAAGTTAGAAAACCATGAGAGGTCAGCCAAAACAATCATTCATGAATGCATTCGAATGTCTTAATGGTAAGAAAACTTGCAACACACCCCAATCTATCAATCAGGACCATTTCAAATGATTTGAAACATCCGTTTTCTTTGAATGGGACTAATAAGAATCAAACCTTGCAATATTTCTCTTATTTGAACAATCATATGGATATATGATTGGTAGAATGATGGAAAATGATAAGGAACAGAGGCATGTATCTGAGTGTGCTAAGTGAACGCTGCCCATCCACCAAAGATGGTAAATTCATCAAAAACATTGAGCTCTTTCGATGATCTAATGATGGATCAAAATGAGAAACTAATTCTATCGTAACCATCTATTAAATATGTTAGAGCTTGTTTTGAGATGGCAATGCATACCTAACAGTTAGTTGTATAATGATATAACGCTGGGCTGATGGTGAATAACGAGTGAAAAAATGAGAGTCGAAGAAATATAATTGGTAGAAAAAGCCCAAAGTTGATACGTTTATTTTTTAAGTAATATTTATAGCAGATTTGCATGTTCAGCATCGTAGCTCAGTGTACACCCTGTGACAGTATACATTATGAACAACTTATAAGTAAAATATCAGAAACACTGGATTTCAAAATACTGGATGTTCTACACTTTCTATTAAAAAGTCTTTTGATAAAAAGAATATTGGTTTGTAACTGGGAGGTTTAGTTTAATGATAACTCGATTTTTTACTTGTATATAATCGCTAATATGCGTTAACTCTTATATCCTTGTTTGTTCCGGTTTTAGATGCGAAAGCATTGGAGATTCTACCAGTATGCAAGTTTTTGCGCTTTTTTTTGCATTTTGAACAATTCTGGTTGAAATTTCAACAAATCTGTTTTGCAAATTATGTTGTTTTTTTATTTTTTTTATTGCGGTCACTTTGAAATTAAGATGGCGATCGCCACTTTTGTCACATCATGTATGTATTGTTTTTATATAAAAGAACACTAAAGAATCAAGATTTCACACTTTTTCCCATTTTGAATAATTCTGGTTCAAATTCCATCAGATCTACAGTACTGTATTGCAAATTTTGTTATCATTCATGGACACCATTTTGAAATTAAGATGGCGGTCACAGTTTTAGTTATATCGAGTGAGTCCTGGTTTTACATTAGTGTTGGAAAATCTACCAGTATATATATTTTCACATTTTCTTCGCACTTCGTTCAATTCTGCTTGAAATTTCAATGAATATAACTTCCAAATTGTGTATTTTTATGGCAGCCATTTTGAAATCAAGATGGCCACTGCATTTCTAGTCAAATCGTGTGTGTCCTATTCTTATTTGAAATAACTTCGAAATATTTACCTGTATGCACGGTTTCACACCTTTTTTGATTTTTTAAAAACATTTTTGGTTGAAATTTCCACTAATCTTTTGCACTATTTGGCGAATTTTTTTCATTTTGAAATCGAGATGATGGTCGTAGTTTTGGTAGTAATGCATCGCATGAGTCCTGTTTTTTAAACATCAAAGAGCATCAAAAAAGTTACCGAAACGCAAGTTTTCACACGTTTTTAACCTTTTGAAAAATTTGGCTCAAACTTTCGACCAAAGTACTTGTACCACTATTGAAATACTGTATTATCGTTTTTAAGATTTGAAAGAGATGTCGTCTGATGACTTCAGCATACTGTCACTCTGTTCTTTATTTTTTTACTTTGATCAGTTTCAGCATCTGATGTCGCTGTTGAGCAAATGAAATCATATACATTTGATATATTATGGACTGAGCCAAAAATGGACGAGCCAATTATGTGACGTCTGAGTCAGAAATCTAAAGGATTATTCGATAGTTTTCATTATATTTTTTAATTTACTATTCAACATAGCTTCGAAATGCAGAATTTCATGCTAAGAACTAATTGAAATATAAAATCGCATCTTTTACCAGGTTTTATCGCCATGCCATTCGCATTAAATGTAATTTTTTCTCATTCGTGCAGTAGGGATGCGGTTGACCGGTCTATTTCGTTCAAATGCCCTCAGGAAAGGTATGATTCCATCTCCCCTCAACCAAGCTATGGGTAAAATAGCTCAGCCTGAAGCTAGCGACGACACTGGATGTTAGTCACCTCTAAGTGTATTTGACAATTGATTAATTTTGTAATGCTAGGAGCTAAGGGTGATACTTACTTTGTTCGTGCAGAACCCCCTTTCTCTCTTCTTTCCTTTTATAGGTAATTCTAATTTTCCTTTTTTTCCCAACTACTTTCTTCTCCATATAGGCATTTACTTTTTGTCCTTAACCTGTTCAGATTTGAATAATTGTTATGATTATTAGACATTGATGCAGCGTAAACTCTCAGTGTCATAATTCACGAAGCCAACTTGGTCGATCCCAATGATCCTGACATACATAATCAGTACATCGATAATATGTCTATGAGGTTTTTGAAAACGCTAACTACTTCTAGAGTTTCAGAAATATCCCTTTGAATTTCAGTAGTGAAACTACCATCGCAGTAACGACAAGTTTTATTTGTTCCGTAATTGACTTTTTTAAAACCTTAACCCTAAGACTACCACTGACTGACTAATAACACTAACCCACCCCCATCACTAATCCAAACATCAACCCCAAATCCTAAACATCAACCCCAAACATCAGATGGTTACAAATTTCCATCTGGCGCTGGTGATTAGAGCTCACGTCCACATAAAATCCAGGATTTCGAATGCTAATTTTTAAGGCATCCAAGTCCTCTTCAAGCTTCCTAAACATATGATCTCTCATTGTCTATGCTGTGCGGTACTAAGGCCATGACAATATTGAGTGCATGAGAGCCAGTTGGCTCACACCTTTGTATGCGTTTATGCTGGTCTTAGCGATATTTTGTTTGTGGTGTGTATGTGTGTGTGTATGTGTGTGTGTGTGTGTGTGTGTGCATGTGTTATTAGTCGTGTATGCCCATTCAGTGTTGTGTGTCTGCGATAGCAAACGAGAGAAAGAGTGGAAATATTTCAGAGAGCGTTCACGATCGAGCCCAGGACAACTGCGTGCGTCTATTTTCCTTTGTATTCAGAAAAACAAAATCTAAAATGAATTACTTAGTTGTATCCGTTTTATGATAGCCAAAAGTAAGACAGAATGTCCCCATTACCACTTTCTCTCATTCTCTCTCTCTCTTCCACTCTCTTCCTATCTATTCTGTTACTTTCCTCGTCTTTCATTCATTTTTTTGTCACTTTTCCCTCTCTTTTTCGTTTTCTTAAACTTCTTCAAGTAGTTCGCAGATTCTCGATCATATCGTGTGAACACAAGTCCATCCATCAAGACCTTCAATTTTTCTTTTTCTTTTCTCTTTTGTGAGATTTCAGCTTTTACTTCAAAGCAGCCACAGTCTTCATCGTTTCGGTCCTCAAGCAAAACATTTGGGACACTATGCGCCATTAAATCCTTAGCACCTTTTTTTCGCATCTCATTGCTAAGTGCCAGCGTTGGGCGCCTTTCTCTCCGAACAAGGCTGATCTGTCATTCAAACTGACTCCCTCTGGAGAGTAAAAAAGTGTAACCTTTCGACAACAATAACGATAGCAACAATGACGCAGAAAGCATACAAAGAGAATAAAATAATATAAAATGTAGTGTCATATATATATATATATATATATATATATATATATATATATATATATATATATATATATATACGCACACACATACACACATATACGTATACACATATGTATACATACACAAACCCACAAGCACTCACACACACACACACACACATACATATATATAAAGAAAGAGGCATGTATGTTTGCATGGGAGTTCGTATGTACCAATATAAATGTCGAAATGAGTGCGTATATATATATATGTGTGTGCGTGTTTGTAGATATATACGCTATTTCTTCATGTTTCCATCTATTTACATATACATATATGCACAATTCCAAATTAGGTTTTTAGATATATAGTATAGTGAGTTTCTATTTATGTACATGTATGTGTAAGTACTCATGTATACTCACACACAGACACACAGACACACACACACACACACACATATATATATATATATAAGAGAACAACAAAAACGGACATACAACAAGCTTGTGTATATGTATTAATGTTTCTAGTAGATCTTTATTAAACAAAATGCTCAAAATGTTCACTTTAAAATATCAAAAAGATAAAACAGAATGTACAATCTGTAATGAACCATTAAAGAAATCTTTACTTATATATGTATATATGAGATCTGACAAAATGCTTATAAATTACGTTATACTATATATAAACTTATTTGAAATGATATGCAATTATAGCACAGTTAATGAATCACTCGCCCTAGACAACGTAAATAGAATAAACAATTAAAGGAAATGGGGCTGTTGCAAGAGTCGAACCTGCCAACGATAGGGTAGCCGCTCCAACGTAGCGATGCTCTTACCATTGAGCTAAACAACCACCGGTAATGCAAAGGCCAAATAACTGCTTTCAACCCAAATTCACCTCTTGTTCATTCTCAGTCTATTTATCTCTTTGTACTTATCGTATTTGAACTTATTGCTATATATTTACGTATATGCATAGTATGTCCACATCCTAATGGCAAAAATACTTTCAATTTACTCAGTAAATATTCATTTTTCTACATCATCTCTTTATTTGTGTATGCTCTAACTTTAATGGTGAATATTGATCATATAAATCGTAATGGATATTTCAGATGAAAATTCAGCTAATAATTTAGTGTTAATCTCTGATCAGCACCCTTTTTGCAAACTGCAGACAAAGGGATATTGCAAGTAGAGGCAGTGGAGAATGGGTTTTTGTACAGGTAATTTTTTACAGTTCAAATTGCACGAACCTTTTTAGATCTCTACGTATTTATCAGTTGATGAAAGTGACAATTGGAAGGTTAAGAGGAGAACTTAAGAGAAAATATATGTTACGTCTCAAATCCTTTTATTATTCTGTGGGTATTTTTCGATGCATTTCGACGGGTGCCAACCATCTTTTTTCTCTGAAAAAGATTATATTGTGAAATATGTCCTCGGAATAATGAAAAATTTGGAAGTGTAACACCAACTTTCTCTTAGGTTTTTCTCTTCACCTTCTAATTATTACTTACATCAACATTCTGTCGGATCACTTCACATCTACAATCACTACACGTATATATGTATACATATATAAAATGACAAATATTTAACAAAAATATACATATATATATATGCTTACCATCAGAGTCAATAATTGAATAACTGTACCGTTGTAATTTGAGGTTATGAAAAGAAAAAAAAATAATTGAAGAATGAATATGGCCAGAATAAATTTTATCTTTGATATCACTGGCGTTTCCATTGGATGTCATTTGTAAGGCCCCCAAAAGCTTTTTTTCTAAAAATAAAAGAGAAACATTTTTAGATATGCCAGGAGCACTGCAACATCTTAACAAACGCAGACACATATAAAAAAAAATATGTAGAACACTTCGCCATCTTTGTTCAATTTCAAAATTTCTTTATGTTATTCAAGAGCGCTCAATTCTCGAAAAATCTTTCAAATGAAACAGATCGAAATTTTCTTCTTTTACAGAACTCAGACTTCGTACATGGGAGTTGCTCAGCTATAATTAGTCATAAAAATTTTCTTTTTTTCTGCCAAATATTGTAATCTATTAATTTATTTGCTTTTTGAACATTCTCGGTGTTCATTTATTTGTTTTGCTTGTAAGTTCGCCCTTTATTTTTCTCATCGTTATTTCTCTAACGATTATAAAACATCCCCAACATTGAAATTTCATTTAATTCGATTTCACGAATATATTTCATTATATCATCCTTTACGCAGCAGTTTCATCAGTAGTTTTTCATTGTTTTATTTCTTAAAGACTTCCAACTTTGGTATAGAAAGCTCAACACTTTCTTAGAGACGACCACTTGTAATTAACATAGTGTCTACCTGATATGAGTGAAATCGGGTTTCGTCTTTTGAATCGTTTGTTTTTCATTACACTCGTATTTCCTCAGGATTTTCTCTCCTTTCTGTTGTTGGACGAATCATGCGTGCTCTCCATCGATCGATAAACTGACCTTACTCTCCGGTCTCAATCGAATGCGTGCCTTTCCATGCTCCAGCGCTAATGCCTATTTGTACATCGTGCACCGAAGCACGAACACCGCATCTTGATTGCCGAGAACCTTCGTAATTATTCATCCCATCAGCCATCGCTATCAATGGACTTAATCATTATCCTTCCGCCACAATTGTTGAGGCTCGTCTATCCTTTTTACGGCTCGACGGTGCAATGCAACCGGCCGGACATGTAACTGTGTTTTGGTTCGCGCTCTTTTATGAGTTAGCACAGTGATATTTTGAGGGGGGATTTTTTTTATAAAAAAAAAAAAAAGACCGAGAGAAAGGAAGCTAAAATAAAAAAAGTAAATGATCAGGTGGATCAAATTGATGCATGGAAGAATATATTTTCTGTTAGAGTAAATCATCAGTGTTGCATTCAAACATGCGTTTGAACGGGGGCTTACATAGTTTCATTTAGGATTTGAAGGTGTGAGCAAAGCAACCACACGACGATCTTGAGTCTGTTTATATCAATGTAGCTAGCTTCGAACGCTCGTATGTGAACATTTACGTACGTATCATGCGTTTTAAGATCTTGAACAGAAGTGGTTTCACTGTAACATTTTATGAAAGTAAAGGTATAAATCCTGCGTGTTTTTCATTCATAATTTGTGACAAATTTATAAACTGGGGTGTTGTCCGTGATATTACGGTGTTTTATTGTTTAGGATATACTTTTGTTAATGGGTATAATGTCAAGGTTTTGTCTTTTGTAATAATCCATTCTTCAGCTGTCCTAAGAGACGTTCGTGAATTTGAGCGGGCTTTCCTCACGTATTGGTCAGGAAAACTGTTTCAATACCCACTTGATCTTCGAACTGAGTTGACAAGTTACTGCCACCAATTGTATGTTTCATTATATTTTCTGTAAAAAGTAAATGCTTTTTCAAAATCCAGTTGAAAAATCATTAAATCAACAAATTTTCGTCTTGTCCTGTATTTCTATAACGGCTACTTCATTTTTAGAATATTTTTCATTATAGAGTTACAATTTTTCTGTCGACAGACGTCAATCACAGCGTAATCAAAATCAATTTTGAATGACAAAAATTTGCATTACGCCAAAGTAATTTTTATCTTATTTTCTTACGACAAATTTCATGGTCTGGCAATTAAAATCAAAATCAAATCTTCAAAGAAGAAATCAAAATTATTTCAAAGGTTCAAAAATATTCGTAAAAAAATGTTTGTGATAATCGCTACAATTTGTAATGCTTTTGCTACATACTTAGTCGAGATGGATAACTTACATAATGAATTATACCATTTTATGCTAGCATATTTTGGGGTTGTGTATGGAAAATATGAAAGGTGTATCTGGTCTACACTCTTAGATATGAACAAAAAACAAGAAGATCATGTAGCCGCAATTGGTGGATGTGTTTGATGATCATCGAAAAGATAGATAACATTGTAAAGTGTTTTAGTCGTAAATCAAAATTCTCTTTAGACTCAATTTGTTACTTTTTTCTCTGAACACAGAATTTACATGGCTAAAATTCGGTTCAATGGCATACTTCAGAGATCAAACATTTTTTCATTCGATTCCCAAAGCTAATTTGACCTTTAAGTGATTCTTAACTCTCTCACATGTTCCATCGACCCCTGGGGGTCGTATAGATTATGTTGCGAGGTTCTGTACTATAGTGTTGCAGTAATAATGATGATATCAGTACTTGTTTAACCTATTGTCTCCAATAGTCCACGTGTCTCAAAATAAAAAAGAAGAGATTCGCCATCGCAATTCATAATTCATACTTAACTATTTCGTATCAAACTAAATTTGAAAGCATTAAATGTGGTTCAAAGAAGATGAGCTATGGTTGGGAAAACTTAAAATTTTGATGATTATATCTTTTACTAGTCATATTCTCGCCTTTGAACTTATCTAAGAAATAACAGGATGAAAGTGTGACAATAAATGCATTAAATTCAGAATCAACCTGAATATCCATGATACAGTCCGTGTCTATTTGTACGTGCTTATTTCTATGTGTGTGTGTGTGTGTGTGTTTGTGTGTGAATATACAAAATTCGTGCTTGCGAGCACACACGTGCCAGCCTACGTTTGCGCATGCGCGGGACAATTGTTTATTGCTTTTTTCCACCTCCGATCAACAACAGACGTTTGGTTGTTGGGTTCAATCCAAATAAAGGCTTTCAAATAAGGTTCAGTATTCCCCAAAGACTTGAACTGGGACAAACTTCTGTCAGAATAGATTTGGCCACGCTGAAACAATCAGGGCCAAAGAGAGCCAAGCCAAATTTTGGCATCAGCATCCAACAAAGACGCACTAATATGAGCTTGATATATATTTTTTGTTCTGCTTTGATGAAACTTCATAATTCATTTACTTTTTTCTTCGTCGCTCTCACATTCTATTGTTTTCCTCTCTTTCCTATGCCTTCTTTTTTCTATCTTTTCTTCTTTTTTCTTGTCTGCTGTTTTCTTTCCTTTTTTTCTTCTTCCCATCTCTTTTCTTCGTCTTTTCGTTATATCCTTATCTTTTCTTCTTTTTCTTCTCTCCTCACTCTTTTCCTTTTCTTATTTCCCTGTGTTTTCCTTCTTTTTGTTTCTTCCGTCCATTTTTCTTCTTGTTCTTCCATTCATTTTTCATCATGTTTGAAATGTCATTTTTGGTTCTTCTTTATACTTGAAGAAAAAATTAACACCATTTTCTTGAACGTTCTATTTTCCCCTTTGCTCTACTCCATTTTTTTAATCATTGATCCCTTATCTTTTATATTTCTCTATTCTGTTTTCATTTTTTAAAAAATTATTCACTAAGCTCTTCTTAATCTGGCACACACCCAAACATATGGGGCAACCATTGAGAACCAAACTCGTTACAGTATTTATGGTCTGCAAGACTAGTTCGTTCTCCTCTTTCTTTTAAACGCCAGTCTCATTTCAATTTGTTTCTTTTTCCTTTTCCTTCGATTCTTGCTATTTACTAAGCTTAGCGTTGTGTAGAATGACTATATTCTGCATATATTGTAGGTGAAGCGGATCCCTCTACCTTGAAAATCAATATTCAGAAACCTGGCCTTTTCCTGGGCTTGAAAACCGACCACTAGCCCCAGTGAGAGTTATGTATCTATCTATCCTGCTAGGTTCCTTTTATTCTCTATCTCTCATCTTGTTTGGTTCTTTCTATCCATCTATATTCCTCTTTTCTTCTTATTTTTCCTCTCTTTCAATAATTACTTTATTGTTTTTCGTTTTTATATTCTTCTTCTCACGTTCCTTTATATCTATTTTTAGTTCCTTTCTTGTTCTTTTTTTTTCGTCTTGTAATCATTTATCTGTCTCATTTTCCTGTCTTCTTCTTCTTCTTCTTCTTCCACCCCCTCTTTCATTCTTTATCTCTCTTTCTCTCCTCCTTTTTCCTCTTCCCTTCTTTCTGTTCTATCTCTACCTTCTCCCTTTTTCAAATCTCCTCTCTCTCCCTCTCCACCATTTTCTCCCACTTCCTCTCCACTCCTCTCACATTTCGCACTCCTATTTTCGAATTCCTCTTACGCCTCCCACTCCTTATTCATTTTCCTCTACCACTACCACTACCCACTCCCACTGCCGTTCGTGGACTTAGCTCTCGTTGTCCGCCCACTTTCTGACTAATCATAGTGATCACATCGCATCGTCTGATGGAGTGATTGATGCATGAATGAAATGAAATGACTGGTTGCTTTGCCTCATGCACGACTTGATTTAGGACGCTTGCCTAGCCCTTTCCCCAGACCCTGAACCCCAAAGCTCAGGTCCAAGACCTCCGGGTTCAGAGACTCCCCGCCCAACACACATCTTGGCCAATCGATGTTACGGGGAGATCATGGCACGCCAAGCAACCACCGTGTTTCTTTAATAACCAAATCTGCTGCTTCTTTCTCTGTCTTATCATCTCGAGCTAAACATGCAAGCCAATCTCTCCTTTCTTCTTTTTGTTTCCCCACCACACATCAATACCCTCATTTTTTTGTCTTAATTTCTTCTCCTATTTTCTTTCTTTCTTTCTTCTTCATTGATATTACTATTATTGTGGTTGTTGTTGTTGTTATTATCATTATTATTATTATTATTATTATTATTATTATTATTATTATTATTATTATTATTATTATTCTAGCTATTAGGCTTGAAATATCGTCTTATTCGATCACCTCTATGTCTGCTGTTTAATATATAGGAATACCTTGAATTATGCAGTTTTGGTTAGTGTAGGATTCGATGTAGTACGGTTAAGGTATTACTGTACCAATTAATGTAACCAAAAATAAACTGGGATACCCACATTAAAATATAATAAGATATTGATCAGTAAGGAAAACTTGGATCGAATTAACCGGACTATTCAAGGTATATCTTTGATTCATTTTGAGAGTCTAGCCGTGGAGCAACGGTTAGCAAACTAGCCTAGCAGGGCATAACTTCCTTGGTGAGTTTCATCCTCACTGGGTACTATACTATTTTATAGTTACATGCTGTAGAATACTGGTTTGTGTCACTTGGTCATTGCAAGAGTAGAGTGTTTGATCCTAATGGGATAACTTAGTACTGAGGCCTTGTGAGAGAGTATGCTAAATTTAGTAAATATGAGCCTGCTTCACAACTGAGATAGTTGCATACTTTTGAGTTGCCTAAAGTCGGTGTTCGAGTTCGTAGACACACTTTCCCCATGTCCTTGTACCATTCTTAGCTGAGATCAGTAAATATCAATGTATATTTGTTTATCTTCCTTCACTTTTTGTTTTAATATTGTTTAATATCAAAATAATTAATCGTTTATTTTCCGTGTTGTGAACGAATAATCATTTTACTGTCCACCCTTCTTTCTTTCTTTCTTTCTTTCTTTCTTTCTTTCTTTCTTTCTTAGGAACTCATCTCATTTCCCATCTTTTCTTTTTTTTTTTGTTTTTCTCTCATTTACCTCACTTTTTAATGATCCACTTTTTTTACATTTTCTTTTCTATAATTTATTCTTTCTATTAAAAGGGCAAGAGTCAAAGGAACACCCTGATATCTAGAACTTTATCAGGGTGTTCTGTTTTATTTGATTTGATTCATTTATTAATTTATTATTTAGTTATTTATTTATTCATCTTATGTAGGGGTACCTATTTGGTACATTTTTCCGGGCGGAAATTGATTCTTCAGAACGAAAATATGACCAAACAATACTATAGGAAAGAGACTCCCTTTTAAATTTGAAACATTGGTCAACTTCATTACATCATCATTCAAACATTTTGGAAAAAAGTGTACAAAACTACCCCAACTTTGGAGATAGTTGGTACAATCTGTTCAGGCAAGTTAGTTCTCTTGCTAGTAGGCGCAGATGCGATTAATATAATGTTATAAATGAGAACAATAAAGTTTCAAACTAGATAGAAGAATGTATTTGAGTAAAACGTAAGATTTTAGGAATATAAAGACCATCTGGTAGTATAAGTGGAATCACTCGTGGGTGAGCTTTAATGATACGTTGTGATACGGTGGAAGATGAAGTAGAACAATAAGAAAAGAATGACGACTTGTTTGAAGTTGGTTTTGGTATTTTGCAAGCTTTTTATTTTCTTTTGCCTTAATTGCATTCAATTACTGCGCATTAAGTAGCCCAACTTACAGTGTACCAACCAAATACATGGTTTTCTCTACATTCTATTCCAAGAAACGGTTATGAAAGAAGCTGCTTGAAATGTAGTCTATACACTGTTTATTGCCTCCTCATAAACATGGGTTTCATTATTATCAATCCCAAACTACAACATGAACTATGAACTCGTTCGTCAAAGTGAAAAAGTTACTAACCAGATTGAAAGAACGTTTTTCAAGCAAAACCATTCGTACTTACAATGCATATGACTTGAGCTTGGTAGAAAAATAACCGATATTTTTGGTGTCATCAAGTGGTGGAAACTAAAATTAAAGCAAGTGATTTTTACCCGCTCTTGTGTCAAACTAGCCCAGGCATCTCTTTTTATTTATTTTTTTCACTGAACTCTACGGTAGATGATTTCTTTGTCTCATACTTTACTTTAAGGATATCAAATAGATATTTTTATTTCCTTTCTTCTGTACTTTATTTATTCATTCATTCGGTTTTGTCCGTTTTCATTCATTCTTCAATTTTCCACCCATTACTTCAATTTCTTTCTTTATTTCAACTTCTTCCCGCCTCCATTCATTCATTCATTCAATTTCGCCCGTTTCCCTTCTTTCTTCAATTTTCCACTCATTACTTTAATTTCTTTCTTTATTTCAACTTCTTCCTTCCCTCTATCCATTAATCAATTCATTTCTCAGCTGTATTCATTCTAACCCGTATTTCCCTTATACACCTCTAATTCCAACGTTTAATAATACTGTGCATCCTCAGTTTTTTTTTCATCATAATCTTTTTTTCTTTTTTTTGCATTTCCTTCCTTCCTTCGTTCCATCTATGAAAACTGTTCCATTAAACATTTTCATTTTCCGCTCGCCTTTTTTTTCCAATTAAATCTCCGGTCATCTTCCTCCTGTCTCTTCATTCGTTATTTTCTTCCGTTCATTCCCCAAATTCGTCATTCTTCCAACCACCATATCGTCTTTGCCTTACCCACGCCCTCCACCGTGCGTTTTTTTTTTCCTACTCATTTCACGTGTCCTATGCCATCTCTTCAATTGTCTTGCCTCAAACCTTCCACCACTGTTGTTTTCATAATCTTGCGAACGGACACCGTCGTCTAAATCATGTTTAGGTGACACAATGACTAGCGATTAGCAAATTCAGGACATCTCCAGCGTTGGATGGATCACTGGAATAGGATTGGATGCAGAGAAAAGATTGGTGAAAGGAGAGTGATGGGAAGGGGGATAAGGGACACTGGTGAAGGCTAACTTTGGAAAGGGAAGAGGAGTCAATTTGTGGAAGACTGGGTAGAAGAGCTGGAGGTAGAAAGAAATAGTCACAGCTTAAGCCAGTGACGCCTGTTTGGTCTCTGATAATGACGTCATTAATGCATGGGAAGTGCCTCATTGGTGGCACTCGTCATCAAAAGTTTTCCTGGATATTTGAAAATATTTTAGTATAGTGCAAGGCCAAATAGAGAGTAACTCAGGTTTTCATCAGTTTTCTAAATTGGAAGAAACTACTTGCTCACGAAATCAACATTAAAAATCCTGGCATTTTACCTGGGCTCGAAAAATGGCCATTGGTGCAAGTGGGAAATACGCAACAACTCCGCCACGGAGCAAGTCAATTACGAAGCCACTTACAGATCCTAGTGCTTCCGAGTGGCTATCCATTTAAGTACTCATCAGGTTCAAACCTGCTTCACGTCGGTGATCGAACATTAAAACACATCTGTCAGAAAGAGAAAGATTCTCAGAACCAGAAATAAATATCAAAATCAGATAAAATAGATCAAATTTTCCATTGTCAAATAATCAAAATATCAACGGTTTTTAGCTTAAACGTAAAACGAAATCATCATTTATCTAATCTAAACGTGCGTCAATTCTAGGCACTGAATGGGTGATATTTGTTACTACTAAAATCACTATTTAGATATTATTCCAACGGAGTAATATCGTTATTTGTATAAGTCTTATATCAATACTTATACGAAGTAGAGTTGATTAGATTGTGTTGTACAAATCCCCGAAGTTAGGACTGCTTGCTTCCCTTGAAAATAAGCATTCAAAATCGTGACTTTTGCTCAAACTCTGAAACTTGTGTTAAGCCTTGACTTTGACATAATTCCGTGGTTAAGACAGCTGAGTACATTATAGTCAACATATTAGAGGACAATGAATAGAGAGGAAATTAAAGTGGAAAGAATATAATGGTAGAGAGAGTTTTAGCATATATTGTTGCGATTGAGATCGTTTGGATGGGCGAGGTAGTTTGCCGGAAACCTGACATGGTTTGGTCGGGAAGAAGAAAGATTATTAAAAGGGATGAGAGTTGTGTTTGTCCGAGAATGGTATTACTGAGTTAATTCTCCAATTTTCTCGAATGCCAGATTTGCTGTTATGGATTAGACAGTCTCGTTTATGGCGACGGCCTTTCTAGTCGGCTGCATCTTGGTGATTACTGAAGGTAACGCGAACAAATAACCCGAGGCTTCATTAGGCAAACGCTTTCTAACATTGATTTTCACGCAATGTCATTATTTGTATTGGTCGGTTATTATTATTATTGTTATTATTATTATTGATAGTGTACATACCGGTTCTTGAGTCCGTATGCTGACTGTTAAGCCTTAACAAAAGACAGAGAGAACTTTGAAAATAAATTAGCTGTTACAAAGAGGGCAAGTTTGGGGAGAATTACCATGTCTGTCTTGATGTTTTACTGCTCAATATGGTATGATTGCTTCTTTCGAGATCGAGTCCAGTATTCCGATTACAACTGGCGCGACTTTCACTTTTGCTCCTGGGTATCCCAACATTCTTGAAATTTCCTCTTTCCAAGTTGGCATACTCTTTTATCTTCTCCACTTCTCTTCTTTAAACTACTACTAGCCTTGTCTTGGGCTGTCATTATCAATGATTCATTTTCTCTCTTGAGGTGTCCTTTTTGAGACCGTGTTTATGTCGTTTCATCTACAATCCGTTCTATTCGTCTCTTGAAGAAAAGTTGCTTGTCTTTCTATCCTGGGCGTCTTTTTTAGCAATTTCCAGCTCATTTCCTGCATCATCATCATCAACATCATCATCAGTATTGATATTACAAAATCATCATCATGTGAACACCTGAACTTAAGTTTAAAAAGCCAATAGCGTTGGCATTACGATACTGTTAATATTATTCTCGGATGAGGTATTGCAACATGATGATTAATTTCGATTAGTTTTTTGTGATAAAAATCAATTGAAAAAAAAAAGAACCATATTTTGACTCGTTTTTCGTGATAAAGAAACAACTGAAAATTTGGATGAAGGTCAAAACTAGTCAAAATTGATAATAGCGTTTGCATAAAAACTGCAATCTGCGCATGCCCTCAAGTCACCGACATGTTATGGTATATGGTGGAAACATTTCGTTACACAGAAAGCAAAGCTAAGATCCTTGCAAATACCAGTGCTACTGTAGTTCCTGTTCCAAAAGTGCATGTTTGGAAGGTGCTGAACTGTAAAGTGTATGAAGCAGCCTGCCAGATTGAATTGAATTTCCAAAAAGATGTCGATAGCAATCGATGCAAAATGTATTCTGAGGAGCGTTCGAGGTAGATGATCAATAAAAAAAACTTTAAAGACATGTATGTAATCTTTATTCTTTTCAATTCACTGCTGATCCTAACATCAGCAAACTTGAAACTGAGCTGCCTTGTGTGCTAACTAATACATCTGGTGGAGGTCACTTTCGTTCATTGGCCAGTTGTCGAGTAATCGCTATGCACGCACATGCACACGCAAATATTTCTTCAATTGTTGTGAGATCAGGAGCGAACTGGGATGTCAGGAACATCGAGCAAAATCCTGGTGGGCTATAGAGTCTATGGGCCGGTGCTGCCTGGTGCTTAATCAGGCTGATTAGGCCTCTCTACACAATTTCGTGCTCATGAGCAACCTTCTGTACTCTGCATTAGTTATAACTGCCTGTATATGTACTTTCATGTTGGGAGTTAGCAACTGCATAATCCAATTATTGATTTCCTGCCCCCCAAGTCCTGTAGATGGGAGCCCAAATAAGTTCCTACAAATATGCTTGAAATTCTGCGCCCCGTACAATCTGTTCTAACTCGTGAACCTGGCGTCCTCCTTTGTGGCTTGAATCTAAGCCTGAAACATATTTATTTCGTGGTAAACATCAAACTTTTTCAAGAGCTGAGGTACCTTTATTACTGATTTAAATATAATAAAACATTATGCTCAAGATTTTTCCAATGAACTATCATAATTAGTTGTTTAAACGGAATCTGAAGACGAACTCAGGGCTACTATACCATTTTCCCAGTCGATCAATAACATGGATGCAGGTCACATGCTAAAAACCACGGAGAAAACGTAAGAAAAATTCTTTCAATATTGTTTCGCAGGAATCATTACGTAGCATTCGCTCAAATTTTTCAAACTTGATCAAGAAAAAGTTGGTTTTGAATAATACAGATTTTGATTTTTTAAAATCTTATCTTTATTTAATATATTAGTATTATCATACTTATGCTGATTTATGGCTTGAGGGTAACTTCAAGCCTTATGATAATTTTTTTGAGAAATTATTAGAATATCTTCGAAATGTTTAAAAAAAACGAAGCAATTATGGCTTTGAATAGAGGATAGCTGATTAGACGAAAATCAATCACAGAACAAAAGAACAACAGGTAGATTATGCTGAAATTTCATAGAAACACAGAATTTTTTTTTCATTTGTTAACCCGGTGATTTTCAATAACCAAGTTTTAAAAACCAATTTAATCTTATTGAGGGAAATGTTGCTCAATGACTGCCTGTAACTGGGTCTGTTCTTAGGTGTTCAGTCGAATCGTCTCTGGACGTTTCATCAACAGCCTTTTTGTTGGGAGGATGTTTCGTCGACAGGGTTTCTTACCGATAGATGTTTCGTTGATGGACATTTTGCCAACAGATGCTTTGTCGAATGGACATCTAGTCGGGAATCTTCCTGTCGATTTTTTCTTTACATTTTGAAATTATAAATTAGCCAACAGACGTTATGTCGAACTGACATTTAGTCTACTACGTTTTTGTTGAAATGATATTATGTACTTAATATTACTTAAAAGGTTGTCGACTAAGGCTCTGTTCGACAAAACGGCTGTTGACGAAACGTCTGTTAGATGAGACAAACGTCTGTTGACTCTCTGTCGACGAAACAACCACCCTGGAGCCGCTTTTTGTGATAACATTTAGCTCAATCAACCTAACCTACCCAAGATCCTACAATGGCGTGTAATTGTCTCCAACTTAGTCGTGCTGATCTAACTGGCTGTGGTTTCTATTCAAACTTGAATGCTGTCTATTCGACGGAACATATTCAGATGTATATCAGTGCTTAAGTAAGCTATAATTAATACATTTTTTTTTAATTTTCAAAACTTTTAAAATAATTTCTCCAAACTATTCATTTATTTGAAACCAAGTGTAAAATCGTTTAAAATTCATTCAAAGAAATTTCAAGATCATCAAACCGAAAAGATCTGCAATAAGATTTTATTTAATTAAAATCTGCGGATGGTTAATTTTGTACAACACCCATGAAATGTCTGATAGGAACAAAATTACTTTAGTATTTGTATTACTCGGTTGTAGACGGAAAAGAAAGACAGAGGAGGGGCAGAATATCTCTGTGGAAAAGAAAAGCAAGTATTCCTTCAACAAGCAGAAAAGTGTTTTAAACTGTCGGATGTATCTAAAATATGATGGAGTAGTAAGTTAAACTCAAGACACAATATGTAAAGGTTCTCCAATCCATGATGATTCTGCAGAACCAGAATCTAATGATGAAAGGCATGAGGTCGAATGTGTCGTGAATATGCGTGAAAAGGCAGGCACTGTACCTGGAGTTTCCGCTATCTGGATAAAAGAAAACAACAAAAAACAAAACAAAAAACAAAAGCAAAAACAAAACAAAAAACAAAAAACAAAAGCAAATAGGGAAAAGATGTTGATTATTTTGCCAAATCAAGAGTAAATGAGAGATTTTTTTACAATTGCATCCAAGACAACAACAAGATGATAGCTCTCGCACATTTTCATCAAAAAGTATATTTAGGAGAAAAAATGTCTCTCTTAACCATACAATGAATCTTATTGTTCACTCAGTGTGTACAGTGTGTCCTGCATATAGTAAGGAATATGAAAGCAATTTTCGAAGGGGGGCGGGCATGAAAAACTGGAGGCTTATACATCAAAGGATCGATGAACATGAAAACATCAAACTCTAAAAATTGTTTGCATAAGCTCACATTCTTAGTTCCAATGATAAAATTGAACAACTGTAATTCACAAATGAAACACCCATGAGAAGAGAAAAAATTGAACATAATGAATAGGTAATGGAAAGAATTATTGAAATTGTGAAACTGACAGGTAAAACGAGAGCTAAACCACAGAGGCAGTAGTACAGCCGAATCAGCCTAATATACTCGATGATTCATTAATAGACAAGGACATACTAACATTTTTAGAGAGTGCAGCCTTCTATTTTTCCGACAAGGGGAGCGTGCATTCTGGATAACGGAAGAAATCAGTGTTGGCAAGTATTGTTTGTCATTCATAGCTAAAAACGTCTTTGAAATGTCTCAAATCAGCTAAATTGTTATACATTTTAAATATTACATGTAAAAATATGTGCTCATTTAAAGCCAATTTATCAGATGAAATAACTATGTATCAAGACTTCATAAATTATCAATAAAAATTGAGCATTAACTTTTTATTAATCTTTCCAGATTTAATCGGCTAACATTGATATCAACGGATAAATTGGGGGGGGGGGCGCAAGATCTAGCCCAGAAATGGCTAATATGGTAACTCTGGAATAAATTTGCCGACAAAAAGAGCATTATTTATTTATTGAAAAAATTAAATCATTTTTTGTGTTTGCAGGTATTTTTGTAATAAAAAAAAAAAAAACTTATTTTGTTTGGTTTCAAAATTATTCAGCAATGAATATTTTAAAATTTGTTCAGTAAGTTAAAACGTCGAATGGATATTAGTAATATTTGAAGGCGGTCTAACGTTTATTTGATATAAAAAATTATTCAGATAGGAGTAAATGTCTAATAAATTTGACTACAAAAACTCCAAAATAGCAAATAGATTTGAAAAAGTCTTATGATTGAATGTTAAAATGTAAGGTTTTACTTAAATAAATTGCTCAAAATTTGTTTTTAACCATACTAAAAAGTTGATTGGATGTTAATCAAAATCAGAGGTAAATTATTTTTTTTTAATTAGATTAAATCGTTGGCAATTTTTGAGTGTTTAATTTACTCCAAACAAACTAAAATTGAAATATGAGAGTATATTTTAATGAAAACCGTCGTTTAATTTTTTTTTACCACTGAGTTTCTTTTACTGCACAATTTTTTTCTTCAGTTAAATTTACAGTTTCAAGGATTTTTGAAAGTTTACCTTTGAATGATGAATCAAATAACAATATTTCCAAACGCCAAAACGTTAATCGCCAAATGAACTTCCGCCAAACCAGTCCCATTTCGGCAATAATAATAGTGATGATTCCAATACATTCTAGAATAAAATCGATACACTTAGACTACCTAGAGCTGTCTCAAAACAATTTCATTTAACATGCCATTTGAAACTGTTCATCAGCTTCGTTTGTATCTTCTATATTTTATAGCATTTAAATATGTGCTGGATGTGTATTTTCTTTATTTGCTTTTAACGAGTTATTTTTTAAAATTAGGCTATTCCATTGATCGAATCATAAGCCAACGCGATAAAGCACTTAATAATGACTTTAGAGTATGTTCTAATACTCATATCATATGGCCTCAAAATGACCACCATATAATTGGTCAAACTTTGAAATTTTCTCGGGGAATAACAGCACCTCGAGCCGCCAGCTCTATGGATTCACTGCCCTGGCCAGAATCATAGCACTTATTAATGGACCGATTTTAGGTGTTTGGTCGGGACATTTAAGGCTCCCAATCTTCCCACTAAGCAAGATGGTGTGAAGTCATTTTCAAAGTTGGCAAAACCTTTTGATCTTATCCATTTGAATGTAAATAAGTGGAAAAAAATGAAACAAGAGTTGGGAGAATGTGCAATGTATGTTACAATTGCCGTTACAAATTTGGAGAAAAATCAAAAATAGATAAGTTTTCAGGTTCAGCTCTGGGAATTCGAAAAAATATTATAAATTCAACAGAAGACGACGATGAATCTATAGAAATAGTTGGTTAAAGCTTTTTACTCATGCTAAGTTTGTTTGAGATATTTGATAAAATTTGCCAAGTATATAATACAATGATAAATGGAAGTATGAAAGAAAGATTATGTTGCCTCAATCATCCTAATAGGATGTAAATTAGCCTTGGAAACCCAGCTTTCGAAATGCTGGTTTTAATAGGGCTTGAACATCGACTGCTGGCACCAGTTTAAAATACCTCTATCACTAAGCAGGATCAAGGTGGGTTTTATTGTTAAGAATATTTCGTATCTCTTCATCGACAAAAAATATCAAAGTCATAGTAAAATCAAAGTCTGTTTTCTTTTCTTCCCCTTTTTCAGATATCATGAGCTTTTTTGTCTTTAAAATAATTTAATTGTCTTTGTTTTGAAATTACTTCGTAGCGATGGCTTGTGGAATATAAGATTGATAGTCGGGGAAATCATCTTGCTCTGTAAATCCCTTAAGGAAAAGCAATGGCCGACAGGGATTCGAACTAAGATAAAAATGTCATAAAAGCCAATCCTGGGAGAATACAGTAAGCATACCAAGAAAGATTTTGTAGCTCCTGTGTGACTTGGGGTCACTTGACTCCAACAATACTCATGAAAGATTATCGTTGGAAAGAGATTTATCATCATCATTATCGTCATCATGTAGAGGGAAAGGAAAAGGGAGAACTATAATGGCGGTGGTGTGGAGAATGACTAATAAAATAAAACTGCAAATGTCGATGGAAACGTTTGTTCTGGTCATCAAAATAATTGAGGAATGAAGGAGAAAGAATAATTAAGGTACTTGGTCGTTTATGAGGAAGAAAGATAAAGCACTTAGTAGTTAATCTTTTTCATTTTCGTAGAAAGATGAATCAGTGACGACTCGCAGTGATGGATTGTATCCCGATAAACCCCACCCCTGGTTAAAACAAACAAACAAACAAACAAACAAACACCCAAACTCAATACTCTTTCCAAATCCACTTCATCTCCAAAAATTTAAGATGGAATAAGCAAAAACAAAACAAAAGGAATAGATAAATTTAAAACTTGAGTGATGCGAGACGATTTCCCTCCTGTAATTTAGTTATCTCGATTTCTTTGCGTTGAATCTATCTTTTTTTTTTTTAGCTTGCATGATAATAATATGGCAGTTAAATAATTATGAATTAAAGAAAAAAATTCAATGTCTATTCTATAACATCGAGAAAGAAGAACTTTTCGAAGCCACCGGGAATATTGGCGAGGACTCGGATGAAAGTTTCGTTTCGTAAACAGACTTTCCTTAGAGCTACCACATTAAATAGCTAACATTTTATCATGCAGCGTTTCAATTCATATTTAGACGAATATTTTCAATTATTTTCTAGATGGCATTTCTATTGTGGTATAATTGTAATTGTAGCAATGCATGTTGGCATCAGTATCATTCAGCGTGTGAAACAAGCAACAATAGATAAATGGAATTATACCATGATCTAGTAGATTGTCGAGGGATATTCATGTGCAATTCATGTACGTATGCAAGCCACATGCACACACTCGCACACACTTATAAGCAGACTTAAATAACAGCTATTAGGTTTTATGGAATAGCGACAGTAACATTGAGGAAAAGAGACAGCCTGACGAACATAATCGCTTGAGATGGTAGACGATACAAACATGAATAATAATAATACGGAGAAATACTCAAAAGAGAGGAGACATATGGAGATAAAAACTAAAGAGGATGAAACTAAAAGAGCTGAATTTGACAAATAAATAGACAAACGAACGAGATGAGAAAAAAATGAAGAGGATGGTAGAAGCTATCAAAAAAAGGAGTTTAACATACGCCCGAACCGCGGATAATACTGACAAGCAACAGATGCTTCCACTAAAAACAAAAATGGCAAAATTATAAAACGAAGGGAAAAGTTATAAAAAATAACTGAAGAATACTATGAAAATCAGTACGCTTCAAAAATAGAAGTACCACAAACTGATAAATCGTTTGGAACTAGTGATATCCCTGTTATAACAGAAGACGAGGTACTACTTGAACTACAAAATATGAAATGCAGAAAAGCTCCTGGCGAAGATGGCATAACGACAGACTTTCTAGAAGATGCAGGGAAAATATTTCCAAAGGACAAGCACAGCTATTCTTAAAATTTCTATCTCAACAAAACAACAACAACAAAAAAAAAAAAAAAAAAAAAGAAAAAGAAAAAAGATAGTCGTGACTTCGGCAACTACTGCCCTATCACACTATTACTTGACACATGAACTATTCACAAAAATACACACAATCAGACTAACTGGCATTCTAGCTCAAACACTCAAACAGGCAGGTTTTAGAAGTGACTATTCATTAATAGACCACCTACACACAATAAACTAATTAATCAAAAACTCATAAGAATACAACAATCCATTTTGCTTGGCTTTTGTGGATTATTAAAAAGCATTTCACTCAGGAGAAGATACGACAATCTTCAACTCGTGAACGAGAATTACGTAGAAATTAAAAACATATTGCAGATACAAACGAGATAAAGATAAGAAATGGAGTAAGTCAAGGGGATTCAATATCAATAAAATTACTTACAACAAACCTTGAAGGCGTCTTTCGGAAAACTGACTCGGAGGCAATGGGAATATAAATATAAACGGTGAATATTTGAATCATATGAGGTTCGCTGATGACGATTTTATGGCTGCAGATGCATCGGGATAATTACAGAACATATAGACTGATCTAAATTGGGAAAGTAAAAACGTAGGAATAAGGATGAACAGAACAGAGGCAGAAGTAATGTTCAACGATTATGTCCGTCAAAAGACGATAAAAATGGAGAGTGAGGATCTACAAGAGGTTGACGAATAAGAAATACCATGTAAACGAAAGAAAACAACGCATTATATATATGTATATATCTACTTATGTCTGAAGTTATTTTAGTTGACCAATCGTCAATGTCTTGATTTTGAATCTCATTGGGTGGATACTTTTGTGGCCTTGTATCATACTAAGCCAAAATTAGTAAACAACGATAAATATATTGAAAAAAAATCATATTTTAAAACATATATATATATATATATATATATATATATATATATATATATATATATGTATCATGCCATCCATATTTACATATAAACATATCTATGAATAAATTCATAGATATCATATACATGTACGCATTCACACACATATGTATATAGTATATGATATTTATTGATAAGCGTATTTACGCACACATAGATATACTTATATATTTACATATATGACGTATATATTTAAATATGTGTATATACATGAATATATGTGTGTATGTGTGTGTGTGTAACTCGGCATATGTGAGTGTGTGTGCGTGTAAGACAGCCAGACTCATCCATGAATATGGACGAAGAACGAAAATGACAGCAGTCGAAACGTTGTCATAAAGTCGACCAAGGAGAAAGGATAAAATTACGAAAATATTTATGCGTGAGACACGAAGAATATCACCTCGCTTGGATATCAAATTACAGAAGATTGTGCCCGTTCATCAGTGATGGACACCCAAAATGGCCTTTCATACGTAATAATCTTTATACCCAGGAATATATTTGCTGCGACCCAAAATGCTAGTCGGCATATTTCCTGTCTTATAAGCGGTTATAAAACCAGACTAAAACGAAAATAAATTATACGGCATCGCATCTCGTAGAAAAAGAAAGCGAAAAAAATATAGAAAGGACAAATGTTAGAGAGAATGGAAGAGTGTTTCCGAAATTCTTACTACTATGAGGCAAAGAAGAATTCCCGTATTCGAAAGCAAGGAGAAATTTGTTCAACATTTACAGTTTCCAACTATCGTTGATTACTATTCGATAAATAGGTGATCATTAATTGCTATCGAATCAATAAGCTTTGGGTGCACTCATGTCACTATCTATCTTTCCCTCACCCTTTCCTCCTCTGTCTGTCCGTCTCTCTCTGTCACTTCATGTATGTATATATCTATTTGCATATGCGCGTGTACGTGCGTGTATGTGTATGTGTACTATTATGTGTATGATTCTCTCTCAGTTATGTCTCCTAATATCTCTCTCTCTCATATATATATATATATATATATATATATATATATATATATATATATATATATACAGAATATCAATATCATTATATATCAATATGTAAACACGAACCTTTTTTACTAACTATCCATGTTATCAAATATAAAATAATCTCCAACCACAAATACATATATATATTCGAACATATGTGATGTATATATGTAATATATGCATATATATATATATATATATATATATATATATATATATATATATATATATATATATATATACACACACACACAAATATATGTATGAAACACATATACATGCATACACACGTGTGTGTGCATCGTGCACCAACGTATCTAGACACAGATATACAACTGCTCTTTCAGAATTAGATTGCTTTAGAGAGAGAGAGAGAGAGAGAGAGAGAGAGGGGGGAAAGGGACGGGTGCACACACACATTTATGTGAGGGAACACATTTGACAATATACATGTCATGAAATAGAAGAATGGCCGAGATATAGGCAAGTGTTTACACATTTAGGTTGCAGATTTGATTCCAGGCCAAATTAATACTCCAAAATTTAATGAAATTATTTCCACACGTATACACTATACCGGTGGGATTTACAGAAATTTGCATATAGTTTTAAATTTTGATATTCAGGATCCCTTATGTACTGAACTTGTCGTCTTGCGTATTCAATATATATATATATATATATATATATATATATATATATAAATAGTAGAACATGGATTCACTACACAAACTAGCTTATGCCCTCTCTTCGCCTGATGAGGTCTGGAGAGGGCAGAGACATAAGCTAGTTTGTGTAGCGAATCCACATTCTACTATTTATTTCCAGCTCTACTCTAAAACAACATAAATCCAATTGTACAAAGTTGTATGTATCGAGCACTCTATGAAATAACTCCATTACATTTCAGAAGTGGCTTTATATCATTGATATATTATTATATTATGTCATACTGCTAGCCTGATTTGTACCACATATACTATGTATGTACATATACTATGTATGTACACATACACACACACACACACATATATATATATATATATATATATATATCTATATCTATATCTATATATATATATATATATATATATATATATATGTATTTATATGTGTGTGTGTGTTTGAGTGTGTGTGTATATACGTATACATATATATATATGTATACATATATACATAAATCCATTATAGTGGAATGAAATATAAGCATGTGAATACATATATTCAATAAAAACAAATGCAAATTTACTATTCAAATAAAATGTTAATGTAAAAAAAAGATGATAATCCTCTGTAGCATACATTTCTCTCTCTCTCTATATCTATCTATCTATCTATCTATCTATCTATCTATCTATAAAATAAAAATCAATCTATGGATATTAAAT
Organism: Thysanoteuthis rhombus; assembly: GCA_963457665.1. NCBI lineage: Eukaryota > Metazoa > Mollusca > Cephalopoda > Oegopsida > Thysanoteuthidae > Thysanoteuthis > Thysanoteuthis major. The sequence continues at coordinate 22,449,875 of OY735205.1, read as the reverse complement.
ACAAATTCCATGTATCTATTGACCAGTCAATTTTAATAGAACTGTATTTTCAATAATAAATTTGTTGAATAATATAACCATGTCTACTTTCTAATTTCTGCCGCTTTGTATGTTAGCGAACAAACAAACATTCATTAATAAATACATGTACTTATACATAAACTTATATGCTTTGATATATGTATATTTTCTATATGCATTCATATCTTAGCGCCAATCATAATTTTTGCAAGAATTGTTGTAGCTATTAACAAGCGATAACATTAACTACATAACATTTATAAGATTATTCTATTTTTAAAATTTTTTTTCTCAACTCAAATGTTAGCAAAAAATGTCGGATTGCATTCGATCACTTTCTTGTTTTTGATATTTTTAATCTGTTTTCTTTTTCACATATTTATTTGCAAAGAAAGTATTTTTTCCATTAGGACCCCACTCTGCTCAAAGTCTTGGATCTGCCTCAACAGAGCTGTGGATACAAATTAATTTAACAGATAAAGTTACTTCTAATCATCTCGTTCGTGGCACAATACGCAGAGTGATTTTTTGAGGCAAAATTGTAAAGGGAAAAAGTGCATATTATATGGCCGAAAAAACGTCATCCACGAAGTATTTTACCTTTCAATGAATGGGTTATCATAGATCATTCGATAAAGAAGATAATCAATTTTATTTTATTTATTCACGCGTTTTTTCTTTTATTTATTTACATGTAATATCTTCCTGGGCATCCCAACGCGTAATACTATTATAGTCAACATTCAAAAATACAAAAAATTCGAGAAATTCTTTTAGTCGATTAGTAAAATTAATGAAATATGAGTGAAATAATAAAAGAAAAAAAAATGATATCATACAACAATCATTTGGGTTTATTCGACACAACATTTTATTTCAGATCTCACCGACCCCAAGAATAAAAGCTCCGGTTGGGTTTCAGTCCCCGAGGACAGGCTTCAGACCCCCTGAACAAGTTAACATTTTACTTTAATTGATTTTAGTCCCATACTCTATCGTAAACGTTCCGGTTGGGTTAAAATCCCACAAGAGAGCCCTGTCCACCTGAAAAATACAACACTTTATAGAAATTACTATTCGTTTTTTTATTTTTCCACAAATTATAATCTACTGAAAATCTATCAGAAAAGGACGCATTCATCACTTCATGCATGTATCCTGATTCGTTGATTATTTTCGGATATCATGTGCCAATTAATCTCATTTATTTAAATACTTTCTGTTAACAAATAAATATTCATTATGCAATAAAGTTAATGATTATTTACTTGTTAACTTTGCTTTGAATACGAAATACAAAAATGATGTTAAATGCATTGTTTTCCACTATCATGTAATGCTAATTCAGTTTCTGTTAATAAGACTAATCCATGATTGGAATCAATCAATGATATTATATCTATACTAACTATGTAACTGTTGTCATCATAGGTAGGATATATTTAACAAATTCACTCTAATCATTACATCCTTAGTGAAACAGCAAATTTTGGCGGCTGGAGAAAATAAAACGGTAATCACGATTTCATTACATTGCACTTGAACCCGGCACGTATGCAACGTTCCATCTTTCCTCATCGAAACCCACTGACTTAACCGCTACTCCAAAATTCCATGCTTTAGTCATTTTGTGCACCAATAACGTAAGTAAATATTTCTGGCAGTAAGAAAAAAAACTGATGGTCAAATATTCACTTCTGCTATTGTTTATTTAAGATTTGCATTAGAAAGTCTCCGTAATCTATCTATCTATCTATCTATCTATCTATCTATCTATCTATCTATCTATATATATATATATATATATATATATATATATATATATATATATATATATATATATATACACACATATACATATATATATGTGTGTGTATATATATGTATATATATATATACATATACATATATATGTGTGTGTGTATATCTATCTATCTATCTATCTATATATATATATATATATATATATATATATATATATATATATATATATATATATATATGTGTGTGTGTATACAGTAAATTAAAAATCAGGAGGAAAGGAATTACCTGAAGTCAGGATGCAATCAATACTAATAGCGTGTCTATTACAAGTACAAATAATTTGAAGCAACACATTTTTAACTGTCTTTGAAATCGAGAGCATTTTCCGAGTGTGCTCGTAATCCTAAAGATTCTTGTTCACACAGTATTACATTAGAATGTTGCAGGAATATCTATCTATCTATCTATCTATCTATCTATCTATCTATCTATCTATCTATCTATCTATCTGTCGCTTACATAATTGAAGAGAGAAAAGGATAGATGAGACAGAGAAATGTGTCTGTAAATATGGCTTGTTGGAATTTATCGGTACAGAACAAATTATTTTTTAAAATTCGATTAAACAAAATTAAACCAACCCAGTAGAATTGATTATGGAAAAACAATCATCCAAGTCTTCATTTTCCCTCATACAAACGGTAGCATTGTAAAGCAGTGACTATATCATTGTTAATGAATTCCTAATTTATTTTTAGAATTTCTGATCAGAATTTATATGAAATGAATTAAATGCACTGATACTTGATAATAAAAGAATTAAAGAGATTATTCGGCGTAGACACTAGTGACCTATACAATAAATTTTCATGATTTTCAATGGAAGTCAATTTTTGTTCTTATCATATTCTTCGATATGAAATAAATGCAGAATATATTTGATGTGATAATGTCGAAATGTCTTCACCCAGTGAAATGTCGAAATGTCTTCCCCCCAATAAAATGTCGAAATGCATTTAACCAGTAAGAACTGATATAATAAATCTTGTTATTTTAGGCATTAATATCTCATTCCTATTATTACATCTTCCAAGCGAGGTTTATTAAAAGAAAAATGGTCTCCTTGAAAAACAAAACAAACAAAAATAAAAATCATAGAAGGCTTATTTCAGTAACATTTCAGAAATTGGCTAACCGGACTAAGCCCAGATTATTAGAGAGATAGATAGATATATAGATAGATAGATAGAAAGTAGATAGATAGATAGATTGATAGATAAATAGATAGATAGATATACAGATAGGTAGGTATTTATGGTTGTGTGTTAGGGAGCGTGTGCGTGTGTGTGCGTGTCTATATTGGATTCCGCCAAGAGAATTTTGTTATTATAAATAAGAGATAATTTCTGAAGAAAACTCATTAAATCGGGATAAATTAATCTATCGCTGTATATATGTTCTTTCCCTGTCTTGAGCCCTCATTTACTCAGTTTACCCTCTGTTGTTACCCGATAGTAAATCACTTTAAGAATATTTTTCTAACATTACGCCTACATTTACTGATTGGCTTTTCGTATTGGAAACATTTTTCTCCTCTTCTTATATGTGCGAATTTCGAGAAGATAGAAGTCTGTCTGTCTGTCTGTCTCTCTCTCTTTCTCTCTCTTCCTCTCTCTCCCACACATATATATATATACACATATATATGTATATAACGTAAAATCAAATATTGATATAAAAATGAACCGAATTAATAATAAAGTAACAATATTCACATTTGATCACGTCTAGAATTTTAGAATTCCATGCAGTTTGAAAATATAAATGAATGCTCTTCAACTGTGCAGTGCCTTGTGTATGTGTATATATATATATATATATATATATATATATATATATATATATATATATATATATATATATATATATATATATATATATATATATTGAATGATTTGTTCATTTATGGAGTATTGAAGAGAAATAGTCTTAAAATGATTTTGTTGATAGAATTTTGCTTATGAGCATGCTTTTGAAAATGAAATACGTAGAATACTTTTCAACTTTCAAGAAAGCCATTTATTTTACATCATAACTTGAATATTTTTTAATTACTTAACGTATAAAAGATTATTTCGTTATCTTAAAATTGTGGGAAATATATTTTACATAAAAGTACATCTTTTTCAAATCAATAATTCTAAACACAGGACACTAGGTTCAGAAGGAAAGTTTACGTTTATTCATCTTTATCAACTGTGAGAAAAAAATATTTAAATTTCTTTACTATGTTTTAGAAGCCCCTTTAAAAGAAATGTTACATAGATATATAAGTGATGAATTTGATAGGAATATCAAACCATATTTCTGCCGAGTTCGAGTAGTTTCTTGGCTTGATTGTTCGCTACTTCAAAACTATAAATAGTGTAAATACATATTTACGTCTTATCAATTTTATCCGGAGTTTTACTAAAAATTGATTGTAATTATTTAAGTAGAAGGATGTCCATTGTTCCAAATGATTGTTAGGATATGATATTTTTATCAGCAAAAAATAAACTCTATCTTAATCTTATAATATATTACAGACAGAAAAAAAACAAAAAAACAAACAAACAAACAAAAAACAGGAAAAGCCTGGCTGTTCATTACATAGATAGATTGTATGTGCGTGTGCTCGTGTGAACTTGAATGCCAGCACGCTTACGCTTTTGAGTGAAATACAGAGTGTGTGCTCGTGTGTTTGTAAGTAGGAGTATGCATACGTGTAAGTCAGAATAATAAAAATGAAATACGAATGTTTTGGAGAATACTATGATAACAATACAGAGATTTTTGTTCCAAAAGATAAATGCTAATATGTGCTAAGCTTAACTTAATCCTGCAACGAGTCTTCTTTGAAAATCTGCTTTCGAAATCCTAGCTTTTATATGTGCTTGAGCAACGACTACAGTCAATTATTCCAAGGATTAAGTTGGCCGAGCACAGATAATATTTTTATATATTTATCCGAATAATTAATAAATGATGTCATATTCATCTTATTCTTTAAAGTGAGATATTATATTAAGACGAGTAGAGCTGAAAGAATATTCTAAATTTTATGTTTGTACTGAACACATAAAATGTACAAAAAATCATAAACGATATAAATACGACAAATTCATTAATTCATTCTATCTATCTATCTATCTATCTACTTGAATGGATAGAAAACAGGACAACTTTATAGATATAATAACTGAGACTAGCCCTGTCCATTTAGGGTATATATATATGTATATTGATCGGGGAATAACGAACAGTTTAGCATTATTTTCACGTTGTAAATTGAACCCTTTTTAAAAATCTTTTCTCAATTTTTTTCTTCAAAACCCCATAGGTTAATTGAGAATGCAACTAAATTTGGTCGAGTAGTGCCAACGTCTTGGATGGAACATAGTGACAAACAGGGCCTGTTGTTTTATATGATAGAGATTTATTCCATGTAGAAAAATATGTATGATTTGATATTCAAGGAAAAATGTTCGGTGTTGTAAATAATTCCCTCCAGGAAAGTAAATGCGTTACCTAATTCGTGGTTACTTCGTTCAAAAAATTTCTGCTCTGTTCAAAACCGAAATGTTCAAGATTTTATCATAATTTGACTTTTTTTTCTTTCAGCTTATATTTAGTTACATTAATTCATACAGTAATACCTTAATTGTACTACACCGAAACCTGGACCTATCAAAACTGCACAGTTCAAAGTATTCCTGTATGCATGAAACAGACACATTTCATTGTCACTGGAGTTACTCCTTCAGTAGAATGTGCACGATATAACTATCAGCCATTTGTTTGTATACTCTCTGATGCAGACATATGTATTAATGTATGTGTGCGTATGCGTATTGGAGGATGAATAGATAAAAGTATCAATTTTCAATGTAAATATTTATGCATGAGTACAGATATTTGTATACACAAAACATAAGTGCATAGTTCTTTATATTCACACTTGCTTATACCGTAAATAATGACGGGGTTATTAATGTATGGATCGGCATTAAGAAGCCTAAAGCTATTTCATTGGGTAATTTATTTTTAATTTTTGAATTTTACATTTGATATTCAGACATAAAGTCTTAGGAGTTTCTATGAAGTAATCTTCATCGTTATGTCATGATATGAAGGTAAATCAACTCTCGGGATCAATGAGCAAACAAAAAATAAATTTGCATAAATACCTATTATATGCTTAGATGGTCCCTTTTTTCTATCTATCTATCTATCTATCTATCTATCTATCTATCTATCTAGTAGGATTTTTTTTATTTGTGTATGTACATGCAATTAAATATAGACTTACATATATATTTAAGGATGAGGGAAATTAGAAACAGGAACAGAACCCTTTGTGAGCTAATGTGCAAGCTCACAAGAGGGAGTACTTGAAAAAATGGTGGAAACTAGGTGCAAAGGAAGGTAATCTTTGTATGTTTAATACTTCGAACGTTTGCCTAGCATCTCATGTCTATATCTATATCTATCCATCTATCCATCTATCTATATATATACAGAAAAACAACGAATACTAATATATTGTCGTTATTCACAATTTTTGCCCAATATGTTTCCATGTTTTTGTCATCATTTACCCATTCTTGGTCTGACGAAGCCAGTACATGGCGAAATCATCACCACCAATACGAATAAATAATAATGTATTTGTATTTACCCTCGGTTTTCAGTCTTTTTTCACCATTATGACGGATAGACCACATCCTATCACAGATCATATTCATATATATATATATATATATATATATATATATATATATATATATATATATATATATATATATTAGTTAATACCACTGAAAATATTCACAGATATATTTCAAAATTCTGTGAGACAATTTTTAAGAAAATGGATAGTGAATTCTCATTGGGAGAGTTCATAGTTTTCAAATGGTTGGGAAGATGCATTTCTTATCAGCAAAATTTCTACCTTTAGTTAGGCGTGTCTATTGCTATGGACAGAGAAGCAAGAAAATCATACTGTACATAATACAAATAAGATATTCGTAAGCGCAAATATATATGAATAGAAATAGAGAAAAAAATGAGAAAAACGATAATTGAGAGAGCGAATAGGATTGCGAAACTACAAGCCGACCTAATTATAAAGATATATAGCCAGAAATACTTGAAGAAATATAAAATCCTCCCTCACAAATCTCTCCTATACGTCAACTTGATAGAAGGCACACATACACGTACGTGTTTGAGGGATATTTTCGTTTCTATCATTGTTATTGGAAAATGCACATAGTTTCCTGAAAAGCAGACGTCATAAATCTCCAATCTCAAATGAGAAAAACGCAATGTTCGGGGCTGCAGGTTGGAGGGGCTAGATTGAAATATGTTCGGGAGAGAACGCAACAAAAGGAAACCCATTTCTTATTCGTAATGAAGTAGATAAGAAGTCATTTATGAGCGCAGCTGTTTTATTGTAAGGCCAGCCATATCGGATCACATTCGTGCGAAGAGCTCCTCGATATAATGCAGGGGATCGAAACGATAGATGGGGGTGAATTACTCTTTTTAGAAAGAAAATCCTAGTTTAATCAAGAACTTTATCGAATCGGGGTATATTTTCGGAAATTACATTGGTTCAAAAGAAGAAAAAGGTTTTTTTTTCGTGTATTTTGAGCCATATCACCCCTCGCTCTCTCGCTCGCTTTCACTCTCTCTCTCTCTCTCTATCTATCTATCTATCTATCTATCTATCTATCTATCTATCTATATATCAAAATGTGTTTTGATGATATGTATTCTGTATTCAATTTCTCTTTCCTTTTCTATTTCAATAGATATGCATATACTCATTTCCATGTAAATACACACACTCACACACACATATACACACATATATCTGTGTGTATGTGTGTGTGAATGTACGTAAGTGTGAAATTGTGTGTATGGAAAGAGAGCTTCAAACTCGACAATAGCTCAATATGAAAAACATGGAGTTTATTATATAGAAGTGTGTTCGTATATCTGCATACACACATGCCCATACACAAGCATGCACATACATTCACACACACACACACACACACACACACACACATATATATATATATATATATATATATATATATATATATATATATATATATATACGCTTATGTATGCTCATCGGTGAATTACAAACAGCATTTTTTTTTCAAATACATCCAATTTCTTTGAAAATACATCAAGTTAAATCATTGGCTAATCTTCATTTTCAAGGTTATTATGTTATTTTTAGCTCAAGGACAAGTATGGTTTGTCACTCAATAGACCAACGTCTTTTGGCAGCATACCATGTTGGGGATGATCAATTTAAAAAAGTTAGAAAAAAAGGAATAATCATTTGATGTTACTTTACTTGCTTCACTCGCTTTTCAAAAAGCAGGCAAGGGAATTAGCCAGCCAGACCAACTTAAAACCCGTAGAAGCCTATGATAACAGTTTTGTTGACAATTTGGTTGACGGTCTTGACTGAAGAAAACACTTGCAGATGTTTAAACAAAACACAGAATAATCTTCTCAGCGTTGGTCAGTAATCTTTTAGCATTTTATTATCTGTAACGAAAGTCGACAGTTCTCAGAGTGGAGAAAAATCCATGTTAATACCAATTTTCAAATCGGTTAACTGCGTTTGTAAGGAATTAGATTGTCCGAAGAATGAGTGATTAGAGAGAGATAGACAGTGTTCTTTATTAAGATTAAAAAAAAAAAAAAAAGATAAAAAGGTGCGTTATAGAAAGTAGGCAAAGAAAGAGGAATGTTTTTTTCTTTACGTCACACTAGTCATATCATTCCTTTTTTCAAATTGATTCTCAGGATAAAAAAAAAATTAACACAAGAAAGAACAGAATAGAGAGAGAGAGAGAGAGAGAGAGAGAGAGAGAGAGAGAGAGAGAGAGAGAGAGAGAGAGGGGGGGAAGAGAGAAAGACAGGGAGAAAGAAAGAAAGAAAGAAAGAAAGAAAGAAAGAAAGAGAGCAAACATACTGTACAGTTTTTTAACTAATGTATGCGCTCCATATTGATATTTATAACCTTTTCATTTGCCAATGAATTATATTGCATAGTGGACGATATTTTTTGTTTCATTTTTGATGCAATCATTATTTTTGTTTCGAACGTTTTAAAAGGGATTAGCTTGAAAACTCACATGGAAACAAATAGTTTTATTACAGAATCAGATGTAGATAAATGCCTTCAAAAATGAATATACAACGTCACAATTCTTCTTTTAACAGAATCTGTTTTGCTGTTTCCTATTTGGATACGGTCATCGGATGAAAAAAATGATAATTTCATTTAGGAATTATTTAAGGCCTTTAGATTGGTTTGGAAAATCGTATGATGAATATTTCATTGAACTCCTCAGAAAAGTAATTGATTTTCGTATTTGGCAGAAGATACGAATGAACAGATTTCTTCTCACTTTTACATGCTGTCACGTTCGATCAACAGTTAATCCATCATTTCTGTCGGCGCTGCGGCTACATCACAGCAAATTTAATCCCCGTTGGAAGAAAAGTGCAGTTTTCATTAGTACGGGTTTTTATATGGTACGGCTACGTGAGAACTTTCCAAATTGTGTCGTCGATAATCTCAAGGTGTGTCGTGATGTTAGGTATAATTTTGTATATATTTCAAAAGATACTTTTTTTTCAGTCAGTTCTGGTATAATTGTTTTCTCTCTCAATTCTATATGTTTTCAATCCACGAGACCTCCGTAACGTCCTGGAATGCGACAGTTTTGAGAAGCACTTCAAGGTTTGGGTAGGTGGTTTCTACTTAAAATGTAAACTATAATGTTTAATTGGACACTTACTTCCCGCCTGTCGTACGCAACTGCTGAGTTGAAGAGTTCGGTCACTTTCTTTATCAACATGATGGAGTCTATAAATTTATGAAGGTTGTTATTTGAGCTTCTTTGGTATTATAAATGATAACAAAAACGATGGAAAAGTGGTTCTAGCTTTTACTACATTCAAAGGTTCCAAAATGTATATTTTATCCCAAGTAGGGTTGCTGAGTGCTGTCTTCTTGCAGAGACAGATATCTTTCATAGTCTTAGAAAATCCAAGCAATCGAAAGACTAAGTAAATTTAACTGTTAAATTGATTGTTTTATCTATATCCGGATAATCATTTCTTGTCATCTAAAACGATTGGCAAGGAAATAAGATTGAATAAATGAGTTCTATTTGAACTAAACGAGGAACGAAAATCAAGCATATTGGGGTTTGCCATAAACATATTCAACAGTATAAAGTTTGTTTTTTTGCATCATATCCATACTTGCGATGAAGCATGGACTTTGCATGCGGAAGATCTGCACAATAGTTGGATGTCAGATGAGAAGTCATAAGATCATCCAAAACTGCTCTTTCATCTCCTTGTACATCGTTAGTACATGGAGGAACGATAGTTGATTATTTCAAAGTAGTCAAACAATTGGTGGACATAAATGTGTAGACAAGCTTGAAAAAAAGTGCATTCAAAACTCAATTAATAATAAAGTTGAAAACTGCAGACACTAGCAAGCCAGTTGACACACCGTGACGCCCGTACCAATAATGTCGATGTGATTGGACAATTTGTTTGCAAATCTTTAAACCATCTGCAAATACTTGTGGGTTCCCCCATTCGAAAATAATCATCCGACACATCTGTGCGAGAGGATACATTAATACTAGTTAAACACTTCCTTGTTCATACCAGGTTAT
>OY735205.1:22419316-22434316 GCA_963457665.1 Thysanoteuthis rhombus | reverse complement strand
ATAATTTTTCCACGGAGAACGAGCAGAGGGACTTTTAAAATTCAAATCCAATTACTTTTCAATGTCCGTTAACAATGCCAAACGTTCTGCAAATGATTTAAAACCATAGCATTTAGAATGAAATAATGACTTGCAATTGAATGAAGATGTTTTGCTAAAAATCATTCATACTTCACTTTAAATGTATCCGTAGATGCACTTGCTCACATTGCACTTAGTAACACACACACACACACACACACACACACACACACACACACACACACACACACAAATGCATTCATAGGCTCAAATTCACAGACATGCATGCAAAAACATGAACATCCACTGAAACAGGTACACGCACATCAAGAGATAAAAACCTAATGGTCGTTATTTGAGCACAGGTAAGACGCCCAGAATGCTGAATTAAAAATTGGTAGCCCCTCACCAAATTATTGGCATAACACAATAATCTTTACTTCATTTGTTCTCAATCCAGGAGAAAAATAAATTCAATAAAACCTTATATCCACATCCAGAATTCAATTCATAGTATATATATATATATATATATATGTGTGTGTGTGTGTGTGTGTGTGTGAGCAATCTAGCTAAAAACAAATCCAATTATCCCGGAAGCATAGGGGTCTTGAATTCTTCGAAGGCGTTTTCAGCTTGGTCGTTGGAGGAAATTCCCTTGCCTGATGTGTTCGGAAGGCCTGAAAAAGAGGTCATCGGTTAGAGTGAGAAATGGATCATTTTTGATGGGCAATTGACATCGTAACAGCAAGTCTTTTAGCTTTTTCATTTTGATACAAATGCTGAGCAACTGTTGAATGGTCAACGTTTAGTCACTCTACAACCTCTCCAGTTGTTTTGCGAGGGTCTACCTCAACAATAGCTCTCAATTGAATGTCACCGACGACAGAAGGATGTCAACGACCCACCTCATCTTCAAGGCTTTCATCTCCATTTCGAAATTTTTGATACCAATGTTTAGTTATACCATCGTTGACAGCCTACTGGCCAAATACTGCAGACTACCTTGAAATGTGTGAGAACTTTTAAGGGAACTAAGATGCCATTGCCCTCGGTAGGTACTTTTTGGTTAATATTAAATGGTTGGATACTTCCCGGACAATCTCCATAGATCGACCCGCCGTTCTATTTTTACTCATATTTTGGTTTTAAGAATTCGACTTATACACGGGAATATGTGTAATTTGATACGAGAATCAAGTCATTTCGCGTGGTTCTTAAAATGGGGGAAGTATAAACAAAGAAAAATGTAAGGAAAGAGAATGAATGACGTTTTCTGAAAGAACGGAAGCGAGACACTCAGATCGTTGTTTAATTACGAGCGGGCGTAAGTGAATGTGTCACACGAACGTGGGTTTGATGCATGTGTGTGTGCACTTATATGCATGCCTGTGTGGGAGAACTCTTTTATGTTAGTAGGTGTCCGTATATATGATTTCGATACTTTGAATAGTTGCTTTCAAATAACCTTGATAATAACTGCACTCATTACACTGGTCCAATCATCCTTAACACCAGTCATCCAATCCCAACTTCAGTACACAGCTTCCTTTCAATAATGCCACTAACTCAGTATTATTAAAGTTCGTCTTTCAAGTTGATAAATTGGCTCCTTAGCAAGATTGGCACATCCCCATTTGCCTTCATTTAACCCTGTGCTAGACCAAATTGAGTTTTCTATGTATGACTTGTCCCTGTCAAGGCCAACGATGATTGTAACAGCTTTTTACTTTCACTAATGAAGTGAAGGTAGAATTGTCATGAGAGTCTTGTTTGCTCCAATGCTCACGTTCTTCTCCGTTAACTATCGTAATATTCCAGTGACGATGCATTTTGTCAAGAATTGGGCGAAGGAAGAGCACGTAGGGACGTAGATTCATAGATTTCCAAGATGCGTTTGTGAAAAGCAAACATTAACTGTCCCAGATGGAATTCGCTCTCAATTAGCCGATTACTGTTTTTGTGCAGGTGACCATGAAGCTACTTTACATCCCAATTCAGGTATAAATATTAGATTGATGCAAAAAAATTTCGATCAGTTTTCTGGATAAAATCTTTTTTCGTGTTCATTCAAAGCGTCAGTATTCACTCATGAACTTACCCCACGCGCGTTCCTGTTAAATTCTGTCTGTGAATAGCATAATTCATAAATGAAACGCATGAAAATTTATCTCTCAATCAGAAAAGATTTCCTGGATTCACCTTATCTATTTCTTCTTTACAATGTAGCGTATCCTACCACCAAATTTAATTGAAATTCATTCGAAACTTCTGGAGATATCGTGCAGATGGACAGAAGCGAATGTACAGAAATATTGAAAAGGGAATTTATCTATCAATCATAAACGGATACCTGGATGCACTCCTAAGTTTTGCGATAGGGTGGATCATATTGGACGGAAGGAGTGATTAGATTTGGTGGGGGTGGATCCAGGAACTTGTTTCTGATCGAGAGACATTTTGTATTTTTTCCTGTACATTTCTGTATTCGCCCCTGTGTGTTCATGCAATATCTCTTAGAGTTTTCTATGGATTTCAATGACATTTTGTGGAAACGTTGGCCATAGATTATGGGAGAAATTAATGATTTTGGGGACGGGTCCATGCACTCTGACTTGGTCATAAGTGGATGAAATTTACTTTCGTGTTCTTCTATTTTCTGCCTTAAATTTCATAGAAGAACTGCCAACAATTGTTTTCCTCATCTGGGTGGTTTTTAGATATGATTTAATCTAGTTCCAAAGATTCCACCCCTCTCACAAAAAATGATAACTTCTATTGAACTGATGTATGTGCTGGGATACCTATCTTCACTTTTTAGGCAATAACTTCACGTTTTAGGCTATAACTTCTCCATAAGAGGTAAAAACTAACAAGCTGCACCACTGCATAGCTGGTAGAATTCTCTTTCAAAGGATACATCATGTTCTTTGCGAAAAAAAACTATTGTGATTTGTATGTATACAAATATAGATATATTCGAAAAAGAATATCATCAGTGCGTTCTGGGACACCTACCATCACATTTTTGTCTGTATCTTCTCTTGCGCACCAGATACAAATATACACCGTTGGAGAGCTGACATAATTATCTCTCCAACAATATATCTTGTTATCTGTACAATCATTGGGTTTTCTGGTCGCAAACAATTTAACGAGGTCAAACTGGTGGCCATCTTGAAAAAATGGCTGACATCTTGGATGACTTTGATCCGATTTGATTCGATTTTATATAAGTTATTGTAGGCAATCAAAACTGTCACCGGTACAAGATTCAGCATGGACTTATTATTTCTGGGTTCAGCCCCAAAATAGACTAATTTGGTCTATATTTGAACATCGAATACTTCTGCTAGTGGTAAATTTTCAACAGTCTCAGTCACTTAACATTTAGTAAAATAGAAATAACCCTGATATTTACAGTACTAAAATAACGCATCAAATGTTCACCATGTGATTATAATACAAGAAAAATATGGAGACTATTCCAGTACTTATGGATGAAATTAAAATCAAGGTTTCTCAATATAAGATTTTGCCACTAAAGGACAGGCAGACATGTAAATAGATAGATATAGTTGAATAGATATTAACAGAGATAGCGAGCTAGATAATAACTTAGATTGAAATATTGATAGATCGACAGTCAGATAGACGGAAAGATAATCACATGATCATGGGGGAGAGAAGAGGAAGAAGATCTAAGAGTAGACAAGGAAAAGATAAATTGCAGTTGAGAAAAATAGGAGTAAGAAATGCACACACACATACACACACACACACACATATATATATATATATATATATATATATATATATATATATATATATATATATATATATAAAACTCAAGAGCAACGAAAGGCACTCAATGTGGACCATAATAAACGAGGAGGCATGTTCCAAAGTCATGTTTCGTGAACGTCCAATAAGAATACCTGACAGAAATTGATTAATGGATTAATTAATCGATCAGTTGATTGGATTAATTTAGTCCGACTCCTGCCAAGTTCAGCCATAATAACAGGTTTTAATGTCACCAACATTCTCCCGTTTCCTCTCATTCCATGTCGCCTTTAATTCAAGGATGCCTTCACCTGGCCTTAAACGGAGCCGACTGGCTAACGATTGGTTGTCATCAAGCATTCGTTGAATTCCGGTACTCTACGCCCATCTTTGGCTCGTTAGAATGTCAGTTCCTACTTTTGCTACCTTTGTCTCTGGTAAGCATTTATTGGATGTGGATACCACATATTTTACAAGCATATTTAAACATTTGAAACATCCACAGTGCAATTAGTAAAAACTCAAATGACAATGGACAGGCTATGTCAGACAACCGCTGGATATTACTACTCATACAAGGGATCATTAGTGAAATTCAGAAACCAACTGATATGATTTGAATCTGATGAATTATCTATCTGTTGTACTGAAGATACCTTGTGGCCAATATGCTTTATTGACGTGAGTTTCCTTGAATTTGCTTTCTCATAACAAAGACTAAAGTAATAAGCATATTGGATTGTTAGTAACACTGACTACAGCAAACCAGAAATCACTTCACTCGTGTTTATTTGTAACAAGTTTTTTTTTCTTTTTTTCAAGTGTGGGTTCATCCAATATGTTACCCTACTTGATGTCGAAAATTTAGAGTGGGTTGACAAAAATTAGCTCAGTTTCCGTGGTGGGTAGGAGATATTTTTCATCAGCAAAATTGTTACCTTTGAGTGGGAGAGTCCATTGTTACGAACAGTGAAACCGAAGAAGTCACACCATTCATTGTATAAGTAGATCATACATACACTCATATATATATATATATATATATATATATATATATATATATATATATATATATATATATATATATATATATATGTATGAAGAGAATGAAATTGAGCGATATAAAGATAAGTAAATATGTGTGTATAATTATTAACGTGTGGACATATGTGGACACTTGATTTCTTAATATCTGCCTGACAACCACTTAACCCAGCAATGCTAACAACTATACCTACCGCAGTGTTCCCTAACAAGATAGGAGATCTCTATAAAGCCGCCCAGAAACCACTTAAGGAAACACATTCCACCCATCATTAACTCTGCTCCTTCTACCTTCCTACCCTAGCCCTTCTACACACCTCGTGTTCCGCACTGTTAAGTTTTGCGCCATTTTTACTTTGAACTATGGCAGTTTTGGGAAGGGGTCCAACTCCTTTCATAAGAATTTCCGGATTCAACATGATGAATATAGTGCATGTAAGATCATATTCATTATTTTGTTTTAAATAACAACGGATTGATACTCCATGTGATTAGCGATTGGTCAAGTATTGAGTGATCCAGAAAATTCATTCTGTCATTGACGTTAGATGGCATGAAAAGCATTCGGTTTTCATATACTCCGTTAAAAACGATCGCTTGTGATTGTATAGGGACAACTATTTATTAGCAGACATTTAAAAAATATTGGTTTGATTGGTGCATATTTGTCTATTGATTCTGACATTGAAGATGGACAAAGGTAAGCAGGATTTTCGGCGTATATTGTAAAAAAGAAAAAAAAAAATCCGACTCAGTCGCAAAAAAGATTTGAGCAGTTTATGTAGAGAGTATCATGAATGACCAAACATGTCAAAAGTGGCTTGATAAGTTTCTCAGTATTCACAGAGCAATCAATGTTGATAGATATCAAATCAAGACATTACTTGAGAATTATCAACGTTATACGACAATTGATATAGCTGAAAATAAGTGAATTGAGTGTTAAAAAAGTGTGTGCCTGAGTGTGTGTGCGCACGTTTGTTTGTGTGTGTGTGTGTGTGTGTGTTGGTGTGCGGGGGCGTTACATACTCAAATATCAATATACGCGATTAAATACCAACACAAACATATGTATATCAATAGCATATAACGACTTCTAAACAATATTTGCGCGCATGTAGGAATATAGGGGTCCACCCCTCGGGTGACTATTCCCATTGGAGTATATACGGCTGGAGACGAAGTTCCTTTTTTCTTTACTGTGCGTCCACTTACGGATTCCAAGTCTGGTCGAGAATACATTTTTCATCCTTGTCGAAAATAAGACTTTATTTTCAAGATTTTTAATGACCACCCCTTCGAAGGATGCAATTTCACCTTTATCACATAGCTTAGTGTACCCTGGGAGCTACTGAGTGTATACGGATATTTGCCTAAGTCAAAAAATTTCTGAACTCTTTGTTCATACCGGGAATGGAATCGAAACATTACAGTATTCGAACGGACTCATGGGTACCCGGCGTTGCCCGAGAAAAAAAATTGATGCGCTCGTGTTAACCCCATTCGATCAAGCTCGCACACATTTTCGAGTAGCCTTCGCTGGTTCGGGAGCACCGTCGGGCAGGTTCACGTAGCCTCTTCTAGAACCTTGGACGTTAAAGTGGACCATTGAATTTGAATAATTCAATTGTTTTATTGTTGTTGCGTTTTGGTTTGGGTTGGCGTTATAGGTTGGATTGGGGTTTTTCCTCGAAAATTTATTTTTCGGGTTAGAGCCAGATTCCCTTGAAAAATAAGCACTGAAAAAGAAATTAAGATCCGTGGTTACGAGAGAGAGAGAGAGAGAGAGAGAGAGAGAGAGAGAGAGAGAGAGAGAGGCGGTGCAAGTAGAAATAATTATTCACATAGAGAAAACTACAGAAACTCAATATTCATGATCTATTCATTTTTTGTGCCATGATCATGACCATTAATTTAGTACCATAGTCAGTTAGGGTTTTACCTCCTGAGGCCTGGTATTACTCCGTGTTGTCGCATTCGTTCAGGCTTTGTCCTGAGACCCAAAGGCAAATGCTCTTAAGACCTTGAGGCCATAGTTGCAAGGACTAAGATAAATTTTGGTGATTTCTGTTCACGTGCGGGTATCCCTCCTTAAACTGAACTTGTGTCACACTCTGTTCTCGTGGGGGTCCGGACAAATAGGAGAAGACCAACGCCCTCAAGACCTTGCGACAATAGTTGCATGAACCTAGAGAATCTTCGGTGATCGCCTACACACACATTAAACTGACCTTGTGTCACACTCTGTTCTCGTGGGGAATATATTCATGAACGAAGTACGACGTTCATATATGGAATATTTTACTTGAATAATTTACTTTGATGATTTATTCTTACGCTTCAGTAGAAAAAAAAAGATGAACATTTTTGGCAGCAATAAATTCCAGCCAGCTACCCTACACGAACTTTATTTGTCACGCTTCCCCCAACTCATGACCAATGAACCTGGGTATGAGGCACAGATCAATGCATCGACATTTAGATGAAAGTTTTGTTTCTATTAGTGTTACTGAAAACTAATACAACGATTTATGAAAAAAAAAAATAGTGAAATATACGTAGGTACATCAATAAGTCCGAATCCTAAAGATGAAATAGCAATAATTGAACATAACAATTATTTATTTTTCAAAAATAGTTTCCTTCCTAACTAATACAATAAATTCGATGGCAGGTATTGATCACATGGATCCGGGCATTACACAATAAAATTTCAGATCAAAATTCTGCTAATAACCACATGTCAGGCTACGGACTTGTATATCCACTCTGATGAATGATGGCCAAATGCAACCATGGGCCAAAGTTTTTGAACGGATTCTTGTAATGGCAAGATCCATCATTGCGTGTTTCCAACTGGTACACGTGACTGGTGTGCAGACCGAGATGACAGTCAAATGACAATATTTACACAGGCAGACAGGCCCATTCGACTTCTTCCAGTGCCTTCTCATTTTTCCATTCTCTGTATGACTTTGCTAAAACTACATTGAATTTTGTACAACGCTCCGTTATTCAGGGTTGAACACTCTTGGAGTGAGGTAACTCATTCATTATAAACTTATGCATTGCTCTTCCAACTTAGGAATAGAGCACACTGGTGGATGGGGAATATATCCATGGATAAAATACATCGCTTAAATTCAACCTTACTAAACATTCTGTTCTGCACGGGGCAGAGGTAAGATGCCAACCTCTGCGTCTGAAGCGAAGGTTTTGATCCTACCTCGTGATACTGGATGGGATAATAGATAGACTATAGCCACACTGAAGAGTTGTAATACAACGAAACAGCTGTCTGTGGATGACACAATAATACATGTATATATATATATATATATATATATATATATATATATATATATATATGTGTGCGTGTGTGTGCGTGTGTGTGTTGAGTTTTACTCAAATGCATACAATATTGTCAATAAAAATAAAATTTCTACTTATTAATTAATTATAAGATTAACGAGGTCATCAGTAGAATCTTTCTCATCTACTTTTTCTCTCTTTCTCTCAGTCTCTGTTTGTCTGTCTGTCAATCTCTCTCTCTCTCTATATATATATGCGTGTGTGTGTGTGTATATGTGAGTGCAAATATTAGTCTTTTCGGTTCCGATGCCTCGTAAAAAATGCCTATTGATCATTGTAGCGTAGTGCCCATTTCATAACTTCCCAAAGATTGTGAACGTTGTAGCACTATCGATACCAGATTAAGGCATGGGCTTTGGGGCAAGCAGCCCAAGGTACCAGCCATCTGTAAGGCCCCTAGAGATTAAGTGAAAAGTTATATCATGCGTGAATGCTAAATCAGAGTATAAGTGCTCTAAATTATCTATTTTGAGGAGGTTCAATTGATCATATATATATATATATATATATATATATATATATATATATATATATATATATATATATATATGTATAGTCGTTATACTTACTGATCTCTCATCGTTAAATACGTTTTAAAGGTAATCTAAGTATGTAAGCCCGGTTTATTGAAGATTAAATGATGTGTAGTATAGAATGACATCCATATACAATGCATTGTGTTAATACTCTGTATAAAATAACAAACTAAATGTATGACATGAAAGGTAGATGTTGTTTGATCAACACTGCTGGGATGCAATATTGATATGATTGTTTTGTTTTTTTAAATCCCCGAAACAGTTTCATGGTAAACAACAGATGATCACAACAAGAGAGGATCTACTTATGGTTCAATAATAATAATAATAATAATAATAATAATAATAATAATAATAATAATAATAATAATAATAATGATGATGATGATGATGATGATGATGATGGTGGTGGTGGTGGTGGTGGTAATAATGGTAAGTATGCATAAACTTTGAAGAAACACTAAAAAAAATACATGGATTACATTGGGAAATAAGTAACTGAAGTGATACAAAATAACTGGGGGTAGATTAAAGTAAGAATAGAATACTTCCTGAGAGAAAATATTCCATAAAGAGCTGATGCGTTAACAACATAATTATAAAGAAAGAGTCTGAAACATCCCAAATAATTTATAACAACCCGACAGAAATCCACTTCCCCAATGTAGAATAAAACAAGCATATATATATATATATATATATATATATATATATATATATATATATATATATATATATATATATATATATATATATATAAATTATAATTATAATTGGTGATTCAAAAAAGTGTAACGATTTCAATTGTTTATTCTTGAGAGAATGACACATAATACAACATTGAAGTGAAAGTTTTATGAAAGGACATGATATAGCATTTCAGGACAGTAATAATGAAATGAATTACTCCACCCAGCCTGTCCCGAATGAGCATTTATTGAAATTACTTGTAATTCATATTCTGTATGTTCTCAAGAAATAACCGACGACGGACAATGAAGTATGATTTGGTCTCAAACCACAAATTAATTATTTTTATTTTTTTTTCGGCCATAAATACCATTTAACCTAGAACCACAGTCTGAAGAGAAAAAGCATGTGAATTAGATAATGAAGAAATAACTTGCATTTGAAGTATACTTTTTCTGAATTTCCACATATATATATGTAGAGAGATAGATAGATAGATAGATAGATAGATAGATAGAGAAAAAGAGAGGGGCGAGAGAGAGGGAGAGAGACATTAGTTTTTCAATAAAAAAATCCTGTCTGCTTTGATAAGTAACTAAAATCCATGCACTTGATATTACGTCATCGGTGATGAAACAACAGGCCAGTTGTAGTGTGATACCCTTATAATAAAATTATATATATATATATATATATATATATATATATATATATATATATATATATATATATATATATATATATATATATATATATATATATAATTGAATGCAGATTCGCTACACAAACTAGCTCATGTTTCCACCCTCACTGGGCCTCATCAGCGGATTCGCCTGATGACGCCCCGGAGAGGGCAGAAACATGAGCTAGTTTGTGTAGCAAATCCACATTCTACAATTCATCTCCAGCTCTTCTCTAAAACAACTTAACTTCAATAGTAAAAAGTTGTGTGTATTGAGCATTCTATGAAATAAATCCATTACATATCAGAAGTGGCTTTATATAATTGATATATTATTACATTATGTTATACTGCTAGTCTGATTTGTACCACATGTACTATATATATATATATATATATATATATATATATATATATATATATATATATATATATATATATATATACATATATATATATATATATATATATATATACATATATATATACTATACTATATATATATATATATATATATATATATATATATATATATATATATATATATATACATATATATATATATATATATATATATACATATATATATATATATATATATATATATATATATATATATATATATATATATATATATATATATGTAAATAAATACATATGCGTGCGTGTGTGTATCTATATATATATGTGTGTGTGTGTGTCTGTAATAAACAAACCACAGCAAAGAAAAACACTTGACTGTATGAATATATATATCGTATGGCAGTTTGTGACGTCTAAAAATGATTAAAATCAAATTTTATCTCATCTCATCAGAAAATGATTTTCTCGGGAACTTTCAATGTATTTATGTTTTGGAGGAATTTGTTCACACGAAAGTAAATGTTTCAAGTTTTATTGAAATGAAATCAATTTTTCCTGTCGAAAATATTACTGAGGACCTCATGGTAGTTGTAGCTTCGGGGCCTTGACAATTTTATTCCGGTACTGACAACAATTGATTGATTGCACAAGCAGTGAAGAGTTGAGTCGCCTTGAAAGATACATTCAAGATTTTCCAAGCGTTTTGTAAAAGATGGCTCTGGCCACATCAACAAAAGCCAAATACTATTAAAAATAACAATGTGCGTAACCATAAAGTAATTTTATACTAATGCTAATAATGTATACACACACACACACACACATACACACACACACACACACACACACATATATATATATATATATATATATCTTATTGTTTTTCAAAGAGTTTTGAAATGGCACTTGCTAAAATTGTACACAGAAAAGTTCAATTCCAACACAATTTATTATTTAGGACATTGGTTTTCAAGATAGAGAATTTCCCTCGAGTGATTGATAATTAACGTTCTTCTTATACCTCAGGGGTAGTTAGTTTCACTTTGTTATATGCACGAATATAGAGAGGTATCTACTAATTTCTCAATCTATCCATATCTATCTATTTATCTATCTATCTCTGTATGAAGTTTCGTTCCGATTATTCCCATTACTTGACTGTTAAGTGGATAAAATTCGTTTCGCCACTTGGCCGCTAAGGCAAATTTGACACCCGACTCTTGAACCTGCCATTTTTAAGTTGGTATGAAAAATTAGTCTGTTCTCTCAGTTAACTGAGAAGAGAGAACAGAAAATATGCGCTATAACTAACTTCTCAAAAACAATAATTATTTCTGTAGAAATAATCAGTAACTTTTTTGTAGAGTCAAAACATTAGGAAAAACGACACTGTTATTAGGTCTTTTTAGGCTGGACTACGATTTTATTTCTTAGTTGCGATAATTGTTCGTTGGTACATATCAAGTTTTGAATTTTAAATAAATTGGAGCTGGAATTGGTTAACCCAGGATCTAAGGAATTTATAAATATTTAACTGAAATGAAGTATTGGAATTGGTCTATAATTTAGTCGACACTTGATACAATTTATTTGAAATGATGTAGTAACACGAAATTTCTTCCATAGCCTATTTTCCTTGACCCTTCTTTGGGTTGGCATCTTTTTCGTAGAAATCGATTGGAGCACCTGCCATAAGTTTCGATGCATAGCCTCTTATGAATTCGATCTGTGTATAACATTGACTCGGGTCTGCTGGAATATCGCTTCCCGGTGGACGTTATGCCAACAAGAGATGAATTGTCGGCTGGTAACATTCCAGAGACAACGGCGGCTTGGCTTTGGTCCTGCCTTCGAGAAATACGTATCAACTCGGATCACTAAGTTTGTGGGCCATGCTTTACGGTTCTGAGCACGTTCTGAAGAGTAATCGATGTTGGTTGCTGGATGTTTGCGATGCTAGGTTTGGGATGGCGTTTGAGGTTCGCAAAAGGGAATAAAAGGGGAGAACTATGAGATTTGGCAAAAGATGCTGAGTCCGCTGAATGGTTTCAGAGAGAGACAGAGACAGAGAGAAAGAGAGACAGAGAGACAGAGAGAAGGAAGGAGAAAAGAAAAATGGAACTAAGAAAGAAGGAGGGAAGAAAAAAAGAGCAAAGAGAACGAGAAAAAATAAGCTAAATGAAGGAAGAAAAAAATAGAAGCCGGACAGTGAAGGAGAAAAAAAGGAAGAAAGAAAGAAGAACAGTCTAAACAAACGAAAGAATAAAAAAAAACGATAAAGCCAGCAGAAAATGAGGAAGGAAATGAAAGAAAGAAATATTCAAAAAATAAGAAAAGTAAAGAATTAAAGAAAGAAACAGAGTAAAGAAGGAAGAGAGAATGATAGACAGAAGGAAATGGGGAAAGGGTAAAAGAAATATAGAAAAAAGAAATGGTAAGAAAAGGGTAAGAAAAAGAAAAAAGTGGAAAAGAAAAGACGAGCGGACGAAAGGGTAAGCAAATAAGAATAAAAGGTAATAAGAAGAAAGACATTCAGAAAGGAAGAAGAATAAAAAGCAAAAAATTATTAAACGAAAGCAGTAAAGAAAGAACAACGATAGGAAGAAATAAAT
This sequence comes from Thysanoteuthis rhombus, assembly GCA_963457665.1. Lineage (NCBI taxonomy): Eukaryota > Metazoa > Mollusca > Cephalopoda > Oegopsida > Thysanoteuthidae > Thysanoteuthis > Thysanoteuthis major. The sequence goes on along the minus strand of OY735205.1, from coordinate 22,421,207 downwards.
GAGTAAAGAAAGAATAAGAGGAAGGAAGGAATCAATCGAGGGAAATAAGAGAAAAAGTAGCCAAGAAAGAATTGACAAATGTAAATAAGAATTGCAGTTAAGAAGAAATTAAAAAAAATCGAAAAACAAAAAAAACAAAGCCAGAAAGGGGAGAAGTAAGAAAAAGCCCAAAGGAATGATGTAATAAAGAAAGGCTAAAGTAAGGAAAAGCATCTAAAAAATGAAACTAGAGAATAAAGGGCAAAGAGAATGGCAGAAAGAAAGAAAATAAGGGAAAATACAATAATGCAAGAAAGCAAGAAAATTGTGCGGACCGAAATGGATGAAAGGAGAAAGAAAATAAGGAAAATTAAAGGTCGGAATAAAATAATGAGTAAAAAAAAGAAAGACAAGAAAATAGAAAAGGGAAAGAAATAAAAAAAGGGAAAGGTTAAAAAACAAGAAACGAGAAGAGCTCTAGAATTTGTGTGATGATGAGCAAGTCAGTTTCTCCTGACTATTTGCTAGTGCAGTACGTTCCATCGTTCCGGATGAACCCTACTATTCAAACTCAGAATCAGACTAAGTGAAAATAAATATGTATTAGAAAATATTCAACATCAGCATAGGTTTCTCCAGTTTTTCAAGCTGGTCTGACTAGTTATCTATGTACGTATAGCATACAGGTCGCACCAATGGAGCTAGAGGGCTGATAATTAAAACATTTACACCTTCTCAAGTCAAAACAGTAATCAATTTTTAAAAAAAATCACTTATTTCAATAGTTTTTTTGTGATGGGTTCAATTTGCAATCGAAGTTTATGCTAAATTGTTTTTTTGAAAATCCAGACTTTTACTGAAAACTGTCAAACAATATTCGAGAGTAGTAACTTATTCACTCATCACCCCTTTTACCAATTTTTAATTGATCACTCCCATATAGTATGCTGCCAAAAGGCGTTTATCACCTAACGTTTTCTATTGAACAAACAAGACCTGTCTATATTGATATTATATAATTTATGTTGAGAGTGCTTTCCAAAGACGTTGCACATGCGTAAACCGTTATGTAAGTTAACATTCAATCCAGTCATTTGAATCATTTCTGGGCATTTTGGGCACCTGGCTGCGGACGATAGTTTGCAAGCTAGTCCGACATTCCATTAGTTTACTAACTGAATTCGATTCTCTATTGGTGTCTCATTATTGTGACCCTGCGCAAAGCTTAGACAGGAATGGAGAACAAAAAAAGCGAAACAAGCTTGGCTGTGTCAGGCCCAAACTCCATTGCTTCATTGAAATCTAAAAGGCAAATAGAACAGAATCAATTACCCCCCTACAATATTATTCCCAAATTACGTGTATCATTTGAATTTCTTTATTAGTAGCTCTTGTAAATATGCTTTGCTAACTTTAGGAAAGCATCAAAGTTGGGCTTTAGAGATGGGAGTGAATTCGTCATTAGTTTTGTGTATGTCACTGTGTCACTGAAAATCGTGCATGACGTCACTGGTTTTTGGTCAAGTAGCTATCATTCAAAATAAGAAAGCATCAAAAGCTGGTGAAAGACGGGGGCGGGGGAACAGGAGAAAAGTGTAAGAAACGGGAATAAAGAAAGACGTAAAGAAAACTAAACAAAAAACATTTTGAATAACGAAAAAAAAGAAAAAAATAGAAGAAAAAAGAGAACGAGGCAAAAAGAACAGAATGTACGTTGAGAACTCCTCTCCACACTTGAAATACTGACGCAGCACAATCCTCTCCAATTGATAGTGTTGAAAAGAAGATCGAAGAGACAAAGACAATGCAGTAAACTAGCAAAAGAAAAGAACCAAAAAGAGTAACAAAAAGAGGAAGGAAAAAAAGGAAATAATGAAAAAAGAAAAAATGAAGAAAAAAAATTTTTTTTTTT
>OY735205.1:22379316-22414316 GCA_963457665.1 Thysanoteuthis rhombus | reverse complement strand
AGCCCTGGAGCATAATATATCTAAAGAACTCTGAATAATCTAAAAAGTTATCCCACTCCCAATCTTAATCTTAAAAGAAAAATTCCAGGGTGTGCAGTTGTACCTTGTTCGTTCTCGTTAAGTATCGACTAATTTAGCGATTCCCAAATGTTTTTTTTTTTCAAATCACAGCGTCCTTAGTGTATAAATATGTTTTCACAGTACCCATGAGAGACTGAATTATATACTTACATTCATTTGATTAGGTTTGTATAGTATGATCACTTTCATGATGCTTATTAAAGTCTGATAACAAACCTTTCCATGAGTACGGAAACAAGGATTAAAACCTAGAAATATACTTAATCCAAAAAAGATTTTAATTTATATTGTCAACCTACTCGTACGAAAAAAAAAATTATTATACTTATTCAAACACTCAACTTAGGCTAATAGCTTGATCTCACCACCAATCAATATATTCGATCTTCAGTGACGCCATGGAGAATCTGCCGTTATTTATATGCAACTACGTACAATGTACCGAGAATATTCGACACAGTTTTTGGACAATCCAGAATGTAAACATTGTCTGTCGACCGAGGGCAACCTAATGTTGAAATGGTGAAATTCAAAACACGATGGACGCGTTCGTTTGAAATTTTTATTGTTAAGAATCTTGTTGACTACTGAAATACAAGGTGCTGCTTCGAAATTCGGGGTAATTGAACAGTATGCACTTTTGCCGCTATCCTTTGTGAGCAGTACCTTAAAATGTGCTTTTAAGCATAGCTTTTGATGTATTACTCCAAGGGAGACGGTGGAAACTAAGAATAAAAATAAATGATTTTCCATTTAAAATTTGAGCACTGCATTTCAAATACAAATTCCAGGGCAGCACTTGATAGTTATTGGAATTATCATTGTAGGTCTTAAAATATTAAGAGCGTGATAAACTAAAAAAAAGGGCAGCCAAGTACCGGAATAAAATAATGTGTTTCTTGGCTATTTAAAAAATCAGGTAGTGAAAAGAAAAATTGACACAATTGAACCAAACAAATGAAGTTATGAGTTAAATCTCAACTTTTCCTTAGTAATAGCACACACAAAAAATAATAATTAGAAATCAATCTGCTTATGTTGATTTGTTTTTGTATTAGCATTTCAGAATGTTACATGCCGATAGAAGAATCAAGTTTTTGCTGAAGCCTTGAAAAAAATTGTAACAGTTAAAAGATAAGAAGACATTATTGATATCTCACTGTTGTATATCATATCACGTTACATTTTTGTATAAAAAAATAGCAATTGAAAAAAAAAATCGAAGATAAGTTTTCTAATAAACTATGCTGTACGTAAAAACGCACAAAACGTAATTATTTCTATACACACACACACACACACACACACATATATATATATATATATATATATATATATATATATATATATATATATAAATATAAAAATGTAAAGTATAATAATAAAATGATAACACACGCACATTTACATATGATTATAATTTAGGTTATATTATATTAAAACTTATTTAAAATGATCTGTCCATTCACGCTTAATGTATCACTCTCCTTAGACAACATAAATAGAATAAATAATTAAAGAAAATGGGGCTACTACAGGAATTGAACCTGCAACCGATAGGGCAGTCGCTTCAACGTAGTAGGGGGATCTTGCCATTGAGGTAAACAGCCGCTGGTTATGCAACTTATATATTATATGTATCATATGTATATATGATGATGAAATGATAAAAAAAATGACCATGCCTTATTGCGAGATAGATAGATAGATAGATAGATAAATAAATAGATGAAAACACGGAAACATTTGTGGATATATATTAAATTAAGGTTAGCTGAAAGTAGGAACACAAAATAAAATAACAACCGTCGGAAATTAATCAAATTTCGTGTCCTTATTTAGTTAAGAGCTTTTTGTTGTTCTTCTCATTGTGCCATTAAAAGTCAATTTCTCTTCCTATTCTTGTATGACAAGATGCAATAAATATGGAAGAAAACAAAGATAGAAACAAAAAACAAAACAAACAAAAAAAAAACAGGAAAAATTAGTTCAAGCCGATGTTTGTTTTGCACCGATGAGCATTTTTTATTTGCTGTTCTCCCTAAAAATTCTTGACTTCCGAGTGACGTTCGAAGGAAATGCTCCACTTCAGGAACAGCAAACTGAACTTGCATCACATTTATGAAATCGTTTTCACCAAATTTACCAAGACAGTGCTATTCGCTCCATGGTGGAATATCATTTTCCACTCCTCATCTATCTATCTATCTATCTATCTATCTATCTATCTATCATAGACTGTTTCTTGATATGTATATCTGCATGCACCTATCAACATATATATATTTCAGATGTCTTTCTGTCAATCTGTCAATCTATAGGCATATGGAAATATGTATGTATATGTATAAAGTATTGCCTCTGCATTGTTCAGTGTACTCCCACAACACAAACTCTGCGGTTGAAGAACAATTTTCATAATCTTGTAAGACAGTCCATCTTGGGCGTCGGTCTAGAATCCCAGCCCCATAAAACCCCACAATGGCTACAAACAATGATTGGGTCTCCACGGATCTTTCGAAAAACAGAGACAAAATCATTGCAACACGGGGGTATCGGGGCTGAGCTGAGCTGAGCTCTGATGTCTTTTAATCCATTAAAACCATTTGAGACAGGTTTAGGCCTAATCTTTGTCTTTTTCCATTAATTAAAATCGACCATCTGAATGGCTGTCACAGCCGCGCCTCCAGGTCAACGCTTGAGCTTCGCCTATCAAGTGGGTCTTTTGAAAGACAAACAAACAAATGGATTTCGCTGGATGAATAATTGCAAGATGGTTGGCACATTTTGCCAGATTTTAGGTTGGTTTCTTTGCCTTTTTTAATTATTTTAGGAAAAGAAAACAAAAGCACAAAGAGCAAGTATACACGCTGAATTAGTATAAAAAACAGATATTTGTAATAGAAGAAAAACGAAATAAACTTAGGTTTATACCCCCCTATTAAATTGAATAATTGTGTCATCCACACATAGGTGTTTCGTCGTGTTACAACTCTTCAGTGTGGCTATAGACTATCTATTATCCCATACAGTACCACGAGGTAGGATCAAAACCTTCGCTTCAGAGGCTGGCATCTTACCTCTGCCCCACAGAACTGGGTTGTCAGCAAGGTTGGATTTAAGCGATATATTCACTCATGGATAATTCCCCATCCACCAGAGTGCTCTATTCCTAAGTTGGAAGAGCATTACATAAGCTTATAATGAACGAGTTACCTCACTTAAAGAGTGCTCACCCCTAAATAAGGGAGCGTTAATTATAATAATAGTTAAATATATGTATATATATATATATATAATATATATATATATATATATATATATATATATATATATATGAAAATCCTAGAAAAAAAATTTCCGAAAATCAACAAAACTGTTATTAGATGTCTTGGGGAATACTCATGCAAATTAGCAAGGTTCTATGACAAAAGATGTGTTGGGTAACGCCAACACAAGACTAGAAGAATAAAAATCAAACCAAACAAAATTCAAAAATTAAGATGCATTTAGAAGATGTTCTGTAGAGCACACAGGCAAATTTTCTCAGCTCTAGATCAAATAATGTGTCCAACAGCGCTGGCACAAGATAACAAGTTGAAAAGGAAGAATACCTTACCACGAAGCTGGTGACCGTAGCTCTCTCTCTCTCACACACACACTCACACACACACTTACACTCACGAAGAAAGACAGAGGATGCCGAGAGGTTAAAGAATGAATATTGCATTGAAATCATTTTTGTAAAAACCGTTCACTGAACGTCCTTCTTATTCTTTTATTTGTATTATCTAAACGTCTTCCCATTGATAAATCTGTAGAAGATAAAGGTTTTAGTACCCGTTTCGTTTTTTTTTTCGATAAATTTGTTAGCCGAATCATCCGCCTTCTCCTGGCTGTGACAAATGAGCCAGCTCTCCTGCGTGCATTAGGTTAGCCCATATCAACTATCAACTTGACCTGAAACTCAAGGCTCTAAACCAGAGCTCAAAACCTTAACCTTAAGCCTTCATCAATAATGCACAGGTGCACCATGGTGACCATTGTTATGATGATTAAGACTGTTGTGTTTTTAATACGCACTTCCGTGAAGCAATGCCACGAATGGCAGTACTTGTCAGTTGGGTCTTTAGTTTTTACAGATTTTTATGCGATTTTTTCTTGGAATTTAGCAGAATTGAACCTCTTTGACTTTCAGTCTCTTTTTTTCCATCCTCCACCCAAGACACATTCGTTTCCCCTCCACACACACACACACACACACACACACACGCACACACACTCCTGCATTCTCTTGTTAACTGGTCACCCCGGGAGTATTACATTTAAATACCATATATATTTGTGTAGTAGTTGATAATACGTCACAGCTCGATTTTAGGACAAGAGATAGATATTAAATTCACTAGATGAAAATATCTGCCCCCGGACGGTTATCCCTGGTTATATGAGACCGACAGCAGTAAAATTGAAAGTAGATTAGGTGTTGTTTTTCAAGGGAATAGTGGGCACTTTCACATAACGTTAATTTTACTAATCAATTTACTCCAAATAAACTGAAATATGAGGGTAAAGTTAAATAAAAGCTATCGTTTTTTGAACTTTGAATTTTATTGACTGCAGATAATTTAGAAAGAATGACGAAATTCAAATGAAAATGATTATTGTTAACATGTGACAGTAACTTAGAGTACTTAAAACAAGTAACAATTAAGATTTAGTTGAGATTTTGCTTTGTCTCTTAATCATTTAAGGATAGGCGTCCTAATATTTGAATAGCAAATGAGTAATATTATGGGCTCCATGAAGATAAATAGTCGTTAAAATTATCATAATGGCTTTAGGTCAAACATCGGTTTCATTTACATCGCAGTTTTCGAAAAAGAAACATTCTATTCACATTTTATGTAATATTATATGGAAGCTAAAAACACACTTGGAGCCTATCGAAATAAGTGCAGTGAAATGAATAAGAATTTCTTCTTTAGTTTCATTTATGTAAACAAAAAATGATAAAGACATAGCTGTTTTTGCCTTCCATTCTTTAACGTTCAAAACATTACTTTTTGATCAATCTTCTTCTTTGAAAATCACAGAACTCTTTGGAAATTATAATCTAAAACCATCGACGGAGAAATATCTAAAGCCCACAACAGTCTTTTGGGGCATTACAATTGTCAGGGAGAAACGTCGTGATAGTGATGTCAAGCACGTCTCTATCATAAGATTATGTGATTAGTCAACCAAGGTTTTTCGAAGTGATCACCAGATCAAGGTGATAGACACCAGACATTTAACTGCTTATGGTTTACTATGACCCAGCGTTCTTAGTGCATTTCGATCGCCAACTAAACGTACAACATGGTTTGTCTTAGCAACACAAACGACTGTCAACGGCTGCAGGTGCGCCGTGTAAATAATAATGCGTATTAGCATATTAAATGTGGATTTATCAAAAAGCGTTTATTTCTCATAGTTTCATGACTACTGTCATTACCATGTATGATAATAGAAATAACTGAAAGATATATGATTAATTGCTCTGACGAAAGCCTAATCTGCTGAAAACACTGTGCATATTTTCAGTACTAATTGCTACAAGTATATGTCTCCATTATTTACGGCATAATGTTCGATATTTTCTTGCGTTAGGCTAAATGTGCCTTCTGATCCCTCCTTTTTGTCAAAACGTCAATATGAGGAAGCTTTTCACGTACAAACATATTGATTCCGTGAACTGAACTAATCCTATGCACTTAACTGAAGAAAATTTATATACTATTGAGTAAAATTATATCATTAACGCTAAACTATTATCAGAGATATGCTATTATAGTTAATATTATGTCATATTTTATTCAATTGTTTTCAAAAGATAGGGAGATGGCAGAAGGATGTTACTTCGTTGGTCATCTATGGACGTATTTTGAGCCTGTTGTGCGCATGCGCACCTTTGTACTCAAGTGTGCATGTGTGCGCATGCGTGCGTGTCCTTCCTTCCTTTCCCTGCTTTCGTAGCCTTTCTGACCCGATAACTCCGCTGCCCAAGAAACAATTTCCCTCGCCTTGTCCTGCGTCAGCCAATCTCAATAATGAGTCATGCCAATGCGAGTCAAAAAGCTATTAGTCCTGTCATTCATTGGCCGTGGAGGCCCAAAAGCAACCCGCATTTCGACTTGGCGCATCAATCAGACAAAAGGAACCCCACAGCCTCCTCTGCCACCTCCTCCTCCTCCTTCTTCTTCCCATCTTCTGCATCCTCCGCCTCCCATACCAAGCCTATACATTGCTCTTGTCCGTTGGCAGATTCGCGGAGAAAATACGGTGAAGAGCAACGGGCTGTTGGGGTAGGATTAGAAAAAAAGATGGGGAGAAAGTTGGTGGGCGACAGATGGGTGAAATCTGTCAGAATTTTGTTCTGGCTCGAGAATTGGAAGTAAAAGTTTCGAAGGAGTTTTGGAGAAATTAGTGCGAAGAGAATTCGCAGTAAATGATAAATCGTAATATAGAAACAAAAGATTAGATTGAGAGAGATTGATATGAACATACTTAGATAGATAGATAGATAGATAGATAGATAGATTGATAGATAGATAGATACGGATTAACTGAGACAAAGTGGTTCTTTAATAGATAATAAACGGGTAGATATTTATACCGAGCTGACTTTTATATCAACACGAATGTACTGATTGCCAAGAAGATAGGACGAATGGGCATAGCTTAACCTTTGGTTTGTCAAAAAAATTGATTAGCACTGATTCTCTCCAATCACTGTATTATTTTAGTAAGAAGCTAACATTTGTTACTTTCGTACTTACTGTATTTACTTGAGTACAATTCGACCTCGAATATTATGTGGCCAGGGCGAACTTTAACACGACTGGACTAATTGCTCCTATGGGTAAATTTTAGTCTTGTAAAATACACTCAACAGCACATTGCAATGTGCACCTGTTACCACATCGCAGGTTTTACAGAGAATAGCAAAATCTTTGATTTCTTTCCGAATTCTTGAAAAGTCAGTTGTGTCTGTTTATACTGTTTATATTTTGATTTTTTAAAAATAAACAAGAATTAAATGGTGTCAATGATTACAACACATGGTGAAAGATGTATTTCTTTGAAATTTTCAATCGCACATTTTGATAGCTTTCTTTTATAGAGATATAAAGTCAATAATAATCTTAAAGATTCTACGGACTTGGACTGTTAACCAGAGAGACCCACCCATAACAGGGTGGAACCAAAGTCGTGAGGGGATTTAAAACAGCCAGATTACTTTCCATTTTAATGCCTTTTGCCTTTATCATGGCAAAGTACACAACTGAGCATCGAACTAAAATAAGAGGACTTTATTTTAGAATATCTTTAGCGTTAACTCAAAGAGCATATTCTCGTTATTTGAACATTCGGACACCGCTATTCTATGATTCGTCTTTTGTTTAAGCATTTTCGGGAATCGGGTCCTATTCGTGTGCAGAGGAGCAGATATCGTTCGAACTGTTATGCAGAATGTTTTTGGAAGATTAAGAATTCGTCAAGTTGAAAATAGCAAGGATTTAAAAGGAACAAATTTCCGTTCATAGGTTAATCATATTCCCCTGGTTTATATATTTCCTTTGTTAAAAAGAATATTCAAAATATCATTAAAACTAAAAAGATACGAGTGTTTTGAACTCTTCCATGATTTTTGCGCTATCACATATACGCGCTAAACATGATCAAATAATCTTTGATTAAGGACTCACGAAATATTTGAGGAAAGAGACAATAGTTATCTGTTCTTGATGTCTAATTTATTGTTTTGCTAAGGTACAATATTGATTGGAATAAAAATAAACGAATGGAATTTCACGGCAAATATTTCAAAGAAAATAAAATCAGTTGGACTAGTCCTCAAAAATGTAAAAAAACATAACAGAACAAGGTCCTTTGTAACACCTCTCACGCCAACAGCTAGAAGATCTACACACGCCACATCATCGTTAAATGTTCCTAATGACCATGAGCATCCAACGATTTCTGACCACCCCTAAGACACCATAGAGGACAAACACCAGCAAAGGAGCAAGTACACGACTTCAGAGATGCAAGAGAATAGGTCTGAAAAAAATATTTCGACCAGGATGTTTAGCCCACTCTTCAAAAAAACAAACAAAAAAAAAACCAAAAAAAAAAAAAACAAAGAAAAAAAAACTTGCTGCAGCGCTGGGACTAACACTAACAAATTCAGTATACTCTGGACAATCACAGCCAAGAGAAACATTCAAGACCAAAGGCGGTGTCAGATACTATCTCTGATCCATCGGTTATATACTCATGCGACTGGAGGAGAGATATGGCATCATCTGAGATCGAGTCGTGCAGCACATGAACATTGAAACCAGTGCGTAGCTGCAACACTATCTGAACCATAACGTTTATGCCTACCTGACTGCCTCTGGAATATCACGGAACGAAATATAGGCAACTGATGCTGAGGTCTGACCACAGTCAGTTTGATGGAATGTAACATCGTAGTATATACCAAGGTTGTGCAGGCAATGCTGTGTCTAAAATATCCTACCAATATCAGTTTCCAGAGCTTGGAAAATCATGTGAATCTTGTGAATTTGTCAGAGCACTTCAGTATTATAACTTATGTTTAAATATATGTCTTGATAGTTCATAATTCATTGTAGTTTATGATTGATTTGTTAACAAGTAAAAAGATTCAAATTGTGTATCGTAGTTTACAAGGTTGTGACATTAGCGCGTGACATGAAATTAAAACTTGATACTGTGTCCTTGAATAAGTGTATCTTAGTGGTTGGGTGTATTCTGGCCTTGCAGGGTATGAAAAAAAACCCCAGGCCTGTTTTATATCCCAGTGCGAAAATTCGACTATTCCAGAATCCACCAAGGATATAAAACAGGCTGGCCCACTTACATAATTCCTGGATTTTCAACCCTGAAAATGCGTGCAGGAAGTAAGAGTTGGTTTCCGGAACTGATCCAACGTCATGATACAGTCATCGCCTTAGTCCATTTTGTGGCTGCGTTACTCTTCTTGAAATGCGTGCATCATGTATGAGTTCACTTCCGGAACGAACTCAACGTTGAAATATAAACTTATTTATGGAGAACACAAAGGAGTATAATCAGGCCTAGGGGTATGGAATAGCTTAGCCTGTTTTATACTCCAGTGCTTAAACTGGATCAGCCTAGAATATACCTTGGGTATGAAACAGGCTAGTCCACTTTTACTAAGGATATATCTCCAAACTTGGCTTCCATGACCCAGCCAGTGATATTCATATGTTATTGTGTTTCTCACTTTATGTGATTGAAATGTGCAAATTTGCCCGTGGTTCCCTTGAAAATAAGTAGATTTCAAATTATCACTTCCTTCGTTACAAAAGCGAAGTTTTAAGGTAATAATTGACATTTTCTTTGCATTTTAAACATCATCAATAGAAAAAAAAATGGCTCATTCGAGATTGCATCGATTTCAGAATTCCACTGAGCGATGCATTGTGATGAAAGACTAATTACAATATGTATGGATAATAAGAGGACACCTGAAGAAAGAAACTATGTTTTTATTAGTTGTGAATCATGCTGTAAGAACCAAGCCCAAAATTGGCAAAACACCAGAAAGTCGGACTGGTGTATGTTTTTCGTTTTCGTGGTGGGGAGTAACAATGGAGAGACAGCATTTTTTTTTAGACTTCCGTACTTTAAAATTATGAACGTTATTTTTTGGTAAGGGATAGCGAAAAGAAAGAAAAAAAAAACGTGAATTTTGTCAAGGGACAAGTTTCAACTAATTTAATTTCCAATATTAACAATAAACTTTAGCAGTAACTTCATATAAGTGATTACTTATGTTCATAGATTAATTTGCTTGTCGTATTTTTTAGATTTGCATATAATTTTTTTCATATTGCTTGCTGCATTCTTAAATCTGCTTGCCGTATTAAAAAAAACGCTTTCTGTAGTTTATAATTAATTTGCTTGTGTTTTGAAATTTGCATGCTTTTTTTCAACTTGCTCACTGTATTTTTTAAATAGCTAGTATTTTGAGAAAAAGACTTTGGTGAATTCTAAGCCAATTTCGAACATGTTAATCATATATATAAAAATACATAGGGTCAGTGTTTGAACCTGGGTTGGATGCTATAATTTTGATTGCTGACTTTGAATGCATATCAGCCCTAACAATTTAGATTATTGGCGAATATATAGAGATGTCATAGGTATTTTATAAATTGGTATTTTTAAATGTAAGTGGGTTTAGCACTTCAAGTCAAAAGGTCACTACATACATACATACATACAGGTCCTTACCAACTGAGCGAAATGTTTTGTCGTTAGCTCAGTTGGTAAGAGCAGAGGCGCGTATAGGTTGCTTCCTGGTGGACACAGGTGCAATCGACGCTCGAGTTACATCAGTGCCGAGCAGAATTAACTCCGACAAAGTTGCCTTTATAATTATCACATATATACATAAATGCGAAGAAGTGAGCGAATATCTAACGGACAGATGCACACACAGATACACACACACACACACACACATATATATATATATATATATATATATATATATATATATATATATCGGTTAAAAACATAAATTGACAAAATTTACGTATATAATCGATACATCGTCTCGACTTTAAATATCGAGTACAGTTGAAATAAAGATTTTTGGAAATAATGTATACAACTTGTAGCATTTATTTCATGCTATCTGAGGATGACTCAATTATTAATCATTATCAATCTATTTATATATATATATATATATATATATATATATATATATATATATATATATATATCGACTGACAAATAATCTAGCGTTGCTGGTCTGTCACTATGGTTGACAGAGGAGATGGATACACGTAATACAGTAATTATGTTTGCATGTAATCAGAGAGTGATAATGTAAATTTTTGCATGAATTTGGATATTTCCTAAATTAGATATAGAAAGTTCTCTTTTGCATAAAGACCAGGATTTTTATATCATGATAGTGGATGTTAGCGCAAGTCATAAGGGAGTGTGCGTGTGTGTATAAGTACATCTGTATGTACATTTAAAGAAAGGGAGAAATATGGAGAAAAATGAGATAGATATATTTGACCTTTGAAATTCGTTCTCTTGTGAGAAAATAAGAAAAACTTACTAAAAAATTTAAACGATATTCCTTGTCCATCGTGTTCCATCAAACATTTATATATATATACTGGGAAAGAAAAGTAAGAAAACATATATATATCTTCCATAGGAATAGAGCACTCTGGTGGATGAGGAGTTTCTCAGTAAATGAACATATCGCCTAAATTCAGCCTTACTGACCACCCAGAGGTAGGATATCGGCACCTGGGTCCGATGTGAGGGTTTCAAATCTGCCTCGAGGTACTGGATGGGATAAAGTCTATAGCCACACTGAAGAGATGTAATACATCGAAACAGCTGTCTGTGGATGACACAATAATTATATATATATATATATATATATATATATATATATATATATATATATATATATATTAGGAAAGAAAGATAACGGACGAAGAAAGGGAATGAGTGAGAAAGATCTCGGCCAACAGTCAAAGGAGAAACTGAAATGAAAAAAAAAAAAAACCTGACGTGTTTTACGCGGTGGAAAAAAAAATTTCCTTAGCCTTTCTTTCCTTTATTTTATTGCTTTGGGTTTGAGCGTTAAGTTTTCGATGGAAATGAAACAAAAAAAAAAAAAAAACAAACAAAAAAAAAGTGGCAGACGGGTTTAGCAGAGAAAAAGCAGGAAGGTGTGGAAACCGTGGAACAAATAAAAGCAAAGTTGGCCGCGACCGACGTGACAAGGGAGGAGCGACGACGTTCGTTATTTATGAAAGTGACAAATTTGTCACTTCTATGCAAAGTGTGATTAGCTGGGAGGCTGCGACTTGGGGTCCAAAGAACGAGTCATGGGGGGGGGGCTGAGGTGGGTGTGGTGATAGTAACTTATTGGAAGCGATGAGAGGGTGGAGAGCGTGACGTTCGGTTGGACACAAGAAATGTAATTGGGAGATTCCAGAAAGTGAAGAGTTTGACAAAAGATGTGTGTGTGTGTGTGTGTGTGTGTGTGTACTTGTACATGAGCGTGTCCATGTGCGCTTGTGCGTGTATGTGTAAAACAAAGATATTGGCAAAAGCATGATCAAAAATTGGAGAGTTGATAGTTCTACAGCTCTTGGGTATGAGAGGATGTTTCAGGGCGTACAGAGATATATATGTCTAAGAGCAAAAATAATATCGTGCAAAAGCATGCAATAGCCTCCATTCAACCAATAGCACATACACACACACTAGCACACACACACATATATATATATATATATATTCGCCTGGTGATGCCCGGAGAGGGCAGAAACATGAGCTAGTTTGTGTAGCGAATTCACATCCTACTATTTATTTCTGGCTCTATTCTAAAACAACATAAATCCAATAGTAAAAAGTTGTATGTATCGAGCACTCTATGAAATAAATCCATTACGTATCAGAAGTGGCTTTACATTATTGATAAATCATTATATTATGTTATACTGCTAGCCTGATCTGTACCATATGTACTATATATATATATATATATATATATATATATATATATATATATATATATATATATATATATATATATATATATATATATGTTTGTATATGTTTATATGTGCGTGCATGTGTATTGGAGGATGTTTGTATGTATGTATATCATCATCGTTATGTCATAATAAATCCACTTCCATGATGAACGCGATTGCGCTCACTTTTGTCATGTTTTATCGGCAAACCTTTCTATCCCCCATATAATATATATATATATATATATATATATATATATATATAGAGAGAGAGAGAGAGAGAGAGAGAGAGTTAGTTTAGAAAAAGTTTTGAAACCCCATCACCGAATCATTAAAATGTTTTTTTCTTTCAATTTAAATATATTGCATTCTATTTCATGAGCAAAAACTTACTAGAAAAGAAATATGTATTAACCTTAGTTGAAAAATGAGTGTTTATGATAAAAGTATTTGTTTTTTGGTTGCCGTCTCGACTCGAGAAGGAATAGTTGCTGCAAATCTATTACACAGATAATTGTTGGCTTCTTGTGTACAAATGGTCGTCATTACTTCTTTCAGGTGATATGTGGTAGTGATTTTCACAGGTACAATCTTTCTTTTCGTGATATTCCACAGATTCCCTATAGGATTGTAGTAACACTCAACAGAAGCTTCTGACAGAGATACATGATGACGTACAATTTTTGTAGGTGAGCTCCCTTCATGAAGAAACTATATATCTTCTTCAAAACTTATCAATCTATAGAAATTTTCCACTTCTATAGTGCATAATGTGTATCATGTGCATTTATATATATATTCATTTTCTTGTGTATATTTACTACTAAGCTTATAAGGTGCACATAGTAATGTATTATGTTATACATTGGACTGGTATCTTATTAGGTTCTTCAATATCAAATAGTCGTAGTTACCATTTTTTCGAAACCAATAGCATATTTTAAACTGATATTTTATTTGAATATTCTTAATTGTTACTCAGTACACGTTTCTTTTTTTTTCATTCCATTGAATTTACAAGATATTTTCACATTTTATCTTTGTATGAGTTGAAATTAGGAATTGAATTGAAGCTGCAACTGATAGAAATCATTTTTTGGGGAAATGCGCTTTTAGTCGACAAGGAGCAAGAATATGGTTACAATAAAATCGGCAAGCGGAAGTTTCAGTTTACAAATGCGGGAGAGCGGTCAGCCAAAATCATCAATGAAGATTAAAAATGGCGATTGAATTTTATCCAAAAGCCAACGTAAGAAAACTTGCATTCATCATTCATATATTGATTCAGACCATTTTAAACAGTGACTGGCAAGAACAAAACTCTTAATTGAATGAATAACTAAAATCAAGGAGTGTGAAGGGCTTGATTATTTGTATTTAGAGGTATGAATCTGATCCCTAGTTTCATCATATATGGTGAAAATTGATATTTATGTAATGTTTGACATAAGAGTGATTTGAAACAGCATCACCTCTTTCAAAGAGATCAAACTTTAAATGGCGAGAAGATACATTGATCAGCTTGAAACAATGTATTTGGAATTTAAAAAAAAAAATTACTCAATTTGGTGAATAAAAATAAGTCATTTTGCTGCAAGGCAGATCTTGTCCTCCTGTTATCAAAATATCATTAGAAAAGTAGACTAAATTGATGCGGAACACTTTATTGTGCACTGCCAATTTACTTCTCTTTTCAACAGATAACCATTTTGAAGCAGCCAGACTATTTTGTAAAATCTTAGAATTTCTCCAATCAGAAAGAAATTGAAAGTTACGGGTCTTTGGATGGAGAATGTTTTGGAGAGGGAATCGAGAACCTAAGGTCAATAAGAAATAATTACTGAGAGGTCGATTGGGTAATATTTTGATTGAATAAACTTTCTTCAGTAATTTTTTTTTTACTTGAGTAATATTGGTTAAATTAATCAGTAAATAGATGTTGAAAAAACTGATTGATTGCAGTTTCAAATTGTACGGCTCAAGAATCGGGATGATATTGATTACAAAAACATTCAAGCATGATGTTAGCGAAAACCCTCATACTTTATGTCTTAAAATGCCTTAATGACATAGATATCATTCTCTCTTCCCCCTCTCTCTGGAGGGATTTATAGAATTCAGATGATCATTATCGGCGTAAGAACAAATGCAAGCCCACACTCTCATCATTAAGTTACAAAAAAGAACTGGATTTTTTGCTGTCTTTTTGTTTGTGCATTTTTGCGGTATATTAATTCAGCGCCTCTAGTTACAATGCGTCGTTTGGGAGGAGAGCCACACACTTTCCCAAAGATATATTAGATGTAAAAATACACGAAGAAAAGTAAAATCCTATTACAATATACATTCGTGCACATTTGCAGATATGTGGGTAAAAGATTTTATTTCCCTGAAGCTAGTAAAAAAAGAGAAAGTACAAACCATAGCAGATGCTACAAAGTAATCTAATTTTTAAAGGAATCTAACCTCATCATCTCATCTTTACATTTGCCCTCAAATTATGGCCTAAGCCTGTTGTAACATGAAGCCTATTCAATGGAAATTGAATAGAAAAAAACCTGACGTTTGTGAAATTAACTTTTGGTTTTATTTCGAACAGACGCAAGGAAATATACTTACAATCACCAACTTACATACATAGATATTATATATGTAGACATCATATATATATATATATATATATATATATATATATATATATATATATATATATATATATATATATATATATATATATATATATATAAATATATATATATATGAAACTAGCACGTGCCTTAATCATAGATAAATGCTTATTCATGTAAAATATTTCTTTTAGTCTATCTAGGTCCCGCACAAAATCACGAATTTAATCAAGATCAAACTCACTTCACCTGGGAATAATCTACGTGATTAAATTAGAAATCATTACTATCTATCTTATTACCAATTCATGTCATTTGTATCGTATGGGCGATATGGTCTCGTGTAGCTCTTATAGTCTATCTATCCATCTATCAGCAGGTACATGTGTTGCGTAGTAACTCATAGAGACAAGCAAAAAAATATATTCGTAACACGTACTCAAGTACATACACAGATCGAGAAACGACCTGGCACAAGGGAACTGAATGCATATATATATATATATATATATATATATATTCGCCTGATGAGGCCCAAAGAGGGCAGAAACATGAGCTAGTTTGTGTAGCCAATCCACAATCTACGATTCATTTCCAGCTCTACTCTAAAACAACTCAACTCCATGAGTATAATGCTGTATGTATCGAGCACTCCATGAAATAAATCCATATATATATATATATATATATATATATATATATATATATATATATATATATATATGTTTCATGCATTTATGTGGAATTCCAGCAATTGACATAAATCTATCATCTGTTCAAGATCAGGCTATTCTTCTTATTATTTTTCTGTGGGCATGAGGACTAGATTTCATATTTGTTAACAATTTAAAATGGACCTGTCAGATTTCAGACGTGATTGTGACAGTGGACCACAAGGTGAACGCAAATGAAGATACCAGAGCATTGACGACGAACTGAAAAACCTGTAAAAATGACGTGTAAGTCGTTCCCAAAAAACAGTTCGTCTGTCATGCTATTCCAGACCGATGTATAGAATCAGGAAAGATTTCTGTGACCATGATCTGATTCGATTGACATACAGATGAGCTAATGCTACAAAGATTTAATGTTTGGGCATTTCAGGCCTCAAGTATTGCCTGCTCGTCAGCCAGTCGAGCAGTCAAATTAGGTAGAGGGAAGCGGATTTCACTGCAGCTAAATTCGCACGACAGACGGTCTAATTTCTTAGAAGATGGAATAACTACTCAGAGTACCAGTCCTGTTTGACTGGACAGCCAACGTCCATTTTTCTTGTATATTCGGGTTGCGTTATTGGGGTACTCCCGAATTTCTCCTGCATTGGGTAACCCGTTTCTTTTCTTTTTTAGAAGTCTCTTATGAGTAGGAACTCCCAGATGCTACTGATATCTGTGCTTGGTCGTCTAATCGGTTCAACCGCAGAAATTATATGTGCTGCTTGCTTGAAGAAAGCAGTATGACCGAAAAGTTTTGAAAATCTGAACACATTAACGAGGAATATAATCTGACCACGTCATGCATAATGATTTAATATTTATTACCGTAATTACTTGAGTGAACTGCGACTTCGAATATAAAGCGATCCCCTTTTTGTGATAAAAAATCAGCTATATATTTTATTCTCTTATCGCTACAAATTAAAAATCATTCAAAACACAAGAATTAAAACACACGAACACTAAAACTGGTATGGTTCCTGCTTTCCCTCAGTGACTTTTTGTATGAATTTACTAAAAGATCCTAATCCTGTACATTTGTTGGTTTGTGACCACAATAGAGAAAAAACGTTACCCATCATTTTTGGCTGTTCAATAATAATAATAATAATAATAATAATAATAATAATAATAATTATTATTATTATTATTATTATTATTATTGAAGTTAGTGCTGGATTTACGATCATTTAATGTCCTTCGAGAGTCTGTCCGAGCAGACAATAGGAAGAAATAGAAAGAAAATAAAATTGAAAAAAAAAAAAAAAATCAAAATCTTTACAAAAGAAACTGAATGAGTCCGGGGTCCGAGAAACAATACCGACCATGACACTATCACAATATTCGAGAATATTGAAGATCTGGACAGACTTGCTGTCACTTGGCCCCAGTGATGTACATCAGAAGAAATTAATATACATATACATATCTAAATCATACCAGGAGACTAGGAAGTAAAACGAGGGATGTGAAGATGACAATTACATCCGTAATCATTGGAGCTTTCGAAACAGACATGAAGAACCTTGCAAAAAGCGTGCAAGAAATGAAACCATCTGATTAGCAACATTACTAAAATTGACAAAATTATCGAAGAGGGTCCTTGAGTATGAAGGAGATTTATTTTCACTTGTTATCCAGCGAGAAGAAGAAGAAGAAGAAGAAGAAGAAGAAGAAGAAGAAGAAGAAGAAGAAGAAGAAGGAAGAAGCACATATCGTGAAGAAATTCTCAACATGAAAGTATGAGATCTAGACCTCTTGTTGAAATGGTTACATTGCAAAAAATCGAAATATTGTCGAAACTTTTGTTTGTTCAATATTCATTACATGCGCCATACAAGGTGTGCTTTTTCGATGAATGTCAATATCAATAAGAAAAAGGAGATGGAATGAGTACCAATAATAATAATAATACATCTTTATTATTTTTATTATCATTATTTTCTGTTTATGTGACGCGTGATATCAAGGGTTGGATTTATCGAATGAATATATCAAAAATTTCATTCATTCTTATTATTACAATTTAATTCATTGTCCACTGTCTTTACCGCTACTCCACTACTTTCCCTTTTAGATTCATCTATATGAACAATCCGAATATTTCTGAATTCTGTAGGGTAAATATGCTGCTTAAACACTAATTATGCTGTTTTTTGTTTTTGTTTTTTTCAACTAAAAAATGTTTTGCATTAACCAATTGGGATCAAAGGATTGTCCGAATTCAGTTATCAATGCAAGCGTCAGTATCAGAATGCGGCTATTAAGAATAACGTGAAGGAATTTCTGAGGATTTTACTAATATAAATATACTACGAATAGTTTGACAACAGACATACATTTTAAATCATTTTATCATGAAAATGCTATAAAAATCAGGAAAAATGTGTTGACAGTGGTCAGGAATTAATGCAAGCTTTATTAACAGAATAGGTCTATTAAGTTTTATGTAAATGTATTGCTAATGATTTTACTCTAGAAATATGTTTCAAATAAATTGATAATAGAAATACGTTATAAATGATTTTACTATTGAGATATATTGAAATTCAGTGAAAAGGAATTGTCCATGGTTGGGAATTAATGCAAGCTATACTGACAGAAGAGGGTTTATCATATGTAAGCAGGGGCGGATCCAAGCTTGGATCAGGAAGGGGGTTCCAACTTTACATCTATTTTTTCATTACTCAATCTGTCTACTTGGACAATGGATAAAATAAAATTTTGTTCTTAAGGTTAATTCATGTTTACTTGGGATTATTTGTTTTTTTTAATACACAAATTTTCTTGATCTTTTAGCCGATCTGGGGTGGGATTTGGCTGGACCCCCTGATTCTGCGCCTGGTATAATTATCATTCCAAATTAAAGTTGAATCCATTGAATGTGTCCGTCACTGTCGCAGTGCAGGCCATCTCCATGTAAAAAGCCTTTTTCAAGTACCAGCATTTATTTCATCTACTCTCTGGTACTTTCATCATTTAAACTGAATTCAGATTAATTCGTTGGGGAAAACTGAATTGAATCGAATTAGTTCCTCTCTGACAGCAAATGTCACTTTGGAAGCAAATAAATAAAAAAGAAATTTAAAAAAAAAAGCAAAAAAGATTCTTATTTTTTTCCGGGTAAATACGGGTGACACTTCACTCGTCTCGGTTATTTTTGATTCCAAAAATTAAATAAATAACTTCTTTTAAAAAGCTGCTCCTTAAAACCAACTGCGCTGTAACACCCGTCTCAGGCGTGAGAAATATGCCCCAGCTTCAATTCTCGACCAGGGTACGCCCACTTCTTTTTTGTTTATGCCTCAAGTTTGTCAACCCTCTTCAATGCATAGCACAAAGGGTCCCTTTAAAAAGGGCCAACGAGTTACTCGGGTGAACAGCTGTCCAATTAAAAAGTACCCTGAATTAAGTTGCGTTAGCTGCAATAACAAAGGGAAAAGACGAACCCCCTGTTGTACTGGCCAGGAATCCAACCAATGAAATGAAAAATCGAAGGTAAAGAAAATGAATAAACAACGAAGCCCTTCCTGTGTAGAACGTAGAAATCTACCAATGGAAAAAGAAAAGACTCGGGTGAAAATCGTATCGTGACACGGCATCTGGGCGGGGTTTGACAATTCTAGACCCATGTAATACTTACAAAATATTTATGGAATGAACTGATCAATCGGATAATAATAAGCAATTTAGTGTCTAGTATTGCAATGTTTTCATTTAAATCGAGATGTTTTTGGTCGCATGTAGATGTAAGGAATTTCTATTTAGAGTTTTTTCTAATAAAATAAGTAATATCATCAAAATCGTAGTGATGAAATAAGAAACATTTTTTTAAACAAATTAAGTAATATTTAATCAAAATAACCGTTGAAGATTGAAATCACATTTTTATTATTTATTAATAATATGCTATATAATTAATAGGTCTTAGGTATATATCTGGAGAATCTAAATGTTTCTAGGTGTTTTAATAAGCTTTTGAATCAATTTTCGATGTAAAATTTGAAAATAGTATTGGGAATAATGGTTGTGTAAATAAAAATGAATTTATTATTGCTAAAAAGCACTAATAGTTTTCCATTTATAGATTGTAAATATTTTTAAATTAATAAAAAGCTGTGAAGTTCTGACTAATATTCTGATAATTTCCCTCTTACCTGACTTCTGTTTTTATCTCAGTGTACATTCTAGATTTGACTTTATATCGCAGTTGTTACTTTTGACAATTGTTCATGTATTGGTATTTATATATTCATCTTCGTTATCACAGCTGCTGGCGATAAATAGCCAAAAGGAAAGAATATTTGCGATCGAATTTTTCTCCAGCATATAAATTAGATAAAAAATTTGATAATTTTACTTTAATGAATTTATTTTAATAATAACATTTAACATGTGTGTGTGTGTGAATATATATATGTGAATATATATATATATATATATATATATATATATATATATATTAATATGATAATATCAAATTGCTAAAATTACTAGTAAAGAAATATTTCTACTAACCTAATTCCAGGTGACACCGGCAAAAAGAGCTGATGAATTCTCTTAGTGGATCTAGGGGAGTGACCTGGAAATCTTAGCAGTTTAAATCCTACTTATGATTTATTCGGACTAATATTATTGTTTCAATACAACTTTTCGGCTGATATGCTCTTTGGGGTTCTTCTGTTGTGTGGAATAATTATTGGAGCATCACAGTTGTGAGTTAAAACGATGTTTTTTCGGTTAGGGGTCAGAGAAATGAATTAAAAATATTGTGGATAACTAAATGTATATTTACAGGATCTTACATGTATACTCGAAAAAGACCGAAGAACAAGTTGACTGAAATGTTGTGGATATTAGTTTAATTAACAACAAAAGTTGGGATATTCATCTGAATATGAAACTATGCTCGGATAGTGTAATGGTTTGCACGTTCGTCTCAGTTGCGGAAGTTCCCAGATTCGATTCGTGGTATGAGTGAAGAGCATGGGAAACTCTTCATTAGGACAGATATTCCTGTGCACTCAGCAGCAAATTGAGTGCTATTACTGTGTGATTAACGTGGCAGTATCTATTTGGTGGACTTGTAATCAAGGGGTCAGTCATAAAGACTAGATGTGAAGTCCTGGTCTCGACCAGACTTCAGACATGCAAGAATTACGAAACGCAACAGAAACTGAGACCTCGTAATCGGCGGTCATACTCGATTGGGATATAATCTTTAGAGAAAGACACTTCACTTTTTTATTTCATGGAATAGAGCTTAATATCAGAGTATGACAAAAGCTTAAATGATAAATAAAAAGTCACAACTCATTAACTGCGAATGACTGAAATTTCAGTCATTGCATAAATAGAAATAACTATTATTCTTTGCAGCCTCCTGCAGTTAATGGGTTAATAAAAACCATCATGTGAGTTGGGTCTTTTGGCAGCATGCAGCATGGATGGAGGTGATCAATTGAAAAAATAAAAATAGGGTGATCAATGAATGGTACTTATCTCACCTTTTGATGATCATTGAAAAGTCTGAATTAGAAAAGA
Organism: Thysanoteuthis rhombus; assembly: GCA_963457665.1. NCBI lineage: Eukaryota > Metazoa > Mollusca > Cephalopoda > Oegopsida > Thysanoteuthidae > Thysanoteuthis > Thysanoteuthis major. Next base: position 22,392,731 of record OY735205.1, on the reverse strand, counting down.
AAAGCATGAATGCTGTCGGATACATAATGTGATAAAATTTGCATCAAATTACGATGTAAATTTGCCCCCGTCCCTAAAATCTTATTTTGGACATATTTTCAACAAAAAACAAATTAACTGATTAACTGTTTTTTCAAGACATAATAAGGTTGGAATGTTTTAATTTCTATCTCGCTAGATTTTAATAGATAGGTAAATAGTCAGCCAGAATCACTTGAAAACTGTCGAAATCTATATTGATCTGTATTACCAGTTTTGGTAGATGATTTCTAAAAGAAATGAATTTACAGAAAAAATATGCCAAGTTGCGAAACATGACTATTATAAAACGTCGAACGTGATTTTTTTTCTTCGGATTCCCCTTTCTATGCTGATATATTTTTCTGATTTTGAAAAATGGTCGAGAATTTTTAGTTCAAATATTAGTGAAACTAGCTGAAACACCGCCCTGCGCATTTGGCCCTAAGAAGAGATCCATTGGGGGCCTGGGGGGGTTGTACCCTATTTCAATAATTACAATGCACCGTTTCTGCTGCTTAGAGGTCGCATACTGATAAAGAGATTCACGCGCTGGATCCGCATACCCTATGATTGCAGGGTGGGGCACAGGGGCTCTACGAGCGCAATATATCAAAGGAACCCAGAAACATTCTTTTTGAATGTAAAAAATAATGCAAAAAAATCTTAAAATAAGTGACAGGGGGTTGCAGTTGGACTTGGCTAATAGTATCATTTATTTATTCATTCATATCTCTTCAGAATCCCCCCTGTCTCTCTCTCTCTCTATTCACACACACACACACACACACACACACACACACACACACACACACATATATATATATATATATATATATATATATATATATATATATATATATATATATATATATATATATATATTATGTATAACAATTGATAATTGTTTTATAATAATTGATAATTGTGTTATCCACAGACAGCTGTTCCGTTGTATTACAACTTGTCAGCATGGCTATAGCCTATCCAACACACACACACACACACACACACACACACACACACACACACACACACACACACACATATATATATATATATATATATATATATATATATATATATATATATATATATATATATATATCATTAAGATGAATGCGACACAGACCCAACAGTATTATCTATCAGTTACTAATCACCCATAAATAAAGAATCTTTTTCCTTATGGAAAACATTATGCATCATTATGAATAAAAACAGAAGGAAATATGCTAGTAGATAATTCTTTTTATTTACGAACAAATGGTGTTTCAGAGGCAGATGCTAATAATCATCGGAATATTTTCTAAATCAATCACATTTGTTCTTTTCTTAATCAATTCATTTCCTAAAAGCATATTTTTCTGGATTACTTTCATATGTATACGAAATTGTAACTGAATTTTGATCTGAAATTTTCCGTGTATAATGTTCTATCTATGTGATTATTATTCCTCATTACTTACTTTATTAGAATAATACTTATGTCATTACTAATACCATAAATATTACTTATTTTATCAAAAAGTAATCTTTTCTTTTCTTTTCCCACGGAAAGTTGTGACTTTTTCTTACTATCACGCTTTTTTCTTGGTTGCTGAGGGTAATGCTACATTGAGACTTTTATTCCGTGATATTTGTTTAAAAGGCGAAAGTTATTTGACAAACAGATTCAAACGTATCTATGTATCAATACGCGACTGTGTGTGTGTATGTGTGCGTGTGTATCCCCCCTTCCCTCAAAGCCTTACGCTGTCTACGGCTTCAGTTGTCCCTGGCGGGCTCTGCATATTACGTACTCACTCAGAACTGACAAGCACCCGAAGTGGCACCCTCACTTCACCCTGCGCTATCTTACCCATAGCTGAGGGGATAGATGCATCTATACCTTTCCCAAGGCTATTAGTGCGAAGTGAACACACACCGTCTCAAATGGTGTTTGAACTTCTTCTTCTTCTTCTTCTTGTTAACCGCTCGGCCAACCCACACATCCACATGTGTGTACTTATGCATAAAAATGGATATGTATTTGGTTAAGGTGCCAGTCTGTTTAAGTGTACGTAGGTAGATGTGAGCAAACACGCGCTTCAGTGTACAGAAGGGTCTACATAGACTTTTATGTCTAGTTTGATAACAATCACATATGATAAGTGTCCCCTGTCTCCGTCGCGTATTAGTTTGGGTGGGCTCTCAAAAAATCTCTTAGTCCCCAGCCTTTTTCGCTGAGGCCACCCAAAGAGTTTTTTTTCATTCTCCCCGGCACGCCCGTGTAAAGTCGACCCCTGAGCTGAGATACACTTTGAAAAGTAGCCATGTTTATTATGGCCGGTCGGTTTGGGATCCCAGCAATCATCAAGTTGAAACTCCACTTCAAAGGCGGTTCGTAGTGTCCGATGAGAAGCGTCAGTTTATCAATCTGTCGCGAATCACACTGATTCGTCTCTGCCGCCTTTCAAGCATTTATCTTCCTTTTTATCATCTGCTTCTGCTACCATATGTTTTATGATTATTACCATTACAACTATATTGGAGTCTGGAAAATATAATATGACCATCCGTACAAGGACAGATTTTCGACTAAGTAGCCTCTTATATATATATATATATATATATATATATATATATATATATATATATATATATATATATATATATATATATATATATATTTATATATATATATATTAGAAAGTGGATTCGTTACACAAACTAGCTCATGTTTCTGCCCTCTTCGGGCCTCATCAGGCAAAACTTCATGAGTAAAAAGTTGTATGTATCGAGCACTCTATGGAATAAATCCATTACATTTCAGAAGTGGCTTTATATTATTGATATATTATTATATTATGTTGTACAGCTAGCCTGATTTGTACCACACATACACACACATATATATATATGTATATATATATATATATATATATATATATATATATATATATATATATATTCCTACCGTAACAAGAACAACAAAAACAATCCTCACCAGAAAATTAGAGGTGTAAGTCGATATGTAAAATCAACATTTCCCTTAAGTGATTAAGACTCATGATCGACTGATTGCCAAGGAGGCTGTCTAACTGATTGAGCTCAATCGATGTCTTAGATATTAACGAAAATGCATCATAAAGAGATACACACCGACTTACCTCATTCTGAAAAATAAATGAATTCATATACTACATATCCGCAAAATATAATATGCACAAATTCATCCACTATACATCAACAATTTATACATACATACATATATATATATATATATATATATATATATATATATATATATATATATATATATATATATATATATATATATATAAGCTCTTATTTGAAATGATCTCCCGTCATTACACGGTTAATCTATCACTTGGCCAAGATAACGTAGATAGAATAAAAATCATTTATGTATTATTTGTTATATATACTATTCAAAAGATGGAGTAGGTGTTGACTTAGCAGTAGCCAGTCGTGTTACTTTTTAAAAGACTTAAAAAAATACTTTTAGATGAAGCATAGACAATTATGTTTTCATATAATATCTTAAGAAATTACAACACTTTTTCTCAGGGAGTCTGAGGCCCTTGGCTTAAGCCTGATGATCAATGTTCAGAATTGATTAGGGAGATTGACTAGGTGAACTCACATTGCTATTTGGAAGAGTTGCCAAACTAGTTAGTAAATTTGAACCTCCCACCTAAATACTCACGCCTCGTACTAGTTAAATAAATGTAGTTCTAGTTTAAAAAAAAAAGTATTGCTAATAAGTATTTGAACAAGCACAAAATCTGTTTTGTATTGCCAAAGGGTAATGGAAGCTTAAGCAAGGGATGATCCAAATTAACTAGTTTAAATAGTGATGTCAGTACACTTTTCCAATTCTCTTACTCGATTCTGGACTTCAATCATTACGCTAAGATTTTAGAAGGATAGAAAGAATTCATTTTGTTCTCATTTGAAAAATGATTTCTGTTTAGAAACTCTTTTCCAGAAACTTAGCATTCTAAACAAAAAACAGGACTAAATGCATGCCTTGTTGTGTTGATTTAATAAAAAAAATCGTTCTTCTTCTGTAATGTTCCGGTTTTTAACCCTCAAAACCAAGCAAAATGTCTTTTTGTTCAAATACTTATGACAAGTACTAATATATATATATACATATATATATATATATATATATATATATATATATATATATATATATATATATGTGTGTGTGTGTGTGTGTGTGTGTGTGTGTGTGTGCGAGAATGATGGCGATGTAACGATTCTTCTATTTCTAGACAAGCCAAACTCTATGCCATAAAAAGCGGGCGAATATCTTTGTATGCAAATTCTTTTTTTTTTTCTTTTAGATGCAAAGAATCATCGCACTTTTGATTAGTTGGCCTTTGATTCGGAAACTCGTAAATAAGCATTTCGAATGAACCTTTCAGAGGGGAAAATGTCGGTGTCAAGTTCGGACGTACAGTTATTCTGTCTCTGTGTGCAGCGGCATTTTCCCTGAATGAATAGTAGTTTCACCAACCAAGGGATTATTGCAAGTGACATTGTGGATATTATCTTCGTTGTAAAGTTATAGCGTATGTGCATAGATATTTACTAAGCTCATCTGAGTCTGGCACAGGACCACTTCTGTGGGGCAATCTGGAAAGATCTAATTGATGATTCTTGAGAATGCTCTTGCCTAATCATCACTCTGTACTAGATGTCCTCAGATATTTATCAAGCTTGCTCCAACATGACACATGGATACAATAGAAGAGTACTCTTTGAGGATTAGAATCACTACCTCAGCAATAGCACGCGAGACAAGCATGCTGACTCTACTGTAGGCACTATGAAGCAGTATCGGTATAGCCTAATCTGGCACAGAGACTCTTGCAAATATTGAACTCAAGGTATAAATTTACGAGACTACACCCGTCAGAAATAACGGGGTAATTTATGTATGAATTGGCACCGAGGAGCCTAAGGCTATTTTATTGGATAATTTATTTTTGATAATTCAAGTATCTTAATTTTAATTCTAAAAAAAGTCTCAACTTGTCTAGAGATATTTTAATGTGCCATGATCAGCCTCAATGTTTTTTCATGACGTAATTTTTTATTGTTATGTCATAATAGGAAGGTGAATAATCCCATATGAGCGCAAGCAAAAAAACAAATAAACAAAAATGGCTGCCTTGAAAACAACTTCATCTAAACCAACAGTTCCCAACCTTTTCAATGTCATTATTCCCCACTTTTGTCAATAAGATAACCAGTTTCCCCTTCCCATTTGAGTAAGTTACAGCAGAGAATAATTTCATATAACTGTTTTATTTTACGTTTAATTAGACATCTTTACAATAAGAATTGGTTTAATCTTATGATTGTACAGTTGCAGCAGTGTATTTGTTACTCAAAGAAAGCAAGCTTAATGATAAGAAACACAGCATTTGAAATTACAATTTATCACCCCCCCCCCCCCAAAAAAAACCCCAAGCAATTTTGCCGTCGTAACTGATACACACGTGAATGCCACCCCAGTTCTTGTTTTCGTTTTGTTAATAATTCTTCGATTATTGAAGAACACATCCCCACTACCCTAACGCCGAAGACATTCACCACGACTCATATTTTTTACCTAGTATCCTTATTCCCCCGTTGGACTATCTGAATTTACCCCTTCTGGGAACCACTGAATTAGGCTAAGATCTGTATTCTTCCAAACTCCAAGTTGAAAATTTTTTTGTATTCCTTGGTTTAAAACAAAGAATGCATATATTCAACAAGAAATTCAATCAATTCTCCACAGTAGATATAAGATAAACAGTAATCAAGATTACTGCCATTAAAATTAGAAAACATGAATCCATTCTTCGATAATTGTAGAAAAATGTTTGTATGTACTCAGGCAAAGTTTTATAGACTAATTATTGGATTAGTATTGAATAACTTACTTGACAGATTGACACGGGCTCTAAGTACGCCAAAATATTTGAATGTATAGCGAAAATTAAAAAGACTTTCCCTTAAAGATGTTATAAAGGTGCTAGAAATTAAATTTATGCAAATCAGTTGACTTCGCCTCATTGATATAAATGGATCTATATTATTACTATATAATGAAGTGTTTGGTCAGGAGTTAGGTGAATGAAATCTGATCGCAATATACGCTATACGCTATACGCTATACGCTATACGCTATACGCTATACGCCTGTGGGGTGCAATGCCGTGGCTGACTGAGGCTCGGCATCACTAAGCCTGAGAGACCGAGGATTCCTCAAAATTTACTCGGTCTAGTCTCGGGAAGCAGTACCCATCCTTTTTAGTGAGATGGGACGGTAAGTCGCATCTCAACAGAAAGATGGGTTGGGCTTGCCCTGACGCCTTCGCGCACTAATTGAGGGGTCTGGAGCAATTTTTACAGTATTCCCGTAACATTAAAAACGACCTTGAGTCTCATCTCCCTCTCGTGGGTAAGCAAGTAAATACGGTGAATAACACCTATTAGAAAAAGAGTGGGTGGCAGAGCGAAGGGAAGATCTACATCCAGACAACATTTAGCAAGGGGGTCTGCACAATTTGAATTTTTATTCAACGAAGTTGCCCTAAAGATGGGGATAGATTGAGCTGAAATTTGTTACTGAAGAGTTTTGGACCAAGGCGTAACTCTTGTATACGTCAACCTATAAGAAATGGTCTTATGCAGACTACGGCCTCAGCTGTTCCTGCTTGGGCTCCAACTGTCACATTACTACCCACTCGGTTCCCCTTTGAATGTTAAGGATTGGCTTCAAAAAGGTGATTCTATGTTATCCATTCTAAGACTGAAATCCTCATTCTCAGGAACAATCGAACAGCACTTTTAGCAACTGAAAAATAGTTGAAACCTCAGTTTTAGCCAAAGGTTGTGGCTCGCTTACTGATTACGCGAATAGCGACACTACTACAAGGTGTAGACGAAATTGAGGTCGCTTGATATATATATATATATATATATATATATATATATATATATATATATATATATATATATATATATATATCAAGCATATATATATATATATATATATCAAGCATATATATATATATATATATATCAAGCATATATATATATATATATATATATATATATATATATATATTTTTTTTATTTGGTGCAAAATCAGCTAAGAAGGAATAACGGTCAACAGCTTAGAGAACCAAACTCCAGCTGGGACAGTTTTCGTTCATTTCACATTAATACTTATGGGAAAATTGTGAATCAGAGCTCCGTAAAAACTCACTATTGCAACCAAGAATGATTGAGTCCCAAGGGATCGTTTGTGGATAGGAGACGAAATCATTGCCTCGTGTGTTGCACAACATGAGAGAAGCTGAGCTCAGCCGAGAGGAAATCAGTTCTGAATAAAGATAGTTTTGTCCTTAATGCTGAATGCACATTAAACTGTGAAACCATCTGTTGTAAGTCAACACATAATTTCGATGCATGATGAAAGTAAGTTATAAGGTGTGCAGTTGTGGGTACAATTTTGTATGTCTCATTATATGTGTGTATACATGTAAGTCTGAAAGTATGCATTGTATATAAATATGTTTTTTTCCTATTAGTGTATGGGTCATTTGTTAGTTCTTGGAATAAAGTCAATAAATCCTGACTAATAATCTCTGATATGTCCAAGATACTCGGGTATCAGGTCCCAGGAAAACGAATTCACAACTGTGTACTTTTGATTATGAATTACAAATAATTTGCTGTTATATTGCTTAGAGACCAACGTTCCTGAAACAATGTCCAAGAAGAGCATTGAATACGCGGGTCATTTTGTCCAACGTAGCGCCCGCTATGATTACGAATTATAAATTCGTAAAAAAGAAAGAGTGAAAAGAAAGAGAAGAACGTGAAACAAGGAGAGAGGATAGAATGGAGAGAGAGGGGATGCTTCTTTCTTTAATCTTGCCATCCTTTTTCTTTCAGTCGTTCGGCTTCGATCACTTTATCTCTTTCCTCTTCTCTGTTTCCTTCTTTTTTTTCTGATTTCCTTTCTTTCTTGCTCCTATAGGATCATCTGACTGAATCCCGCCCAAGTCATTAATCATCATCATCATCATCATCATTGTCTTCATCGTCTTTATCGTCGTTGTTTTCACGATCTAGTCATCACCATAAGTATGTTCTTTTCTAACATAAATTATAATGATTTTCTTCACTATCAACATCGTATCTTTTCTTTCCTCATATTTGTCTTCCTACCCCTCTTTATGTAGAATATTTCTTCTCAACAACTACCACAGAATAATAATAATAATAATAATAATAATAATAATAATAATAATAATAATAATAATAATAATAATAATAATAATAATAATAATAATAATAATAGGCACACTGATTTTAATTTAGGCTTCATTGTCAGTTGACAGATCTCGTTTCCTACGGTCACAAAAGGCCGCAGACCAATTCCAAAGACCTACTACAATCCCATAAATTCCGGGTTTTTACGAGCGCTCAGGATAAAGTCCCATCTTGTCAAAATACATTTGTTGACTTCCTGTACACAAGAGCTCCATTCTCTCCCGTACCCCTTGGGTCAGCTTTCCAACTAGAACCGTAGATTGCTGGCCGTGCGGCCGTTTTCGTGGCTTTTCCAATGATTAGATGTACAAATGTTTCGTTGGTTCAATAGCTTGGATAGTTTGCATGGAGAGTTGATATATGTGAGTAAAAAAAAGAATGGATTCAGAAATGATATCGTGGCTACCAGTGCACATTTCTCCTCGGTCTTTTTTTTTCCCTAGCTATCAATCGTCATACCCAGACTCGGATGACAATAACTCAAAAAATCGAATAGATAGATAAAACAAGTCTGGTTAGTCACTTGGTAGAAACAGTTATGTGACCAACGTCTTTTGGCAGCATGCTGTGTAGGAGGTGATCAATCAAAAGTAGGTGAAATGGGGTAATCAATCAATAATATACTTCCCTCGTCTTTGGTAGGGCAGTGTTCACTACTGATTTGAAAACAGAAAAAAAAAATAAAACAAAAAAAAGCAAAAACAAAAACAAGTGTGAATGCTACTACCAAAAACAAATTAAGAGATCAATTTAGCATAAACTTACAATGCAAATTGACCCTCCAAGAAACCTATTTAAGGAGGGGGATAAAAACAAAACTGTTTTTCTGGAGATAATAAGGGGTAAATCTTTAATTTTTCAGTCCTCTAGCTCCATTGTTTCAGCCTATACAAGTAATACATGCATAGTCAGCCAGACCAATTTGAAAACTGAAGAAACCTATGGTGACAGTTTTGGTTGACGCTTACTAAACAAATTCATGCAATAAAACAGTGCAGTTTCCTTTGATAATAATAACGTTAATTGGATATTAATTTTAATGCTTGTAATCAGTATCCTTATAATTATTACTCGTACAGAATTTCCCTGCTATCCGAAAGTTGAGCATCCTAATAAAAACATTTTGTAAGCTGAAATTGGGTAACGCGAAGAAGCAAACGTAATGATAATGGTATGTTCAGCTGAGTCATCGGAGGCTGGATCAATGGGAGGTACGGGAGACTTCAGAATTGGAGAGGGAGGAAGGTGATGCGCGCTTCCTCTAGAATGTCTCGCTGCAAAACAAACGCTCGATGCTATTTCCGCTTTTCGCCTTCTTTCTCAAAAGCGAAAAAGTGGCATAAAACGAATTTTTGAAAGTGGGGAATACCCGGCAAGACTAATCACCAGATTGAGGCAATTTACCATACTTAGCAAAGCTCATTTAAAGTTACTTAAATAACATAATATATCTACGAATGTATTTTTAATCAGAAACACCAAATAAGATTCCCATCGGTTCATTGTGTAAATCTTCTCGATTCGGCAAATCGCTGCATAAGTCACCCAAAAAGTTACTAAAATTAAATAGTATCATAAAAGATTATCTAAAGTTACTAAAAATATATTCTTAAAGATATAGTTTTAATCAGAAACCTCTGATAAGACTCCCATCGGTATATATTGAATGCATGAACGTATGGGAACTCTGTGGTCAAAGGGGAGAAGGCTTAATTTGCCCGAAATTAATCTTGATTACACTGATTTGTTCGAAATTTCACTCTGATTTGCCCAAATTTGGGAGAGCAATACGCCCATGATTATATGTATATCGACAATTAGTTATTCATAGCAAACTCACGAAAGTCTATGGAAAGTTACTGAAATAGAAGTGTATATATTTAAAAGGCGTAATATTAACCAGAAACCTTAAATAAGACTCCCATTAGAATATTATGTATCTCCAGCTTTATCCAGCTCGCACCAGCAATTGATCTCATCTACTGAGGAAAAAAACATTTTATCTTACACAACAAATACCGATTCCTTGGCGTCGAAGACGCTATTTTTTCCTGGAATAAGTCTCGGAAATTTATCCTCCATCCTACAGACCGAAGGTAACTTCTTCATAGGCCTATCCTAACCACAGAAGAAGGTTATCTATGCTAGACAGTAATCTGAACTCATGTATATCACCCCTGAATGAAGTGTATAAATTATACTTAAGATAGTAAATAAACAAAAGTATCTTAAATAATTTTAAAAAACATACAAAGTGACAAAAAACTGCACCTGTATCGGTAAACTACGATAGACAAGAAAACCGACTAGTAATTTGGGTGTTGATATATCACATCACCGATATTTCACTCCTCTCAAATGATCTTGACTTCAATGGAAGTGACTAAAGAAGTTAAACTGCGATGTGTTCAACTGGTTTATTGGTAAACACTGTAATCACAAGTACGAGTACGGTAATCGAACACTCAACCATTTTTTTTTCAAAATTTGGGTGCGTCCTTGAGGCCAGAATGTCCTGGACACCAGAAAGTAAGGTATATTTTTTCTAACGTTATCGCCTTCCTTGTCAATGCACTTAATCCAACACTTGACTCATAATCTCCTACCTACTTAATGCACTTAAACCAATATTTCCTCGTTTCAAATCGTATAACCCCTTAGAACAGTGTGGATTGCAGCGCCCTCTACGCTGAAATGCTGGGTGCTCACTAAAGAGGGTTGGAGGAACTGTGCGTGAATTCCCTTTTTGTGAATGCCCACTGATCGCTTCAAATATGCGTTTCCCTAACCGAATCTACATCAGCACATGGTGACTTGTCTTTGGTTTCGTGATTCGGCAACGTCCACTTAGTTGGTCACGTACAGCGTCAGTTATCATGTTATGTTACCAAAGACGAGATACGTGTCATTTTATCATCACCACATGAGTGACTTCTCTTTCGTCAAGCCACGTTGCTAAATGCATTACATCATATAATGAGGATATTTCTTATAGAAAACTACAGAATAGTCATAATACCAAAAATGTTCGGACTAGGATAGTAATATTATAGCCACCGTAAACGATTAACCCATTCAATCGAGGTGGCTTTTATACTGAAATCGTTTTTCGTTTTTTTACAATTTCCATCAATGTCTTTTCCTTTTGACGTCCACCTCTCCAGGGATTTTCTCTTCTTTCCATTATTTTTTTTTCTTTTTTTTTTCCATCACTCCTTCCTTCTTTCCATCCTTATTCTCTCCCTTCGTTACTTTCTACCTCTCTTCCTTCTACGTTTTTCTGAAGAGCCTTCTCAGTAAACAATGTTTGAAATTTGGCGAGACCCGGTAACTTAGTAGTCCCTCTTATTTGTAAGACTGACTCAATAAAATCTAACAACACATTAAATCTCAGGGAATACGGACGTACACTTGTAAAATCTAGAATAATATCGTGGTATAAATGTCTTTTTCCCCATGCTTCTTTTTCATACATCTTATCATATATGGCATTCCCTAAATACTCCACCATTTATTCTCAAACTCCCACTATCGAGTTTTGTCTTTGATTTTGCAACAATGACAATTAGACTGAAAACCAGTGGCGTCATGCACGAATAACAGTGACGTACGCAAACACTGATGATGATTCCACCCCCATTTCTAATATTGTATTTGTTTTATTTACTTTTTACATTTTAACGAAGCAAGGGAGTTTGACCATTGGGCAACCAAGCTTGTCTTTTTATATTCTTCCATTTTTCAGTAAGATTTTCTCCTCTTCTTCCCATACTGCTTCTGTATCTCCTTCTAATTCAGATTCCTTTTCCTCAACTCATCTTTATTTAGTTCCCTAGATTTCCTTCTTCCTATTCAAATATATCCCCTTTCTTTTAAGCTTACTGCTAACGTGTTCCCCCTCTTTGTTTTGTAGTTTATATTGCTGTTTTTCCCCTTTCTTCTTCCATTTCTTTCTTTCTTTTTTGTCCAACTACAGTCGAAGTAGACGGTAGAAGTCGACGTTGTCCCCCGCCCCGTAACAAGAAAAATCCTTACCTAATTTGGTAGAGTAGACTCTTCACTGGTTATCAGTCTCATCACGTAAAACCAAACCTTTATATAAAATTAATGTTTCCCGACTGTGACCTGAAATCACGAACAAGAAATCAGTTGGTGGTTCACTTACCGGCTGAGCTAAACTGAAATGTCTTGCATATCAACGAAAATTTTTGTTACGAATATGTTAGAGCATATTTCATTTTATTGAACAAAAATATTAATAAAATTATCATTTCCTGACCTTGATTTGAAATCATAACTAAGTGATCTGTAGGCATCTCACTCATCGACTGAGCCAAACTCACAAATCTTACATATCTATGAAGATGTATGTTACAAATACGCAGGGGCTTATTTTATACTCATAAAGAAATAGATTCATGCCAAAAATATACGTATTTCTCTATCAATATATATTTTATAAGAGTTTTCTTTCCTTCTTTTTCTTTCTTTCTCTCTTCTTTTTTCTGTCTCATTCTATTTTTTCCTTTTTATAATCAATTATCGTTTTAAAATCTTTTGCTTAAAAAACGCATTTTATCATTTATTCATGTGTTTATTTATTTCATATTTCTTCCTTTTATTCTGTAATTAAAACCAGACTCGTGTGCCGCCTTTTTTCCATTTTCCATACATCTTCCTTTCATATTATTTTTCATCTTTCTTTGTTTATTTTTTTTATTTTTATTTTTTTTTTCTCAACAATTTTTCATATCCTTTGCCCTTTTCCCGATCTTTCATTCTCTGTTTTCTTTCATGCTGCAAACATCGAAATCTTCTGACCTTTATCTTTTGGCAGTCACACTGCCCAGAGCAATACTTATAAAACCTTGCAAACTAAAACCAAATTGATTAGCAGACTTTTCTAATTACAAAAAGAAATGTCAAAACTTTGCCCTTATTGTAATTTGTGGTCGAATCTTCTTGAACCAATATTTTCAATAAGGGTGTCAAGCAAAGCAATATCGAAAAACAGTCGTCGAAAGCAATAAAACGAGGTATCCAAA
>OY735205.1:22331816-22376816 GCA_963457665.1 Thysanoteuthis rhombus | reverse complement strand
AAAACACATACAAAAAAATCCCCTAAAAAACAAAACATGCATGGACGAAGTGAAGGGGGGAGTGAGGGAGAGGGATTAGTTATGCGATATACAAGGAGCCAAAAGGAGAAAATGGCAATTTAGAAGGAGAGAGAGAGAAAAAGACAAAGATAGACTAAGCAACAGGTAAAAAATGAGTTGCCATTTGGGGGTTGGTTTTATTAATTTTAAACGTTTTATTCTTTAACTATTTGCCAGCTTTGCCCTTTCTTTCTTTCGTTATTTCCTTTTCTTTTTATCTATCTTACTGCCGCAACTTTCTTTCTTTATTCAAACTCAAGGCAAGTCTGGAGTTGACTTTGTTTTTTTACCGCAACAATAAGAACAAGGACGACCCTCACCAAATTTTCCAAGTCTGGAGTTGACTTCATCTTTTTACTATAACAACAGCAATAGCATCTAGAACAAGAACAGTCCTTGTAAAATTTAGGGGATTAAACTCTTCACTGTTTGTCTGTGCCACCATGTTAAACCAAACCAACACATAAAATTAGCATTTACCCACTGTGAATTGATATCACGACAAAGTGATCAGGAGGCGGCTCTTTCACCGACTGAGCCAAACTGACAGATTCTACATATCTACATACTTTTTTCGGAGATTTATTTCGGAAATACGCACGGGGCTGATTTCATTCTAATAATTGAATATATATATATATATATATATATATATATATATATATATATATATATATATATATATATATATATATATATATATATATATATATATATATATCATTTCCCTACTGTGGATTGGAATTACAGCCAATTCTTATGTACCTACGGAAACCTGTTAGTAATATGCTTGGGCTTATTCACTTTAATTGATAAATATATTCATACTAAAAAACATTTATAAAAGATGATTTTCTATTTAGTATATATACCATTTAAAAAAGTTCTAGTAATCATATTCAGTTGAAATGTAAGTAGGGGTAAAATTTTAACCCTGTTGCAGTTAGGCTTTTTTTTTTTCTTTGAAAAAATTATTTTATTCCGCCTATCTTTTATACATTAATTCTTTCTCCTTCGATCACTTTGTTTTTCCTATATTTGTATTTGTTGATTCTTCAAACTCTGAAAAATACTTTTAGTTTTGAAAGATTGTCTTTGAAATGCTTCGAAAAAATGAGCACTACATTTCGAATGACTCTTGTCCATCACCAGAATTTATTGGGATGTTCCAACAATCAGAGAAAATATAATACCGTTAGCTAAATCAGCCGACTCTACCAAAATTTCCTTTGTTAGTCCCGAATACATATATAACAATCTTAATTTACTCTATTATAATGTAGCGATTGTCAATACGGAAAATAGAATCGGTAAATCAATTTCGAATTTCGGTTGAGGTTGCTTGTTTTTCACTGAGCACCAATGACCCTGGAAAAGGCATGAATTCATTCCTCCTGCGTTGTCCCATTGTCAGATACCTGGACAAAATATCTTGTCAGTGACAACTGTTGACGGAAAAGAGAGTGAGTGACTGTGCTTGAGCAAAAAAAAAAAATTCACTTTCCCACAACAACCTTAAGTACTTGAGGCAGTAGCAATAGCGAAAAAATATCACATAGCTTGTGATGCATCACTACAACGGAAACAGAGCCCTTCATTTTACCTTTATTCATAATGTGACAATGCATTGACCACAATAATCCATTCAGTCTATCACAACTAACGTTTGAAAATGCATGAAATAACTATGTAATGATATTTACAATTGGAGAATATCAAGACACTTTAATATTTTGTGATTCTCCGCCACATCTCTCTCTCTATATATATATATACATATATATATATATATATATACATATAAATGATTTGATAGCACATTTTTCCAACACATAATGCATTGAAGATAATAGAAAAGGACCATCTTTTCACTTTTTTTTTTTTTTTTTTTTTTACTTATCTTTTTTTTGTATTAGTACAAGTGAACGGATATTTGGTTTCAATGTATACCGATATTTTTCAACTGAGGAAGGTCGTAGCGTGCAGCAACCGAAACGATGTGATAAAAACAACAAAGCAATGGGGCAGAAAGTATCATAAATAGTATCATGTTAATAATAGCAATCGTCAAGGCCTATCAACGATGCATTTCGATTTACAAACCACGAATAAATTGTGTACTTTTTCACTGTTTTTCTGTCAAACTACATTAAAAAAAAACAATGACAAGAAAAATTAACATTTATTTCCCCCTTCTTATCGATTGAACCAAACAGACAAGTTTTACTTATCAACATAAAATTGTTAGAAACATGCAAGGGCTTACTTCAGTCTAGTCTAGTCTAGTCTAGTCTAGTCTATATATATATATATATATATATATATATATATGAACTGTAATCAGTGAGACAGACTCTGGAGTAAAGTGTTTTGAGGTAAGGTTTGTTAACCTGTAGATGTTTTTTTGTTGTTTTTAATGGTCCAGATGTTTCGGGATGTATTCCCATCTTCAGTGGTGGGCGCTGTGTGAGTGTGTGCTTTTAGGGGTTAAAAGTTCCATGCGGAACTTGAGTCCACTATCAGAAGCTTTGCCTTGTGTGTAAAAAATTGTATCCAGGGCTGCTAGAGGCATCCTGCTGCGTAAGTCCAGCCAGTCATATATATATATATATATGTATATATATATATATATATATATATATATATATATATATATATATATATATATATATATATATATATGTATATATATAATGAAGTAAAGGATTTGCTACACATACGCACACACACACACACACACATATATATATATATATATATATATATATATATATATATATATATATATATATAATTTTTCATTTATATATATACAATACAAAAGTTGCAGTAATTATCTACAGTTTGAATAGAAGAAAGAGTGGGCTTTGACCCTGCATCAGCTAAGCTTATGTTATGGTAATTATTGATAATATCTATGGTTTTTGTTGATAATATTTATGTTTCTGTCCCATTTTTTTCTTAGATGAGAGATTATCATTATGTATCAATGTGTATTTTTTAGGACTGTTGTCCTGGTTCGTTTCTTAAACACAACGTACCGGCCGTTGTACTCTAAGGCTGTCTTCTGGTGATAAATGGGTATTCTTCCAAACTCGAAGATGTGGGGCCATAGTAGCGATCGACCGGAATATGCACATTCCTCAGTCTAATTTCGTTTGCAGCTAAATTCTATGCTCAAAGCATGTTCCTACTAAGCATTAAAAATTTGTAATTATCTGGGCCTGGTGCCACGGGGATCCTTTCTTTCTTATGTCATTTCTCTAACGAAATGGTGGCCGCCATCCTTATAGCACCTGCTCCATATTTCATTCATACATATATGCATATATATGAAATGATCTTCCGTCATTACACGGTCAATGTATCACTTTGTCTAGACGACGATATATAGAATAAACGCAGCCACTTTTCTATATTATATACATACATACATTGAATACATTGTGCAACGCATTTTTTTTTGTTCCGGGCAGTGAGAGATATTTTCAAACTGTTTATGTCAGAAAATTATAGAAAATGGTTATCATTATCTATCGAACTAAGCTTTGTAACCTGAACAGTGATATTCCGAAATAATTGTACAACTGGCAAATCTGCACATTTTTTATTCAATGTAAGATAAATCACATTTTTCCAGAAAAAAACCCAACGTTATATAAATCTAATTTAGCATGTATGTCCACTAGGTTTAAACAAAATATTCAGAAGTGTGTAGTTTTCGACGTTCACCATTGTACTGTAATTCACTTCCACGAAGCAGACCCCAAAATATTAATCTATCATGTTTCCGTTTTGTGTTTTCCAATAGCTGCATTCAACGTTCAGTATATTTTGGTTGAAGCACTTGCCATAACCCTTGCTCCAAAATGCTCCAATGTTCTTGAATTCATCGATATGAGAGTCACGGATATGGACTGGGTTTTCAGCCTTGTGATTGCTCTAAAACAGAGCTATACCAAGTTCCTCTACTTCCTAGTGAGCTTTTTGGAGGGTTACTTGCACTCCAAGATCTTCCTTGTCTGTGGTCCGACGAAGACACCCGCTTGAACCTTTACCATAGAGAGTATTTGCTAAAATGTGCAAGGCCTACAAGGTGTATTTTGGCATGCATGACGGGGATTAGGATACATTCTGGGTTCTTCATTTCACTTGCAATACAACTGTGTCAAGGCCTTGTTCGATGCCTTGAAGATGTGCGATATTTATAAATTATGGTTTATATGTATTTGCCAATGAGGTCGATTCTAACTTCGTTCTACATAACTGGATGCCATTACCAAACTAGGATGAGCTATATAGATTTAACGTACTTCAATGTCATACTGAAACTGGAAGTAAAGTTCAAGGCAAACTCAGAATGAGTCCTTGTTTAAACATAGTTTATACTGAGTTAATGCTGCCCCGATTATTCAATGTTTTTCATTCAAAAGTTTTCTGAACATTCTTGAAGAAGCCCTTTTTTCTTTTTTCATACAGTGATCTTTTGAATCACACAATGCAATTCCTTAATTCAATTAGCTGAAAATACCCGCCACCCAGGCAGTTATCCCCAGATATGTGGAGCCTCCGGTCGTAAAATATGGAGTTTACGGTCGTAAAACCTCGAGTTAACAAATGATTCAATGTTTCAATGCGGTAGGCTCCAGATAGCCGGTGAATTAAATATAGCCCTTTCTTTTTTAGAAAAAGTATCAATTGAGATTTGGTTTAACTCATTATAGTGTCTGCTAATTCTTTAATGAAAAGCAACTTAATATTTGAATAGCAAATAAGTAATTATAATTGCTTTATGAAGTGAAATAGTTGTTGAAATTAATACAATGTGTTTTGGTCAAGAATTGGTCCTCTTCACATACACTGCAGTTTTCTCAGAAAAAAACAAGTGTGTAATCTGAATACAAAAAACATAATGGAATCCCAATCGAAATAAATGAAGCCAAAACTAAAATAATAAGTAACAATTCCAACTCGCTTGGTTTTTGTTATGTAAATAAAAAAATCTTGCAAAATGATAACGTAGCAATATTTAGCATCCGTACTTTTAAATTCTAAACATTACTTAGGTCTATAATGTATGTTTTTGTGCCCTCAAAATAACGGATATTGGGGGGGGGGGGAATTATATCCTTTTACCACGTAGAGGGGAAAATCCAAAACCTACAGCCGCAGTATTTTTTTCTTCTGGGAAATGCATTTGTCAGGGAGATACTTCCTGACGAAAAGGTTAAGTAATTTTTTTTTTTTATATAGTGTATTTTGTTGAAGTTGTTAAATCTATTGATTGACACCTAATAACACAAGACATGCCAAGTTATTTCTGTAAATATGAATATATATTGATGGAGAAAAATAGAGATTCCAATGTATATGTGCTATAGATCGATACATACAGATATAATCATATAGATATTATAGAATTATAAATGCATGGATGCTCACAGAAATAGTTCACAAATTTTGGTGGATTCAGTGATTTCGTAAAAAAAAGTGGCGTGAAGTGGAAGCTGGAAACGCACACACACACACACACACACACACACACACACACACACACACACACACACACACACCCTTGCACGCACACACATTTGATTGGGTGCAAAAGTTGGTTAAATTATATATATATATATATATATATATATATATATATATATATATATATATATATATATATATATATATATATATATATATATATATATATATATATATATATATATATAATATAACCAACTAAATCATATATGTATACGTATAATTTAACCAACGACCATTAATGTAATTTTCTGAACCTTATTTCAGGAACTGTTGATTCGATATGGAATGTATTATTTTTGAATACTTAGTATTGACATCACTGCAATTGTTCAAGGCCCTACATATTGAGTGAATATAATTGTCACGATGAGTGCTTCTTACCAACATATATATATATATATATATATATATATATATATATATATATATATATATATATATATATATATATATATATATATATATCGATCATATGTAAATGTTGGTTGAATTAAGTATATGTATATTGTGATGCAAAAATCGGTCAAATCATGTACAGATGTATGAAAGATAGTCACTGCAAAGAACTGAATCTTCTACGTACACCTTTTATCGTAAGTTCTGTCTCCAATATCGACCACTGTTCATGCATAGATAAGTCAACCCTAATAAAAAATATCTATATATATATATATATATATATATATATATATATATATATATATATAGAGAGAGAGAGAGAGAGAGAGAGAGGGGAGAGAGAGAGAGAAGGGAAGAGAGCGAAATGAAGAGAGAGCAACAGTCGATGTACCTGAGACTATATTGCCAAAATAAATATGTATATGATGGCTACATCATGATTATTAGCAGCAGTAACTGCCTTCCAGCGTCCATCTCTATCATGGACGTCGCAGCACCGGTAATGCTTTAATTCATCATACAATCTTATTTTCTGCTGGCTACGGTTTCGCATATGATCTCCTGAGATAGCTCTTATAGTTGTTGCGCTTTAGTTCTATAATGACAAGATGTGTTGAACACATAACAAAATATCGTATCGGTTTTTTTCCTGATTTTTATTTTACTCTGACCAAATCTACCTGAGAACTCACGATAAAAAGTCATCGAACATTCTTACTGATGAATTTGAGAAATATCACCACCAAAAACTCATGGAAACAAACATTTCCCAGTTGATTATTCCAATTATATATATATATATATATATATATATATATATATATATATATATATATATATATATACCCTAAAAAGGTTTACAACTTCGAACACTTAAAAGACTTTATCAAAACTCTTTTGTGTCACTTCAATCACTTACTTCTCCAATATCTGTCCATAAAATTTATGTAATTTTCTACAGTGATTTCCTGTCTCACAAATACTTTGTTATCATGCTACGATGTATAAATTGTGTCTTGTGGTATCATCAGTCGTTTACTATATATATATAAAAAAAACTCATGGATTTATTTACATTTCTATAATATATTTTATTTATAGAATGAACTAATGAACCCCTCTGATCGAATCATCCATTATTTTATTTGGTGGTAAGAGATACCTTTAGCAGGAAAATTAGCTCTGTTAAGTGGAAGTGTGCATTGTTTCCGACAGAGAAACAAACAGAAAAGTCATAACATTCATTATGTATAAGTTCATACTTTTGTACGCCAGCAATTATATAAACCCACTATGAGAGAGAGAGAGAGAGAGAGAGAGAGAGAGAGAGAGAGAGAGAGAGAGAGAGAGAGAGACAGACAGACAGATAGACAGAGACAGAGAGAGAGAGAGAGAGACAGACAGACAGACAGACAGACAGAGAGACTGAGAGACAGAGAGACAGAGAGCACCCTTTGGAAGAGTGTACTGGTCTTGCTATCGAAGTCCATTGTAAAGTTATTAATTCTACAACCTGTTTTCCTCTGTCGTATTTTAATTTTCCAGGGCCACTTACTAAATTGAAAAATCGAAGGACCCATCTCTAAAACATCAACATTAAAATGAAGCAATTTGAATATTCTTTACTTGTTTTTATTTAAATTCTATTAAATTTTTAGCGATGAAATGATGTGCTATCAATATAACATTGTTTTCATTATCATCTTTCACTATCAATAAGATGATCATTATTCACCATGGCGATAGATGCTACTTGAATACAGAATATCGAGACAATTTGGGAAACTTAGAATTACATTCATTACTAAAATTTTTTTTCAGAAAAATTAACAGCAAAATGCAATTTGACTTCATAAAGTTACGTTCACAGAAATTTAGTTTCGTATAGCTATTAGCCGAAGTTTCAAGCATAAACATAATTACCTCCCTTTGATCACTTTTCGTGTGTATAGGTTGGCAAGTAAGGCGTGAATCTATTTGAGAAATTAATATCTTTTATATCTTGAGTGGAATAAAGATCAGCGATTCATTTGGCAATGAAAATAAAATTTTGAGCACTTTTAGTCTTTTAAAAAGAATTACTGACGAGATTTAATGGTAACATGTTAACAACTATAAAACGAATATGTTATTCATTTTTACTAAAAGGAAAAAGACCATTGAAATATGTTGTTTGACCTTATATTAAAAAAAATGCTTTTATATTGCAGGAATTCATTTCTGAGTAATTTTAACGAGTTTTTTTTCAGTAATTCTTATTATATTAAATCGACATTTTTTTAAAATTTCTTTTCATAAAAAATAAATATTGAAGAATTATGTCAGTACGTATTCAAAGATACATATATAATTAAGCAGCTTGTTTACACACGCACACACATACACGCATGTCATATATTTCGTCTATTCATCGTTTGCTCAATCAATCCATTTGAATATCGAATCATTGTAGCCCCATGAATAGTCCACTCGACCAACCAGCCATGAACACTAGTGATACTTGCTCGTCTGAGTTAATGCGTGTCTCCAGATGCTCCTGGTCACATTTTTTGGCGCTATAAGCTAGAAAAAATGTATGTGTATCTCATAAAGCGCCATTTATGGAGATTTTTTTGTTTTTTGAAAAAGTTTTTAATTGATTTTTTATTTTCTAATATTTTTCTTATCATCCCTATGGTCATTATAGACCAACAATGTCCGAATCTTCAGCTGGTATTTCTTTGGGAAATTATTGACTGAAGATCAATTTTTTTCTAGATAATTTTAGATAGTTTTTTTTATAGATAATTAGTTCTGGTAATCGTGCGGGCTATGATGATTCGGGTGTTATGTACGGTATTGCTCATTATATCTTGGAATAGACTATACATCTACGTATATATATATATATGTATGTGTGTGTGTACATCTGCACAGGAGTATACATATATATATCAAGTACAGTATACGTATATGTGTGTTTGTATTCGATATACAGTATATATATATATATATATATAGGAATGATCTCCCCTTATCACAATTGATACATTAACTGTGTTTTGACGGGAGATCATTTCAAATAAATTTCTGAGTAATATAACACATCTGTTACATCCATTTTTAAATATATATACATGTGTGTGTGTGGTATAATGCTGCAAACGGAAATTTTCAGTACAACTATTGTCCCATGCTATGATGTATCTTCAAAATCCATCCGTTATATTTATTCTCGAATGCAATATGAATCTTCATCTATCTATCTATCTATCTATTTCTTTATATATATTTATTTATTGTGTTATCCACAGACAGCTGTTTCGATGTATTACATCTCTTCAGTGTGGCTATAGACTTTCCAATATCCCATCTAGTACCAGGCAGAATTGAAACCTTCACTTCAGACCCGTAGGCCGATATCCTACCTCTGGACTACGGAACTGGACAGGCAGTAAGGCTGAATTTAAGCAATGTATTTAAATTACACAGAAATTCCTCATCCACCAGAATGCTCAATTCCTATAGAAGAGCATTGCATATATGTATATATATATACATAGTTAGTTCATTATATGAATATTCGATAACGGATTTTGCAACGCCCATACAAACGCCCCCTAAAAACATCTCCTTCCCACATCATACGTACACACATGCACGCATACCACATACACCAACATCAACGAATATGCATACACATATATGCACACAGTAATCTTTTAATACATAAACAAATGTACACACAATTCATACATTCACATATGCCATTACGCACTCCCATCCACACGCGGGTTCTCATCTACACACATACCTTGGTGCGTGTCTGTGTTTGTGTATAGGTATTTGTACGTCTGCATGTTTGCGTGTGTATATGTAAGTAACTGGGTGTGTCTTTGGTTGTATGAGTTTTATGTTGATATATGAAAGTTCGAACATGAATATGAAACATAATATTTATTCAGATATTCATACGAATTAATGAGAAATCCCTGTTGCTCACACAAAATCAAAGGAAAGGCGTAAATAGACTCCCCCCCTCCCCCAAAGAAAAGACAACAAAAAAAGACAAAGAAAAAAAAAAAATAGATCGTGAAACAAGCATGGCTGTTGCAGGGTCAAACTCCGCTCGTACTCCTATTCCAACTGAAGATGATTACTGTAGCATTTGTATAGCATATATAATAAATGAATCCATATATATATATATATATATATATATATATATATATATATATATATATATATATATATATATATATATATATATATATATATATATATATATATATATATATATATATTATATATATATATATATATACAATACTTGTCTATTCGGTTGCTAAAGTTGGAGAGCTGCCTAACAATCACTTGGCTGTGATTTCGAATCACGGTAGGGAAGTGTTGATTTTATGTATCGGTCTGATTTAATGAGATGAGATAGATGATTATTGAAGAGTTAGCTCCCTTAAATTACGGCAGGGGAGGGGGAAACAATGTCAAATTCAATTTTGACCGGAATTTGACAAAATTAACAGCTACACGAATGGTTGTTCATGTCATCTTCATAAATTCATACAGAAATGGTTAGCATTCTGAATCAAGCATTCATCTTGGTTTCAACACTGAAGATTTCGGAATCAAATCTACACTAATACGAATCCTTGTGAATGTATTTAATTCAGTAGGAAATATCAATCACATCTAACTGCAATTGAGCAAAGCTGTGTGCGTGCGTGCGTGTGTGAGTGCATGTGTCCTGATTACTCGTCAACTGTCGGTTACATGAAGTTATCATTCGCAAGAGATTTCAGCACATAAGGCAGTGCAGTGTCAATTTTGAATTTGTTTGAATAAGTGGTTTCGAGAAATCTACCACATCACGAAGTCTCGCCCTTTCCAAATATGCAAGTTTGGAACGGGCAGTGCCCTAGTACATGAGATTTTTGCCAATAACGAGACTGCAGACTTACTGGTTCATACACATATAAATCTATCTCCTATGAAATTCGATCGTCAAGTTTTTGTTCAGAGATCATTTTTTTTTCTCTGGTTGATATTTGAGTAACAGCGTTGTAAATGAGTGTGGATCAATAAGTCTTTAGTCTGACACGCAATTATTATCAAGATTATTACCTCAGATTTTCATTGTATAATGTTCGATATGTAATTGATATTCACAACTGAATTAAGAGCATGGACAAGGGAGAAGATTGTGCTGAAAAGTCAATATTTTTGCTGTATAAAATAAATGATCCGTCCACTTGCTGTAGAGGGATTGTCAGCGGTTTGTGACCATGAGCAAAATGGGCCGAATTCAACAAATATACATCAACAGGTCTGGTTAGTCACTCTGTAGAAACTGTTTCGAGACCAGTGTCTTTTGGTCACATGTTGCCTCAGGAGTGATCCTTAAGAAGTCCGAATTTAAAAAAAACAACCCCCCCCCAAAAAAAACCCCAAACAAACAAACAAAACAAACAAACGTGAAGAAGAAACTAAAGAATCAATTTAGCATAAACTCAATAAAAACCTATTTAGTAAATGTTTAAGAATCCAGCTCCATTGGTGCGACCTGTATGCGCGGTACATGCATAGCCAGACAGCCAGACCAACTCAAAAACTAAAGAAACCTGTGATGTCAATTTCTTATAGTTTTGATTCCAGTCTTATCATTATTATTCACATCACCACTATAATCGTCTCAACTACGATTACTGCAATCCATTTTTGGGGACAGCAGCCGTGGAAGGATAGTTAGCAAGTCAATTTCTAATTTGATGATTTCGATATTCACTGGTACCCCACACTTGTAGCCTTGTGACAAATTTTAGGTAAGCTTTGTAAATATATTGATATATTCTGAATGAGTCCCTGCCCGATACGAAGGCTTATTCAATGACTTGAGAACGAACTCATAACCACTGGTTCGCTAGCTTGCCAGTCAACCACTGCACTGTGGCTATGTTATATCTGCTGTTTCTCTTGTCACCTGTGTTATATCAGCGTAATCTCTGTTAGCCGATGGTTGTATGTATTTGACTTTTTGTTGTTCTTCGGTTGTGCAATGTAACAAATACGTTCCGGTTCCTTGAACCGTAACTCCAGTTCAATATGTGTCGCTAACGAACGACATCAATCTCACTTCTGTTCATAATGACTCCGACCTCTGTTCCTAGAACGAGGCAACGCTCAGAATATGATTTTGCACGGAAGCGAGATTTTAAGCACATGACTGGAGTGTCTCCAGGTGTATAAGTTTAATGTCGAGATATGAAAATTCAAGTATGTATATGGAACGTCAAGTTTATCCAGATATTCACATGAATTTATGAAAAATCCCTGTAGCAGACACAAAAGCAAAGGAAAGGCGTTAAGTACAATTGAAAAGGAATATACAAAAAAGATAAAGAAAAAAGTTTGGACATAAATAGATCGAGGAACAAGCTTGGCTGTTACAGGTTCAAACTCCACTCCTACTTTAATTCCAACTGAAGATGATTACCTCAGTTTTTCTATGATGTACATAGATTTATGCCGTTGTGTGGCATCAGGAGCATTTACTTTTAACAAACCTTTTTAAAGATTTCTCGGAAAAAATCGCTTACCTTGGAACTGGTGCAAGAAAACAGTTTTCCATTGCAGAGTAACAGCAAATTGGAACTGCCAAAGTGATGACGTAGGCACAACAGAGAATGTTGATAGATTCAAGTCCAATTTGGAAAAAAAAAACGGTCAAACGAAGAGGAATTCACTTATACCTTCTACTAAGCTCTGTCTAGCTTAGTTAAGTAACATACTCCCATCTTAATCTGATGAAGAGCTAGGGAAACATTCGCAGACCCATGCCTGATCACTACAAAGTAACGGCTAACCGATATGAGGTAGATGATAAGGCAGTGTAAAAGATCAAATGTGTCAAAAGTGGTTTGTTAAGTTTTGTGCTCTGTTTCAGAACAATGGTCAGTTAGACCAGTTGAGATTAATAGAGATTAAATCAAGACATTACCTGAAAATAGTCAACATTATACGATGCAGGGAATAACCAAAATATCCAAATCAAGCGTTGAAAAACATTTGCATCAACTTGGTTATGTTAGTAGCTTTGGGGTGTGACTTCCACAATGCTTCAAGGTAAGCGAAAGAAAAAAAACAACTGGACCGATTTTGAATGTTTCATTTTTGAAACAACCTGTGACGAGCGATGGAAAGTGGATACTTTGCAACAACATGGAGAGCAAGAGACCGTGGTACAGATGAAATGAACCACCCCTGACCATTCTAAAAGGTTGGTCTCCAGACAAAGAAGGTGATGATGGGTCTATGTTGGGACTGGAATCGAGTCTTCTATTATGAGCTCCTTGCAAACAAAAAGCAAACGACTGACTCTTACAAATAGTGCTCCCAATTAAACAAAGTGAAGGCGGTTCTCGGCGAAATGCGTCCGGAATTTTTTCAACAGGATGTACATAATATTCCATCGGGATAAGGTTCGAACGCACGTTTCTTTGGTGATCAGGCAAAAACTGCTACGGCTCGGCGCGGATATTTTCACTCATTTGATTGCCAGATGAATTTTTTTGATTCCTATCTATTCCAATCTGTACAGAATTCTCTTTATGAGAAAACAAGTTCAATTCCTAACAAAAGGCATCTCACGTGGTTCTTTGCTGAGTCATTCGCTGAATTTTGATCTGTAAAGCGTTCAATCAAAGTTATTCATGGAAAATCCTTGGGTCAAGTGCATTGATAAAGAAGGAGATCATGTTGAAAAATGAACATCTGTTGTGTGAACTAAATGTTTTTTTTTTCTATTTTCAGGCAGCGGACTTATTGGTGTGCATACTTATGTATCTCTCCGTTTGTATGCATATGTATCAGAAACCGTCTAAGTAAAATTTTCAACATAGTTAACAGCTTTCTTCGGTCTTTCAAGTGATCTGGCTAGCTATTTATGTATACGTCACGAGTACAGAGCACACTAAAGAGCTACGGACTAAAATTTCAAACATTTTCTCCCTATTTTTTTCTGGAGAAACGTTATTTTTCAAAAATCCCACCACCCCAAAAACGTTCTAGTGGGAGTTCAATTTACGATGTAAGTTTCTGCTAGATTAATCCCTTATTTTGTGTCCGGCAGCAATCATATTTTTTTCTTTCTATTCAGACTTTTTAGTGACCCAACAAAAGTTGAGAGAAATATTCAGTGATCACCCCAATACGACATGCTGCAAGATAACGTTGGTTCCGTGAAAGTTTCTATTGGATCAATAACCAGACCTATCTATGTACCCAAGTATTTGCCTACTCACAAGTTTCTCTGACAGTCTATTAGTCTATAATTATCTTATTCCACAAATGTATGTATCGCTGTGGCATTATCTGTCGGCAGAAAAATATCCAATCTTTTTTTTCCGTTTTACACATTTAAAGAATAGTTTTACACTGAAAATTATTCCATAACTACCGTTTTTTTTTATATTTTATATTCTCGCTATTTTCTTTTCCTTACTCCCGACTAACTTTTATGCATGTTTTATTATAGCATAAAAACTTCGATGCATATTTGATGGTAATTCATGACCTGGAGAAATTATATAATCTTTATTTCGTCCCCACACTTACATCTTACATACCTACTCTATAAATACCTTGAGAGACATATGTACATGAAAAAAGTATATATACATAGATACATAAATACACACACGCACACACACACACACACACATATATATATGTATATATATATATAAAGAGCAAAATATGAAATAAAAAGTGCCAATGAAAAATATGCAAAATTTACCTGCACAATATATTATATATATATATATATATATATATATATATATATATATATATATATATATATATATATATATATATATATATATATTTATATATTCTTAGACAGAAATGTGCTTGTGCACAAACACATACACGCATATGTACATACATACATTAGAATGACTATACTTTGGTAAAAGGAAACTTGGTGTGATATTTTTCAGTAATTTTTCAAATGCAGATTTCAGTTTATCTCATGTTTTTCTTACACAATTTTTTCAAAGTTATTTTTAACATTAGCAATTTTATCCTTTCTCACATTAATAAATTTGTCATGAGAGTATTTGGTCCTCTGTGTTAAAGTGTAAAATAAAGATGACGCCGGCTAATAGATCAAGGCTTCAAATACTGTATATCTAGCAATTTTTATTTCTATTTTCAAACTTTTTTCTATTTTAAAAAGTTTTTTTCCTCATTTCTGCCATTCGCATTTTGATATTTTCATTTCTTTCCTGGGTGATGAGGAAAATGGGGATAATGGTGATATTTATTTGATTGAAGCACTTGTAGTGCAGGGTTTGATACAAGCGAAAAATGGCTTGCAGGACTACCTGGCTAACGATTGCTGGCTAGGTGAATTCATAAAATAGTGTTTTAAATGCTATAAAGTAGAGTATAGTGAGACAGCTTAGCTGAAAATTTCAAGCTAATTGTGTATTTTGTGATAAAAGCATTACGTTTGGTACACTTTTGGTAAATGGCATAAAAAATTAAAAAAAAGAAACAAACACCGAAAAACTTAGTCGCAATATTGACACCAGCATCTGACCCCACACATAGCAGTAATCTTGAATGATGATATACAAAGGATCTTTTGGGCAATTCTAAATTCTAAATTTGCATTCTGCACCATAAAAAAAAATCATATGATTTAGCATCAGGATCCTTTATATTAAACATGTTTACGCAATTTTATCTTTCACGCTAGTTATAGCGGACATCTTAAACTTTCAAAAGCTTCCATATATTATCAAAATGGCAATCCCAGAAAGAAATAGTGGTATGTATGGTAAACAAATTCAACAAATTATGTCTTCAATATCATATTATATCCCCTGCTGATTGGAAAATTGATCTGAAAACAGTGGTTGCCTTGAAATTCTATGCCCAGAAGAGAGGGATGTATTGAATTTTTGTTTACTTTATCATTAGAAGATCATCAACAAACTCATTGTGGAAGGGTTATTTATCCATGGATAGGCATTAAGGAGCCTAAAGCTATTTTATTAGGTAATTTATTTTTAATAATTCAAGTATCCTAATTCTTAGTTTCTTTAAAGTCTCCACTCACCTCAAGCTGTTTGAATGTGTGATCATAAATGAATTCTTGAGAATTTCTTAGACAATGTTTATTGTTATGTCATAATAGAAAGGTAAACCAACCAATGAGATCATCCCATTTGAGAGCAAGCAAACAAACAAAAAACAAAAAAAAACAAAACACAAACGGACAAATAAACAGGAAAAAATGAGCTTGGATTGCAGAATTGCGAGCCAAGGTTTCAACAGTCATAGCACGAAATTCTAATCTCTTGACGACCGTTGATATTTACTTCGCACGTACTCTTGGCGAAGAGATGTATGGCTTTCTCTCAGTGATATTCCTCTCACTAGATATCTCAGCAAGAAATCTAATCATGAGCATCTATTCTAATAATGAACTGCGCAATTTTCTTGTTTCGCTGTCCATAATACTTCTACTCAGGTATGTTCTCCTAGTTTGATGAGCTACTGTTCGAACTTTTAATTGACAGATAAAATCCCTTTAAAATGGGAATTCAATGCTAAAATCGGCAAAAATCAATGTGTCTATTCGTATGTTATTTTTAGTTGACCAGATTTATTTCAGTCGAAGTGCATAACTAAAAATATACCTTGCCACTTGATATTTCACTAAATTCAGCTTAGTGCGACACATGGCTCAATGGGGGACTGTGTTGGGTCCAGAGGACTTGCCTTAGCTTCTTAAAAGTTATTTTAGAGACAATTTTCAAGAGCTCAAAACAAATTGTATATAAAAGGCAAAAGTTCAGAATGCTCACAGCATATCGGCATGCAAGAATACTTTTGTGTTCATTTTCCTGCTTGAATCTGTGTCATTGATATTTTGTTACATATCTTTAACATCTTTACAACAGATTGCATCTGCAATCATATAAAGATATTTCATCTTCGTTCTTAACTTTTAGTGGCTCCTAGTCATGTTTAAAGGGATATATATCATTCTCGTTTCTCATTTATTATTTCATTTTTTGCATTTATCAAAGATCAAACAAGTCTAATGTTACTTTTGATGTGGTGTTCTGCAGGCTTCTTCTTCTTTGTAAAATCATATATGCTCGTGAATGAATTGATCCAGTGAAAATGTTTATCCCTAATTTAAGGCTGAAAATCGATAATCTATTCTATTCCTCGAGCCTACATTGACAGCAAGTTTTCAGAATAATTGGTCCATGAAATCTAAAATACTCAGCCAATATCCCATCAGGGAACTGTCAGTCAGCCTGAATGATGGATCACGAAATGGAAAACATTTACCATTCATCATGACGATTGTTTACTGAGAAGACGTAAATTGTGTCTCATCGATCTCCGGGAAGGGCGTAATTTATTGTCTAAACTCTCAGCATTCAAAATTTTAGCCTTGAACTGACTTCAAAAGCTGACCCAGGCACCGTTGGGGGGTATACAACTATTTCAGTCATGGAGCAGAATTTTCAATCTAACGAAAATATTTCTTGATTGTTGGAGGACCCACACATTTTTGCTTGAATGTTGAATCTTTAAAAAACACCTTATACATGATAATACACTGTAATCGTTTTTCAAGGCCTGCAATATTGGAACCATAAACAATAATTTCCCTGTGTTATTAGAAAAATAATTTCTGATACTTTTTTTTTATTGATTTGTAGTAATAATGTACTCTGCCTAGAGTATAATTTATGATTCTAAAAACTCTTGACGTTTACATCCCATTTAACAGAAACGCCTGTTAACTATATACATATCACAATGTATCACAATCTTGGCCACGTATGTACTCCAGTAGTTGACTTTTTCTTAACCAATATCTTTTTGAAGGCTACATTTGAAGGAGTTATCTTTGATTTAATGTTTGTTATATATATATATACATATATGCAAAAATTATTTTAAAAAACATTTGATGGAAGCTTGATGATATACGACATGGGAGAATTAACTTTAGGCTGGGTGGAAAAAATAATCAAATTCCTTGATTGAATTTTATGCTAAAGAATCAACTCGAAGAAGTTTTCATGTGTAATTAGATAATATAAGTTGGTTTGCATGCAGACTGAGATTACAACCGACACAACGGATTTAATCTTCACATGGGTGAACATTTAACAGATGTGACACGAACAGCGAATTACGTCTGTTGTTATGTCTATTGATCCCTCATCATTTTATACGGTTTTTTTTTTGGTAAGTTACATAAGTAAGCCCTGTTTGAAAGGATGAATGATATGTAGCATAAATCAATATCAATATACAATACACATAATATCCTTTATAAAATAACAAACTACATGTATGATATAAGCTATGTATCAAAACATAACTGAAAGGGGTGGAATCTGATCAACACTGAAGAGGTGCCATGTTGATATAATTGTTTTGTTTTTAAAATTCCGAAATAGTTGAATGGTAAACAACTGATGATCCCAACTTGAGAAAGTTTATACACTATACCATAATAACAAAGTATTTGTAAAATAGGGGAAAAACACCGAAGAAAATTACATAAATTACATTGACAGAGATTGGGAAATGAGTAACTGAAATGACACAAAAACATTTTTGAAAAGAGTTTTTAGTGTTTGTTGCTGTAAGGCTATCTAGACTACATATGTATATATATACTATCAATCATTGATTATCAATGAAAATCGAACTCACTACACTTACGAACTTGCACGACCAGGACCAAGTCCCGTAGATGCAGTGCATGTTACTTGTATCTATAGCTGCTATTATTCTTACTCAATGTGTTTCTAATACTTTTCACCTTGTGTCTGAAATACCGAGAGAAGATTTCAACATTTAATGTTTTCTAACTGTTGTCATCTCTTTGTTCTTTTAACAGCATTTCGGTTGGTTTATTCTCTGGCTTTCTCAAAATGTAACTCTGCCCGATTCATCTTCTGTTTTTATTCTAATTTGCTTGCAATCCTGACTACGGATATGTTCTCCTTGTACGTTCATTATTATTCCATAAGAATCACTGAAGCATTTTTCAATCCCATATTAATTCTCATTTTCTATTTTTCTATTAGGGGTCTCATTACCGGACACTATAAACTCAATCTGGCAACGGTGGTATTTTTCAAGCTGGTCAATACTTTCTACTGCTGCTTCAAAAACCCCAAATTCATTTTCCCCTTTACTTCACCATTTATCTTTCCTGAACTAAGCCAATAGCAAAAGTAACTGGAAATTAGCTTTGACGCGTTCTTTTCAATATTTTACGACCTTAAAAATTAACTTCCACGAAGGAATAAACAAGCAAATATATATTAAAAAAACCAACTAAAATTATAAAGAAAAACACATAAAACTATCAAGCAGACCATGAAATCGAATACGAACAAAATAAACAGCAAGAAAAAAGACTTAGTTCACCTGTAAAGCACGACGTCCATTTCGTTCGTCAAGTAAAAAAAAAAAATAATAATTATTCCAAACAATGAATTTGCCGCCATCCTCTAGTTATGTTTGAAAGTAATAGCTTGGTCATGGCTGACTTCATTGGAATTTCGGTTCTTATTTTCCCTTTGTCTCGCCAGTAATAGTTTTATTCTTTTATTTCCTTTGCTATATTTGTCCCTCTAGCAGATTTTTTTTTCAATTTCAATTTTTTGTTCATTTTCTCTCCATCCATATGCGGACACATGGACTTACAGAAGTGGCAAAATACTTATTCGAAATAGCGACATTGTGATTACACAATGGATCAGTTCTCAAATTATGGTTAATCAATGTTCGAGTGTCGATTTTTTCCTGGTTTCTAAAAGAATGGAATCAATGGAATTCATTTTGAAAGTGTCCTTTTGAGACTTCTCACCAGACTCAACGGAATTTCACACATATCAACAAACGCTTGATCATTATCGCTATCATTGATAAAAAAGATAATATAGAAATATCTAATGTTTATATTGAAACTCGCAAATTCGGGTGGTAAAAGTAATTTTGACCCTCAATTGACCTATGGGAACCTTGGAGGACAGCCCCACTGACCTCTAACCCCTGTGTTAAACCTGGGAATAAGATAGCCTTGTAGTCAGATTTGTTGCTCGTTAGAATGCCGCCATCTCCCTGAGGTTTGAAAATGTCCAAATTGACATTTAGGGTCATCTGAGGTCAGCACCACCCATCCTATGTTCACCTAGGGTCAAGTTACCCTTGCAGCCCGATATTCAACCCATAGGGTGTAACCATTTAGTAGTTTATAAAACGAATTTATTTAGAAATTAAGTTACAAAGAAACGAAGTTACGAAGATTGGCACATTTGTTGTCTTTGTAGTGCTATATATATATATATATATATATATATATATATATATATATATATATATATATATATATATATATATATCAGTCCATATTCATTTGCCCCAACTTTCCTATCTCTCTGTATATATAGTCTGGGAAGGTTCACATCTTCAAACACTAGACTTTAAGAAAGTTTTTCAAAATATTTTTTGTGTCATTTCAGTCGCCTATTTCCCAATATCCATCAATGCAATTTATGTAATTTTCTTCAGTGTTTTTATCCCTTGTTTTACATATACTTTGTTATTATGGTACAGTGTATCAACATTCTCTTGTTGGGATTATTAGTTGTAACTGTTTCGGGAATTTAAAAAATAAAACAGTTATATTGATATGGCATCCGAGCAGCGTTGATCAAAGTCCACTTGCCGTTCTTACTATATTGCTTATGTCACGCATGTAGTTTTTTTTAAGGGTATTATGTGTATTGTACATTGATATTGATTTATACTACATATCATTTATTCTTTCAAACAGGGCTTACTTACGTAGATTACCCCCAAAAATGTGTTTAACGATGAGGGATCAGTAAGTATGACAACAGACGTAACTCACTGTTCGTGTCACTTCTATTGAATGTTCACCCGTGTGAATATCAAATCTGTTGTGTCACTTGTAATCTCAGATCGCATGCAAGCCAACTGATGATATCTTCTTTCAGAATACTAATTACTCAGAGAAACTTTTTCGAGTTGATTATCTACCATAGAATTCAACCGAAGAATTTGGCAGTATTTTTTCTACTAAACTTAAAGTTAATTATCCTACATCATATAGCATGGAACTTCCATCAAATGTCTTTTTAAGATACTTTTAATTATCAAATGAAGTATCCTTATATACATGGTTTGAACAAGACAAAATCACTTTCGATCGGGTAGCTAGATATATACACTGATATTCGAACCGTTTGTTTGTTTGTTGATTTGTGTCACTTCTCCTCAAAAACTACAACGCCTATCGACCTAATATTATGCATGAAGATTAAGAGATCCGTATAGGCTATTCAAGGTTGTCCTTGGAGGTCAGTCGAGGTTATCAGGTCATTCCCTGGTCATTTGTAGCTAATTTTCAGATTTGTGGGTCACAATTTGCACTAAGGAAGCTGAAATTAAACACATGGATACAACTTCTGTAAGCTGAGAACCATGCAACGTGCACATGAAAGAATAATGCTGGGCCTCACATGGAGAGACCACAAAACAGCACAACACATCCGGGAAAAGACAAGAGTTAGAGACATCATAGAATCCATAAAAAATCTCAAATGGCGGTGGGCTGGCCATGTTGCAAGAATGGCTGACAATCGATGGACATCACGACTCACAACATGGATTCCCCGAGACCATATGCGCAACCGAGGCCGGCAAAATATTAGATGGAGAGATGAACTTGACAAGTTCAGGAAGTACTGGCTCCGTGACGCCCATGATAGAGAAGTGTGGCAAATCCTGGGGAAGGTCTATGTCCAACGACGGACGCTAAAAGACTGATGATGATGATGATGATGATGATACAACTTCTAACGGCAAAGATCGCAATTAATATGACGTTGATTTCTTTGGTCATTTATGGTCACCACACGTCATTTCTGGTCATTTTAAATAATTTTCAAAATTCTCGGTCACTATGAAACTGATATTGAGCATAAGGACAAATCTTTTCATGGTGAATGTCATGCAGTGTTGGCCCCATAGGCCATTTGAGGTCACTGGAGGTCATTTCTGGCCATTTCTAACCAATAATCCGAGTTGTGAGCCACATTTTCACACCAGCGATGCTGAAATTGAACATATAGATATATCTTTTCACATTTCATATGGGCAGCTCTTCATTGGTTGTTCTAGAGTTGGAACCCTGATCAACCTTTTCAATCTGGTACCTAATGGGAGAAACACTTATGAAGTATATCCAGAAGCTTTGTCAAACTGAGCATTGGAATAATTTTTGTGCATCAGAATATTTCTTCCACTATGGCTAATTTTTCATGTGTTCATAAATCATCAATAAATGTTTGTAAATCAATTAATCCATAAATGAATTAATTGATATGCAATACATGTTTCGGGAGGGGTTCCCATCTTCAGTAGCATGTGTGTATCTTTCAGTGTTTGGAAGGTTTTGGTAGAAAGCAAATTTAGCAACAGATGTTTTGTTTTGGAAGCAAAAACAGAAATCAAGAATATATATATATATATATATATATATATATATATATATATATATATATGCAGTCTCCTGTACAAGGATGTTTAACTTAGAAAAAAATTAAAATCCTTATTTATCATCTTCTAAAAAACTTGTATAGACTGCAGCCTAAATACACACCTCTCGTTATTACACGGTGGATGTGTCACAGCGACCGACAGGCAGCTGTCCAAATGTGGCGTCGTTCTTACTGACAAGCTGTTTAGTTCAATGATAAGAGGGACGCCATATTGAAGCACCCACCAATCGGTCGTAGGTTTGATTCCTACTGCAGCATATTTTCTCTAATTGTTATTTCTATTCACGTTGTCTACGCCAAATGGCGTATTCACCATGTAATAACGGGAGTTCATTTCAAAAGCGGTCTCAAATAATATAGCACATTTATAATCATTTCTGTGAGATTGTACATCCATTTCATAATGATATATATATATATGAGAAGTGAGCATATATACATATATACTCACACTTCTCATGTGAATGCACACACTATCTCTCAAATATATATATATATAGAGAGAGAGAGAGAGAGTGAGAGAGGGAGATAAGTTCTTGGTTCATATTGTGACTACTCTTGCTTTTAGTTTTGGTTTTATTTTTGTTTTTGATATTGTTATTGTTGTTAATTAGTCAACCAGAAATGAAATTAGTCAAGGTAGGTATACAAACAGACAGGTAGGTAATTGAAAGAGGTTACGAGGCGTCTCGGCAGAGCTGTGAGCGCTCTGTGGGCGGCAACGTTTTCGCAGCAAAACTTGGGGAGTCGCTAGTGCTTTGTTTATTGGAACAAATTTGATTACACTTTCGTCTGCCGTTCGAATGGAATAAACGGTTTCCCTGCCAATAAGGGGACTTTGACTGTCACGTAATCGTTAGGTGCACCTGAAAGAAGCCAGCCTCTCCAGAAGCATATGCAGGAGATAAGTCCAAGTTGCAGAAACGAACTGACTCCTGATGGAAACAAGAACCATAAGTTCAACCCTGCTTCAACCATACATGGTAGTAGTGATAACAGGATCTGGAAAAAGATGAGGATGGTTCACCCGAAGGTTTGGACCAAGTTTCATATCAATCAAACATGAAACAGATGAGAAAATTGAATTAATTACTTATTGTGGTGGTAGTTGGAGGCGGAGTCAGGGGGGGGGATGAAGATTAGCACTGTTCAGCCGGAGGTCTGTACCAAGTTTCATATTAATCTAACATGATACAGCTGAGAAGACTGACATTTAATATAGTGCTGATTGACCGAATGACCGACCAAACAGCGTCTTATAAAGATACTAGGAGACATAAATAAATCGGGCATTTCCTAATTTTTTACAAAACGTACTATGGTGTCATAGATCATTTTTTAAAATCTGGTTATTCTATATTTTTTATGATTTATAATACTTGTCCAAATATCACATGCCAGATGATGCAAAAGCCGTCCAAGTAGCCACACGCTTTTCAGTAGTCCCTAAAGGCATAACCAGTAATTAGCTTGAATTATGAAATGATAGGATTATCTATTTCTTATGGTATAAATTACAGCAGACCAAATGAATTAAGCACTGAAGTTGTTGTTTTTTTTTCTTCTCATTTACGTTAGCTTTGGAGAATTTTTTTATCACCAGTGTCGCAACAGCCGAATAGCTCGGGGGAAGAGAGGATCGCTA
Source organism: Thysanoteuthis rhombus (assembly GCA_963457665.1). Lineage (NCBI taxonomy): Eukaryota > Metazoa > Mollusca > Cephalopoda > Oegopsida > Thysanoteuthidae > Thysanoteuthis > Thysanoteuthis major. The sequence goes on along the minus strand of OY735205.1, from coordinate 22,352,534 downwards.
CAAGTTTTCTTTTTAAATCTAAATTTTCTTTTACTTTATTTCATCATCATCATCATCATCATTATCATCATCATCATCATCATCATCATCGTCGTCGTCGTCGTCGTCGTCATCACCACCACCATCACCACCATCATCATCATCATCATCATTATTATTTGCAATCTCACACCAGTTGCCTGGTGGTTACCGCTGGAGGTTGAGTGACAGCAAGTCTCCTCAAGGCTCCAGCCCTCCTCTCCTCGTTCTCATAGGCCACAGTAATACTGCAGTTTACAGTTTCACACCGGTTGCCCGGTGGTCATTGCTGAAGGCTGAGTGACAATAAGTCTCCTCAGGTCTTCAATCAACATCTCTTCTCTCCTTCGTTAATCATGCCAGTGCTGTGGTTCACATTGTTATTATTATTATTATTATTATTATTATTATTATTATTATTATTATTATTATTATTATTATTATTATTTTGTTGTTGTTGTTGTTTGCTTTGACACCAGTTTATGAAAGTCACCAGTCGGGTCTCAACCAGAGACCAAAGGCTGACAATTTTGTAAGTTGTGACAGTCAGAGCTATAAAAAAAAGGAAGCAAGGCTTATTCATGCGTCTGCATGTTCACGCTAGATATCTGACAGTCATCGCAGGAGACTGTGACATAAAATCTCCTGCCCTCTCCTTAGCATTCTCCCAATCCTCAGCAGTACTGCGCTAATCTTCCTCCTTCCCCATTCCTCCACCTCCAACTACCACCACAATAAGTAATTCAATTTTTTCAGCTGTTTCATGCTTGATTGATATGAAACTTGGTCCAGACCTCCAGGTAAACCATCCCCATCCCCCCTCCTCCTACTATTACTACCACATGATGGACGCATGTTTTTTCACTATATATCTGGTAATCTTCGCTGGAGGTTGGGTAATAGTAATAAGCCACCTCAGACCTCCAACTATCGTCACAGAGTCCTTACAGATCACAGTAGCGCTGTGGTTAGTACTGCCTCTACCTTCCCGAACTTCTCTTATATCTATGCTCTATTTGTTCTAGTTGTTTGGCCATTACTGACGACTGGAGATCGTAAGTCTCTTTGTCTCCAGTACTCTCCACAGAACTTCTGCAGGCCCCTGTAGTGCTGCGATCTGCATAGTCTCAATCCTCCTCTTATCTAAGAAACAAACTGAATACATTTCTTTGCTTGGCTGGGTGTTCTGACTAAACGTCGTACAGATAAGAGTCATGAAATGATCATGGTCGATGCTCATAGAAACCCTCGCTAGTGAGAGAAAAAGTATTGCATGACGCGGGAAGTTTTCATTGGTCCCCCCTCATAAAGAGAGGAAGACAGTTACAGTTAGCGCAACGAATGATTTTGATAGAGGGAAAAATCTAATTCGCTTCGTTAGAGGAATTCAGAAAATTGACACCCAGTTGGTGGTGGCAGCCGTAAATCATGGTGTCAAGCTTTCAAGAGCGAAAAAGATACCCAGAGTGGGTAGAGTTGGAGACTGAGTGTGGGGAATGGCGTCATGGACGGGGACGTAACAGTTCGTTTAATATTGACAAACTATCAAAACAGTTATTTATTCTACTGTTACTCCGATCTTATATATTACAAGCTGTTCAAGTAACCCTTGATATAAGGACTTATTAAACAAAAAAATCTTTCTCATCATTACATACAAGGTGGGAGAAAAGAAAATCCCTATTGAATATTGGTAATAACTTATAGATAATCATTTATTGGTCAATTGTAGTAAAGCTAGCGTCACATTAGACTTTCTGTAAGCACTTCGTAATGGGCTTGATATACCTTTGCAGGAAGCCCGGTTGTGTGTCGGCAATAACAAGTCGAATACGCTCCTCCAGAATTTGTGGTTTGGTGCGCTACACCTCATCGTCTATCTGCACAGGAATAAATCACAAAAATAAACGCAGAAAACGTCTAAGCTTTGTTATTGCTACCAACCGTCTTCACCGTAACCGCCTCTTTCATACTCCAAACCCAAGTCATATTCAGTAGTAACAAACTAAATATTTCTTGCGGTAGAAAAAAAAATTCAATTGAAGATAATCTTGAAACTGGTTTTAGTAACATTCGGTGCTCAATCTGTATGTTGTGTATAAGTATGAAGAGAATAATATGTTTGGAATCAGGATTTAGGGTAAGCATTACTGATAAAATAGGCCTCTATATCTATAGAATAGCATAGGAAACGTCAAATACGACGGCTAACATTTTTGCTGTATTTTGGTAACAAATAAATGAATATACAGGATTTGGATCTTGTCAAATTCCAACCATAAATTACAGAGCAAAAGCAGGAACCAGGTCAGTCTTGGTGTTTGTATTCAAGATTTTAATGAGTGGTTGCATTATATTCGAGGCCGCATTTTCCTCAAGTAAAAGCATTACTAAATATCAAATTAAGTTAATGAAATTAAATAACAATAAATATTTCGTAATTGTAGTCCATTGTGTGTTTTTTCAATCCATCCGTAATTTACTTGACTAAGTGATCTACACTTTCTTGTGACATACTTTTTTAAAATTTAGTCCGCCTGTCCAAGGACTTTAGCAGCTTCATTATCCGCTTCCCACTACCGTGTCTGTTTGGATGACAGTTTCCGGCCTTAAATCTCATATCAATCTATCTCTGTTATGGTAACTCATTTCTAAATCATCAAATTACTACAATCCACCGAGCGCGAATCGCAGCCACGATAGTGTCTCTAAATTCTATTCATCGGTTTGGAACAGCATGACGGACAAACAAAAAAGTCACAATGGTATATATATATATATATATATATATATATATATATATATATATATATAAGCCCAAAGCCTAGGGTATATCAGCTAAGTATTTATATTCTATCTGTATTTATCTGTGGCTTGCTTATTGGCAGTGATATTCTTTGTTCAAGCTAAGGTATTCTTCAGAATGCTAGTTTACAAATGGGCATGTTTTTCCCCGCTTGGTATATTGGCACAAAATAATGTAAGCACACACACACACACACACACACAAACGCACACATACACAAACACACATACATACATATATGTATATGTATATTCCTGTCTATCTCTCCATGGGCGCTTGCCATAAAACGATGTTTAGCTTATGCGTCTCGCTAGACCAGTGTTAATGGATGGGTTCGATTCTCACTCGATGTCATATAATCATGAACTGGTGCCAGATCAAAGTAGAAATCTCTTTGCGTCTTTGTCATTCAGTTCTCATCAATTTTCAAAATCTTTCTGTACTTTTTCTCTAGTTTCTTCTTTCTCCTCCAACGCACTCACAATCCATTATGAAAGTCAATGTCATCGTAACCCCACCAGTACATGGTAACAACGTTAAACTTTCGATTCATCCTTGTGGAGGGACAATGCTGGGAGAATTCGCGAAGTTGGTTTTATGAGCGAGTTTCATTCTCGCTGCCATTGCAGTTGGTAGTCGGAGCGAAGATAAACTGCGAATAATCTTATGAACTCGTCCTTTCGGTCAGATGTTCACGCGTTACACATACAAATCTAAGAAAGTATCTGAATTTACTAAGTAAATACATACACTCAGGAGCAAACATATATGTATATGAGCACGTCTGCATGCACATCTGCATGCACTGTTCAGAAAACATTCATATGTATTTGTTATTGAGAAATGGACTTACAGTCCGACAGAAACATCTATAAATGTGTTATTCTGCTTTGAAACTAAATTTGAAATGACCTCCCGTCAACACACGGTGAATCTATCATTTAGCCCAGACAGCATAAATAAAAAAAAACAATTAAAGAAAATTTACATTCTTATAGCCGCCCATTTTCTCAAATTGTTTACGTTATCTAGGACAAATGATACATTCACAGTGTATTGACAGGAGGTCATTTCAAATAGATTTTCACAGTAATATAAACTTTTATAAATATACATATGTGTATAAACATGAGCGTCTCTTACATCTCCCTATTGCTCTCTCTCTCTCTCTCTCTCTCTCTCTCTCTCTCTCTCTCTCTATATATATATATATATATATATATATATATATATGTATATATAATTGCTTTCAAGTGTTACGCCAATAAATGTTCTTGACTCACACAGAGATACGTGTGTATGCACACGTATATATATATATATATGTCAGTGAGCTCTCTTTCTAATGTTTTCAAATAAACACCTATACTTTTATATGCATGATATTCTATTCCAATATGTACTTAAACACTGGATTTTGAGGGAAATTTCCACACCAAAAATCTTGAGAGTATAAGTGATTTAATCATGAATGACTTCCCTCCAACCTTTTCCATCGTTTTCCCATTGTTTAAACAACACGAATCCATCCCGTAACTAATCTCAAAGTCAGTGTTTTGTATCTTATGAGAGATTTATTCGCCGTACGTCATTTTAAGGGCGCGCCTCTCGACTCTGTAACATGTAAACAACGCTTATTGGATTTCGTAATATTGAACCGACGAAGATAATTATTTCGACTTCCATTATTTGGTTACATTGAAAAGAAGCACCTGGTATAGACTGCGTACGCCCGTCCACTTATGTAGGTTGATAAAAGGTATTAAAATATGAAATTGGATATATATTGATATCATCACCAGCAGCAGCTGTAGCAGCAGCCTTTTAGCGTCCATCATTGGACATAGTCATTCCCCACGATTCTCTCTATCGTGGGCGTCGTGGGGCCAATATTTTTCGAACTTGTCTAGTTCGTTACACCATCTAATTATCGTCGGTCACATTTCAGCGCATGATCAATGGGGATCCACGTTGTAAGACGTAATGTCCAACGGGTGTCTGACATTTAAGCTACATGACCAGCTGATGGCCATTTGAGTTATCTGAGAGAAAATTATGATATCTTTGACTCCTGTTTTTTCTCTAAAATAATGTACTGTCTTGTGATCTCTCAATGTGATGTTAAGCACGATTCTCTCCTGAGCACCTTGTGCAGTTCTCTGTTTTTGGATCAAACTTTTGTTTCAGTTCCATATTTCTGTTCCATATGAGACTATTTGGAGGATACATTAGTGTTTGACCCTTTTTTTTCAAAGAACTAATGGGATTTTATTGTTTTTGAAGGTTGAGCTTATATATATATATATATATATATATATATATATATATATATATATATATATATATATATGTGTGTGTGTGTGTGTGAGCACATTAATGACTATTTTTATGGATATCTGTGTTTATACAGGTCTTTATATATAATGCTCTTCTACAGGAATGGAGCTCTCTAGCGGATGGGGAATTTATGTGTAAAATGAATATATCGCTTAAATTCAGCCTTACTGACTGCCCAGTTCCGTAGCTCAGAGGTAGAATATCGGTCTCCGGATCTCGAAACGAAGGTTTCAATCCTACTACGCAGTACTGGGTGGGTTAATGGAAAGTCTATAGCCACACTGAAGAGATGTAATACATCGAAATGGATGACACAATAATATACATATATATATATTATTGTGTTGGATACTAATATCCATATATATATATATCCGACAATGTGAATTAGGGAAGACAATTTAGGAACTACATCTTGCTCGAACCGATTTATTCACGACCTTGAGCGAAACAACGGTAATGAGCGAAAATCATTTCTTTGTCCCCCTATCATCACCGAGTCAAGGATTTTTTTACGCCCCTGTCCATCGTCAGAGTCCCCATGGCTCAATCGGTTAACGCAGACCGAGGCTACATAGGTGCTTCCATTGTTATGACTGTGGGTTCAAATCCCTGAAACTTGATTTGAGATTCCAGATCTTATCACACCCTCCTCCATATGTAATCACTCGATTAGGTTTAAATAAGATAAACAATTCAGACCAAGAATATAATTAAACACATTGATTTTTAAATGGTGTTTATTGCGTTTTGCAACCACACTCCTCATATTGACATATATCTATACATATTGTGTGTGTATGTATCAGTCTTGGGCTTATTAATAATGAATTATAATCATTAGGTTTTGTGCAATTACACACAAGCAGACATGTAGATTTGTGAACTAAACTTATAAGTACATATGTACCCATCAATGAATTAGTATTTCTTCCATCTTAATTTCCTTTGCTTCACATTGCAACAACTCAAATCACCAGTCTACGACAGTGAGTGAAGAGTGCTGAAATGAAGAAGCTCGTGCTGATTCATGCAGTTCACTGACTGTCATAGACTGATAGTTGCAATGCAAAGCAAGTGATATTAATTTAGAGACGTATCAATATCAATGGTATATATATGTTAATGATGTATATTAAGCTTTGCTTCGTCATGCAGAAGGCCACTATAGGTGAGCACCGGTGAGTCCTGAACTCTTTACACTGGAGAATTTCCTGCAAAACTAGCCCATTAATCATCGCTTCACGACACACTCACACACACAAATTCATTTTATAAATTTAGGTGTAGGTGCATGTAATAAGGTTTTATTTGTATTTGTTTCGAAATTTTCTTTATTATGGAATCTGTCCGCTGTTTTACCAGAAAAACAGGACGGAACTCCTCGTCATATTCATCTATATCCCTGCAATTTTAGTTCATGAAGTAAAAAACTCTGTTTTTCATTTTGTTAGTTTAAAGGTAGGTAAAAGTAAAGTTATTTTACACACCCACAAACACACACACACTCTCTCTCTCATACGCACACACACACACACACACACATATATATATATATATATATATATATATATGAACGTTTTTGAATTTGTGCGAAGGGCATAGAATTAAGATACATTGTACAAAACTGGGTGTACATTTATCAACATCAACGCAAATACCAAATTGGGATCAATAAGTCAATTGTGGTGAACTTTTGTCAGGATAAATTAAGATAGAAGCTCCATCCGAAGCTACCTGGAAACGTGAAGAGCGATGTTTGGTTCATCTGACAGATAAAAGTTGGTTGATGAATCATTTATTGTACCCGACATTTTGAGAGGTTCTGTTCCGAACAAATCCCATTCGTTCAGTGAGGTCGTGCAAGCAGCATCTCCGGATCATTTTAGAGCTGAAGCAACAACGGGGGCCAAAGGTATAACAAGAGCAAACAGGCAAGAAATGGATCAAATGAATCCATGAGGAGAACAGTCAAAATTAGGATCAACATTCTTGTCTCTTGTAGATGAAAATCAAAATACTTATTTTCGATTCTGTGATTTGCCAGACACAATCTAAAGCACTAAGTCTGAAGTTATTAGATAAACAAAAAGATAAAAAAATAAGATATAAAGTCAAAGAAGCTGAAGATGACTTGGAATCATGTCTTAAAACAAAAAGAAGTGATCAGCATTATGACAATCAGAGGGGTGGATTTGGATTGAAACATCACTACCGTACTCTAAAGAGACCTCGATGTCACGTTCCAATGTACTCGCAACATTAAGTATAAGAAATTGATGGACATTCGCTGAAATTTGTAGTTGAAATGTTTGGTTAATATCTCTTTGCTTGATTTTCAATTTCCATAAGAAAGACTGATTACTGCTTTTATTTATCTATCTATCTATCTATCTATCTCTCTCTCTCTCTCTTTCTCTCTCTCTCTCTCTTTCTCTCTCTCTCTCTATATATATATATATATTTCTAACTTTTCAAAATGGAAGAGAGAATGAAGGGAGATGGTTCAGATGGTTGTGTTATTCAGCTGTTGAGTAACTAGGCTGTTACATTGCACAGCCGTCTACTCCGCAGTTATGCTTTCGGACCCCTATATACCCCACTTGGAAGTGCAAATGTATCCCAGGGTACGTGTACCCCAGGTTGGGAATCTCAAAAATAGGTTAAGGTTCCTGATGAAGGACATTTACGACCTTCTTTTTTACGCCTGCAAACCTCAAACAGTGGAAGCTTCAGCGTCAGATTCATGAAGTAAATGTGGGAAAGTAGGTAATTTAAGACATAACTTCAGTGGTTGTAAATTATCGCTAAGAACATATACGCTGTGACACAAGCAGGCTGGAGGTCCTCCTTGACACCACCAGAAAGTAGTGTGAGGTAGCCAATAAAAAATCTCTCAACTTTCCTAATCAAAATGGAATTTTTATAAAGAAATCAAAATTCCCCAAACGTCTTTCTATTTGAAATATAAAAAGGCAGGTCAGGTTAGTCGCTCAACGAAAATAGTCACGTGACCAACGTCTTTTGGCAGCATGTCGTGTGTGTGGAGGAATGATCAATCGAAGATAAAAAATGAAAAAAGGGTGATCAATGAATAACTTACCCCTCTTGCCTTTTGTTGAGCAGTGATCACTAATAAAGTTCAAATTTATGAAATAACGATGTGAACACTTCTGGGCTCAAACTAAGGGACCAATTTACCATGAAATAATTGTGTACATTGAACCCCCACAGAAAACTTATGAGTGAGGATATATATAAAAAAACATAACTAAACATTAATTTTCTCTGGAGATAATTAGGAGTAAATCTTTACATTTTCAGCTCTCCAGCTCAATTATGTAGCTTGTATGCGTGATACATACGTAGTCAGCCAGAACAATTTAGAAACTGAGGAGACCTATGATGAAATTTTTTGAAAACATCGTTTGACAGCGCTGCAGGTTAGCAATTCACATTTGATTTCAATTGTGATCTTGGATTTCCTGCTAAATTCACTTTGACTACTTAGCATCCAGGTTGGGTTGTGGCAAACGGTTTCTTTCGAAGATAACAGTTGGCTAACAGTTTGTTTTCAAGAAAATATCCAATGGATCTATGAGCAAAAGTTGGAAAAATATGATTATCTAAAATGCATTTGTGAAGAAAGCAGCTTACTGAGTGATACGTATCCTGACAAGATTTAGTCAACCATGAGAAGTTTCAATCACACACACCGATATATATATATATATATATATATATATATATATATATAGAGAGAGAGAGAGAGAGAGAGAGAGAAAGAAAGAGAGAGAGAGAGAGAGAATAATAATAATAATAATAATGATAATAATAATAATAATAATAATAATAATAATAATAATAATAATAATAATAATAATAACGATATATTCTATCGGAAATATCGAGCATTTTAATATAAGTTCGAATTCATATGATTATTATCAATGTATATATATGTATATATATATGTGTGTGTGTGTGTATGTATATATACATATATATATATATACACACACACATTGATAATGATCATATGAATTCGAGCTTATATCAAAATGCTCGATATTTCCGATAGAATATAGCTAGTATAATAGAATGGAATCCACAATACAATTTTCTTTCACGTTTCTTTGTGATTATCAAGTGAGTCATAGTACAAATCAATACGAAATCTTATATATACCACGAATTCGTACGTTGAATTTTTTTCCCGGTGCTATGTATTTGAATTTAAAAAATAATCATGTATTACGTTCAGCGTTCTGGATTTGAAATTTGAAAATTCTTTGCGTTACTGTTGTCTGAAGATTATCTAGAAAGTAGTATATGATATCGTTAATAGTCAAGTTTATCATTTAAAAGTTAGTTAGTTCCATAGATCTATAATGTACATGGAATATCAAATATTATATCAACGCAAGTAAGAAATTACTTCATTATACGGTATCATTTATATTTTTTAACTATCAAAAAAATCGTCGTTCTATGTACTGATACCAACATACTTTAACAAAAAATTCTTCTGCGAATGCATTTAGCAACTAATTCGTTCGTTTTTTTTTGTTAAAAAATAGTTTATTGTTATCTATTATGTTATATTTTTCTGTGGATTTTTATGGATTGCATGTTTCTATGGATTTTTTATGGATTGCATGTTTCTATGGATAGCATTTTGGCTCAAATTTTGTAAACTGGTGCATTTGTTGTGAGTTCCCGTTAGATAATTGGTGTCATTTTCCCCTTTCAATTTCCTGACAAAGATGTACTATTTTAGTATTCTACGTTTTGGAAATAATGTCTGTAGTAAGTGGACCTTAATTTCACGAAAAAATCTTTCTGGAAAATTTATTATCATTATCATACTTATTTTATATCCTTTAGTATTGATCTGTTTTCCTGATACTCAAATTTTCTTTCCTTTTATTTCAGGTTTTACATAGCTATCTTTGAATACTCCGAGGAATAGAATTTCCCAAGGATAATAAAATTTTCAAAGAGGCGGGATCGTTGGTCAGTATCATCGTGGGGTGTTCCAGAGAAAAGAAGCAAGACATCTTTCTATCGTTAACATAATTGGAGTTCAATTAAAAGGAAAAGGTAAAATATCAACTGAACTACGACCTAGTCGACCTGAATCTTCTGAAAGAAGCTGTTCGAAGGTCTATTGAGAACAAACCTCGCTAAAAACTTCCGAAGTGGTAGAAAAATTTCAAATTAACCCAAGAACTGCCAGAAGTAATCTTCATCAACTTGGTTATTATGGACTAGCATCCAGGAACAGTCTCCATTTAACCACAACTAGTAAGAAGAGCAATGTACTGGCAGCCGAGAGGAGCGATAAACCCCAGGCCCTTTGACACAGAAAAGTTTTTTTTCTAACAGATCAAAACCTGCTCAATTTTCAGATTGTGGACGGATATGGATCTGGAGATTACCTAGCCAGTAGTTTGATATTAACAGGTTAAGACGAGTGGTTAAACATGTAGGCTTGGTTTGGGGAGCGATTTGGAACATGGGAAGATCTGATTTTATTGTGTGTATTGGCAGCATTATTTCTGGAAAAAAAAACAAAACAAAACAAAACAAAACAAAACAATACATTTCTCTCATTAAAGGAGGACTCCTGCCCATATTCTGAAGTGGTAATGTAGCAAAGAAAAGCTGCTTAATCATAGCAGTTGGAGCTCCATGCCATTCTGCAAGAGGGACAAAGGGATGGGGAGGATAAACATTGCATCAAAGGAATTCCTTGGCCAAGTCTGTCCCCTGGACGCAATATTGGATGAGAATTTGAACGTAGGAATTCTGAAAAGCCGTCAACTTAATCAGATTTTCCAGATCTCTTGCGCCAAGGATGATCTGAAACACCTCAAACTGCACTTTCAGAACATTAATTCTGTGCTTAGAGAGTTGTTGCTCTTCAAGCGGCCGAATGAAAGTCAATAAAGTATTAGATAAGATATTTCAATAGTTAAACCCAATAAATTTGTTTTGTACAGTAAATAATCAAATAAAGTTGTTTAAGCAAAACTGTTGGCGTCTATTTACGTCTTGCATATTTTTGTATATACTAACAAGGGATTTCATGAAATTCATCGAAATGCCAAAATTGTCCTGTCCATAGAGTGACCTTTAGAGCTCAACAAAGGTCAGCACCACCTATCCAATTCTCATACTGGGAAGATTTACCCAAATACACAAATTTGCTGCCCGTAGGTTGCAACTACTCAGGGGTCTATAAAATATAAAGTTAGAAACTTATTTAGAAACAGAGAAACTTTCGTTGTCTTTATAGTATTAGGTATATGTGTGGGTGGTGTATATGTGTGTGTACCTATGTATGTGCATGTGTGTATGTGTGCTTATACTGATTGCATTGATCTATATTTTGAACACAAATACATGTTTATATTCCACTAAAATTTTTCCTTCGTTTTTTGTTCCCGTAATTCTTGTTTTCTTTCAATTACAGTAAGTTTGATAAACTGAATTATCCTCAAGAAATAGACACATGATAAACCGCACCAAACATCCTATAACTGATGATATTCACGTAGAATGAGAACTTCTTAACTTCTTTTCCAGACTTCCAATCACAAAAATCAGCCATTATCGCCCAAGACGATACTTTTGTTTTCACTCATTGAGATTAGCAATACCAGATATCTATGAAGACAAGTCCCGATTGCAGTGAATAAAATGATATAGAGTAAAAGGGATAAAATATATAATCAATTAGAAGAGAAAAGTAATATTTTTGGTTCCTTTTTATACGGTTCACCGTTGGTCTTCAGTAAGGAGACGCGAGTCTCAAGACTTCAAGAAAATATCACGTTCAGAAAGTCTTACTAGGGAGATAGCAATCCTTTGACGATCTCACATTAGGCTTTTTGGTAGTTTATTTGCTCCAGGAAAAATGATTTTTACTGTAAAGGCATAAATTTCATCGCTACACGTTGGCTAAAGTGCGTGAAATCACATGGAATCTGCTCTGAGTAAATATGGTTCTTATTACTTCTTTTTTTGTCTAAAATTTCTGTTTCTGTCACAACGCCATTATTTGCTGGAAAAACTTAATACATTTATGAGTATTCATTTACTAATATTCAGACAATGAATGCGAGCAATTTGCCTACTGGTAAAAACTCTTACTTCATCTGCCACTACTTCGGACGATCTTAGTCCAAAGTAGGAGCTGACGAAGTTGGAGTTTCAAGTATTGTTCCCAGATTGAACAAAGCTCCCTGATTGTTTATTTTTCTCGGACTGCATCGGTGCAAAACAGAGGCTTTACTTGTATCTTGATGAAAATCTGAATATTTAAAATGATCAAACCCGAAAAGATTTCCGAAGAAATAAAAATAGATTCCGGTCTTCTTAAAGTATCAATTGTTTGTGTTTCTGAGTAAATTATGATCAACAGACTTTCACAATATATAATCGAACAAATTTGTCTTTGGCTCTAAAAAATCCACCATCTCCGAACTGAAGACATCATAATTATTTTGTTGCATACCTCCAGTTACTTTTTTAATTTTTTTATTTTGGTATTTATGTAGTTGTTTTCTACTTCAGTGTGTTTGTTGAGCATTTTATTGACAAGTTTCCACTAATCATGACCTTGTCAGAGCATGATTTAGAGCCACTGTACAAAAGTTATATCTTCACTTCATGATAAGAGACATCAGGTTTCATACTGACAGTTGTAAAGAACTCGACTTATAAAATATGACCATGTAGTACTCAGAAAATATCATCATGATAATCATTATTATTATATATCTTTACTCATTGAGTTTTCACACCAGTAATAATTAGTAGATTTCACTTTAGATAAAGTGACAGCAAATCCTCTCAATACTCTGGCTGATTGTAGTATTGGTGTTATATCAGTAGTTTCCTCGTATTTTCAATTTTTCAAATCTTTTTGCCAGGCTCTGTTCTGCGTTCTCTGATAATGAAGAAGATAACGGTCACTTTCATATTCTAAGATCTTGCAGTTCATAAGCAACGTCCATATACAATGCACCACAAAACATTAAACTCAAGTAAAAATTTTGAATTATTTTATCATCTGTTATATATCCATTACTTTTTTTATTTATAAGTTAATCTTATAAATACTGTCCAGTAGTAAAGAGATGAACATACTGGATGGGTGGAAAAATTATTGCAGTTTTCCATTATGATTTTCAAAGAAGAATATTTCAGCTTACAATGAAATTTAATCATCGAAATAAAAACCTTCAGAATCTACACATTTAGTGCATTTATTCCGGAAGCAAAGAATTCAGAGGGCTCTAGAACTAATGACTGCTTGGTTGTTAAAGACCTTCTTTTGCAGGAAATGATCAAAATGCATTAGAAAAATGTGGAGAGATATCATAGCCTTGTTCGGTCAAGGTCAGGTGTTGACATGGAGAAGAATTGGTCTATCTTTAATTGACCAATATTGGACGTAAACGTTGCAGTTCTTGGTGCTTTTGTCGATTTCCAGGCAATACTTGTTTGCTGTGATTGTTTCGCCAAGATTCAAAAGGTTGTAGCAGTGATTACACTTGCCGACCGCTGAAAAGTGACCATAATCTTCTTTTGATGCAGGTTTGGTTTGAGAAAGTACTGTTTGAGAAAGTACTTTGATGCTCCAACTCTAGAATACTGTCGATTGTCATATGTTAAAGTGCGACCAAGAAATGGATCATTTTGTAACACTAATGAAGTGCAGAGCAGATTTCGTAACAAAAATTTTTTAAATGTTCGTTCAACTCGTCAAGCTTTTTGATTTTCCAATTTGACACAGATGTCCAATACATGTTGAGAAATGAACCTTTAGTTCCTCTGCAATCTCTGCAGTTAATTTGCATGGGTCCATTTCAATAGTGACTCCCAATTGGATGTCATCTGCGACACTCCAAACTCAACGTTTTTGGCTGAAGCCTTTTATGCATAGCAGATACAAAAATTCAAGATACCCTTTTGGAAACGATATTTTTATAACGATATATATATATATATATATATATATATATATATATATATATATATACATATATATACATATATATATATATATATATATATATATATATATATACATATGTATATATATATATATATATATATTTATATACATATATATATATATATATATATATATATATATATATATATATGTATATATATGTATATATATATATATATATATATATATATATATATCAAGAATTAAATCCATAATCTATAGATTGTTGACCGAAATATATATATATATATATACTTGAACCTTATAAAACGATATATATATATATATCATATCGTAACTCATACCTGAAAATGCCAAGTTCGACACCAGTTCCTTGTCACGGACAGTAACGACATCTGAACCAGATTGTCGGCCCATATGTACAACGAAAGATTACATATATTACAAGAAAAAGGGCATTACTTGATATAGATGTAATGGTCGAGTCGAAAAATCGTCCTCTCATCAAAGAGACCGTATAACTAATCGAATAATTCGGAAACATGATATATTTTGGGAACAGTAGATAAAATCAGTGTAGAATAAACATTTTTTTCTGTAACCTTGTATTTCATTAGGCTCTAGTCAGTCTTCCTGGCAATGTCCCTATGTATCGTTACTGAATTTTCGATTATTACATAATAATTTTAAAAGATGTTAGTTAATTATAAATGCACTGCCTTCTATAATAGATGTATAATTTTGACACACATCATATATATATATACATCATTAAAAATGGATATGTGATCCGACTGAAATAATTGTAAATTTCATTATATCATTTTGAAACTCTATTTCAAATGATCTTCCGTTATTACTGACCCATTTGTGTGTGTATCTGTGCGTTAATCAATGGATATTTGTACCTGTCAATAAGGGAAGACAGTTTTAGGAACTGAATTTTACTCGAACCGAATTATTTAAGACAGTGAGCAAAAATGCGTGTGTAGGTGTGTAGATGTGTGATTGCATAAGCACAGATGTACATTCAGGAAAATAACGCGTACATATAAGTATATGTTCTTCCTCCATCGATTTAAATTCAGTCCATATTGAACCCGGCTGTCTAAGTCCGTATTATCTCACGGGAATACAATAACAATGCTCAAAGAACTTTTCCATAGTTCTTCATTTTCTGATATTTTGGGGTAATTAGATTCAATCAAATTTTACACGATTCCATAAAATCCATATTTACTCCAAGTCTATCTTCTCTTTCCAAAACTTTAGTTGAATCCAATTTGATATTTGCCGTCAAAAAATAAAAATATTGAAAAATTGGCATCAGTACTACTCCAGACCTCTCCTAAAAAAATTTTTATTTCCATTTTTGGTATAAAAGCTCTTTTGACCTTTTGGGAGCCTTATTTTGATGAATTTTAAATAATAATATCTAGATTCTCTAGAATCTAAGTTTTTCTAGGTGTTTTTGCTCACACTATTTCAGATATTTTCAAATGGAAATCAGTGCTATCGTGAACAGAATTTGTTCTGATTTTATTTAATCTTAGATAGATTTTTTTTACATTTCAAATTTTGACGGCACGATTGTTTTTTGACTGTTATGGCTAGCTATATATATATATACATATATATATATATATGTGTGTGTGTGTGTGTGTGTGTGTGTGTGTGTGTGTGTCTGTGTGTTTTAATTATCATTAGTATATACAAACACATATCTAGGAGCATTAAAGTGTGTGTGTGTGCATGCATGTATACTTGAATGCATATGTATGTATGTATATAACTCAATGCCAATAAGAATGTTGAGAGTGAGTGTGCTTTTGTGCCTAAAACATTCCGTAAGGGAAGTATATCAATCTACTCGTATTATGTGCAGAATTCTACTGAGATCGCAATGTCGATTCTGATTGTCAACACAAACTGTCACCAATTGCAGTAAAAACTGTTCTTTTGAATTAAGAAGATGTCACAATTGGAAAAGACACCCTATTCTATTTTCTTTCGAAACATGGCGCCCATCTTCCGATAGAGAACCCTGAGTACTAAACAAGCACGAATAAGCGTTTGCTCCACCCTGTATGGGTTGGTGTGGTTGTCTCAGCAACTCGTTAAAACCCTTGCAGAAGAAATGAACGTTATTTCACAGTTTAAATATTGGATATTGAGTGAGTAACTTTGACAGCCAACGCTTCCAGACAAGGCTGCTTTGCGAATGTCTTTGTTTAGAACGAAATTCCCTGTGAGAGTTGCGTTCTCCATATTGCCTTGTTCGTCATTCCAAATAAATATCCGCCCCATTGTCGTATTTATGACCATTTGATTCGGCCAAATTGTATATTATTTTCAATTTCACCCGAATTAGCGTCGTTATAACCTCAGTATTAAAATTTTATTGCCGCAGAATCGGGAGACGTCTGGGCGTTTGGGCTTTATCATTGTGAGTTTGCTTTGGGGAGGGATCTCAAAGGGTGGATTTCTTTTGACGTGGATCCATTGTTTGCAACTCCTGGCATAAGTGACAGACAAGGATAAGATTGGGAAATGTAAGTTAGATTTCAATTGGCGAAGTATTTGAGCAGCAAAAGAAATCTTGAGGAATCGATAAAAACGGGAAATCGAAGAAATATAGAAAAATAAAAATCGAAGTGAAAATATGGACATCATATCGAGTAACTTGATATTCGTTTGATTTATTAATCGAAAGTATAAGAAATGTTTTTGTTTTATTTCCGACGTTGACTTTATTGTACAACGTGTTCACCATTTTGTTCTGCTATCTTCTGTTATATTTTCAGCAATATCATTTCCATCCTCCTATAACGTTTTAAATATCTGAACAAAGAACTGTCTGAGACACCTTTTACAATGTTTATATAAGTACAAAGGCGACCAGATTTGGGAAAATAATCTTTTATTAAAGTGACATGTTTTGGAGGTTTTTAGACCCGTTCGTTATCATAACGGGAGATGATTAGATCAACGAAAATGCAAGATTGAAAGACAGTGGGATGATGAAGCAGTTTGAGTTCTGGCTGTAGACATTATTTATAGCAACAAAAGACTTCTCGTGTTGGTGATCAAGAGAGTGGGTGAAAATAAATAGTAGTCCTTGATTATTGGGATTTGTAGAAGCAAGTGTGCTATGCATATGTATATCATTTGGGAGCGGATAAAGAGGAGGCTGTGTATGTGTGTGTCGGTGAATATTGTGTGCAAACAAGAGGGTAGGTTTATGTATTAGTAAATGTGTTCCTGAGAAAGAGTGTGCTTGTGTGCCTGCAGTTCGAATGTGTGATTAGGTGTGTTAGTAATCCATATGGCATGTTTCCAGTGCTTGTGTGTGACTTCGTGGTAACTTAGGTTGTTGGTTTTCAAAATATTTTGTTTATATATTTTGGTTTTGCTCTAATCTGCGTCTGATGGATTTTGCGTGCTTTTGATGTTGCCATTACTAAAACGCTGCTGTCTGGATATCATTTCTGCCATGTGTTTAGATATGCTGGAGAAACCAGAGCGCTGTTTTATGGTGTTGTTTGTAGCAATCAGTGCTGCTTCAATGCATTTGTGTACAGAGCAGCACGCTAATACGCTCTGATTTTCCACATTTACCATGTAAAGATGACCTTCTTGTTCAACACTCAATATTTACTATAGTACTCTGTACTTTTTATCTCTCTAACTATCTATTAGAAAATCGTCAACCAAAAACGTCACCAACACTGTCAACATACCTTTCTCCAGTTTTTAATTTGGTCTGGTTGGCTATGTATGTATCATGCGTACAGGCTGCACCAATAAAGCTAAAGGGCTGAAAATTTCAACACTTACTCCTTATTTCAATGTACACTTCTTATTTTTGTTTTTGATGATCCTCGTCCTCTTGAAATTTTAGGGGGCTCAATTTTCTACATATCTTATTGTGTACGGTACCATTCACACTTTTCGAAAATTCCGAATTATTTTTTAGCAATCACTGCACAACAAAAAGCTAGAGAGGTAATTTATTCATTGATCACCCCTTTTCCCAATTTTCTAATTGATCGCCTGCAACAGGGAATGGTGCTTAAAGACATGTACGGTTATTATTGAGTGACTAACCAGTCTAGATTTTTAGATGGCGTAAATCGACACAAACTTTAATGCGCGCTCATTTTCAACGACTAGATATCTCCTGTATTATAAAACTATAGTCTATTTCTCAATACTGAAAATGAATATATTAAGTACTTTTACCTCCTTTATCTACTCTCATCCCCATATCTGCTCATGAGGAACACAAAATCAGCACTGTCATCAACTTGAACATCTGATCTTTCTTCGCTCTATTACGGTTCGTCACTGACGAGTGCAAGAAATTTTTTAGAAAATGAAACTGTCATAAAATTGCCAATATAGGTTTCTTCTGTTTTTAAGCTGAACTGGCTGGTTGGTGGCCGACTGGCTATGTATCAATCACGCGTATACTAGTGGAGCAAGAGGGCTGAAAATTTAAGTATTCACTCCATATGTCTGGAAAAAAAAGTTTCTATTATACCCTCATAGATTTTTAGTGTAGGGTTCAATTTCCAATGCATTTCTATGCTAGATTGAAAAAATAGAATTCAGACATTTTTAGTGATCCGACCAACAAGAGGCGAGAGAAAAAAAGTTTATTCATTGAAAAAGATTAATCATTGATCACCCCATTTTCCAAATTCGTTAATTGATTGCTTCCAATGCAGCATGTTGCCAAAAGATGTTGGTCAGATGACATATTCTATTGAGTGACTAACCTGACTTGTTTTAAAGAATTTTCGTCTTCACGTGTTATAATTAATGTTGCTGGTTTATCAAGAATGGATAATGAAATATTTTGCTGACTACCACTGTCAGCTGGTTACCGTTTCAGCACACATTTTCGTAGACACCCCCAAGATGAGAAAAAAATGTAAGGGATAGCAGATGAATCTGACGTCCTTGATTACTCGTTAAGTATTTAATTACTTTGCAAATACCACCTAGCCTAAACTTCCTGTTGAATAGTTCCTACCCTCCTTCTGATTGCAATTAAACTCAAATCCTAAGCTGCAGCCCCACCAACACACCCCAGTCTTCATCAATGGCATTCGTGTTGACCAGAAGTTATAGGTTTAGTGTCAGAGAACCTATGAAACGGATCTCAGGTGGAGTGTGCGTAATAGCAGTTAAGGTGTTTCAAGTATGGCCACTTTTACAGGGTGTCTGCATATCCCAAACCTCCACCATAACTTTAAACCAAATCCAAGCCCACCATAAATTCAGCAGTCTATTGCTCATTTGAGAGGTGGCCTGATTTCATGCCGTGTTGATCTGCTGGTCATGTCCATAATAATTCTCTCTCTCTCTCTCTCTCACGTCACTTCATCTTTGCCTCTTTACTCGTCCACTTGATCGTACCTTGTTCAGCACGAAATTCTCATTTCACCTGCCATCCCAATCAACCTCTCAAGATGTCTAGTCATTTACAACGTCTCGTGAGACAATCCTCAATAGTGGGACAGCTTAGCTAAACAAATGTTCATTTTGTGATAAAAACATATTATTTGGTTCAATTATAACTGGAGCCACTCTAAAAACATTCACATATTATAAATCATGTCCTTAGTATCATATTATATCCATCGTTGGTAAGAAAATGTATCTGGAAACAGTTGTCAATTTTTTTTTCCCAAATGGCTGCCATGGACGTCTAATCAAAAATTCGTGATGGTTCAGTATCCGAATTGGAAAGTGCAATCAGCTTGAAATTATCAGCTAGGCTGCCCCACCTAAATAGTAATATGTTCTTTATTGTACCATTCGGATAAAAAGGAAATAGACACCGGGCCATGTTCTAACAAATGAGCACGTACCTTTTCTGCATATCAAGATCGCATCAGTCAGTCCATTTACGTGCTTGTAAAATCTGCTTTCTTGGAACGTATCAGTGAAGTATAAACATATATGTAGCTCAGAGCGATTCTTTTTGAAACATTCAAATCAGCTTATTTGGTTTACAGGGAATATAGTATCGTAGACTTTCGCAATTATATTTTCACATTTAATATTGACAGGGTGCAAGGTAGGAAATCTCACTTATCATATTCCCAAAACCCTAATTGTCGAATTCACATTCAAATAATTGTTATTCCTGTGCAAAACCCAGGAAGATTTTTCGAGGATAGACGTTTACGAAGGGTGTATACAATTGAACAAGGCAGGTGGCTAGTATTTTGTTTGGATAATTGATTGTTGTAAAAAAGGAAGCCACACAAGTATGTGAAAAAGGCAGCTAAAAGGGCTTGATAGCATGCAATCGATAAAATGTGTACAAACACAAAATATCGCTTGAAAATTAATGGCATTTTATTCTTCAAATTAAATCACGTTAAGTGTTGTTTAAAGAACGAAAATATGGAAGTAATAATTCTAGTAAACGAGACACAATTGCAAAAATACATTTATGCAAGTGCACAAGAAGTTCACAGAGTTTGACGGAGACCCTAGGTTCTGTGAATACTTCTAAATCCTTCATATTTTTTTTTTGTATGTTAAAATTATT
>OY735205.1:22301816-22326816 GCA_963457665.1 Thysanoteuthis rhombus | reverse complement strand
TTTATCTCAAAGAAAAACGTTTCGCTAAAACACACACACACACACACACACACACACACACACACACACACATATATATATATATATATATATATATGTATATATATATATACATATATGTATATTGCGTATTGATGTTTAATCATAAGCCTTTTATTGGCATTCTTGTGCGATAAACACTTTCCATATTAAAAAAAGGTATCAATTAATAGATGTAAGCAGAATTAGCCATGGTTTTTAGGCTTTACCGTATGCAATTTTTCCTGACAAACGTTGGTCTTGCAATCATTTGCTTTTGAATAGCTGATCTTGGATCCAAATATGAGATAAATTCTAAATATAATTCTACCGGTGACAATCCAAAGATTGATAGAATGGAAAAGAAAGTAACTAGATTTCTTGTAAAATCCTTAATACGCAAAAGATGGCGTCCGTTCACTCTCTGGGATAAAATCTGTCGGCGTTCCGGTCTCTTCTGATGTAGCAATGGTTATTGTGGCCCAGGAAAATAGTTTTCAGTCTTGATCATCTATTAAGGTATCATTCACACAAGATACTATCAAGTGTCTGAGACAAATTCAGTTACTTTGAACTTATTTTGAGGTGACGATTACCACTTATCTAGTAAAAGGTTTTCAACTTGACTCTCTATGATTTGCATAATCAGACACCCTATCGAATAGTAATATTTCCTTTTGTTATATATATTCTTTTTCCATTGAATGAAAAAAGGCAGATATTTAATGACTTAGTAAAATAATTAAAGGAGGGAAGGAGTTTTTCTATTTTCGTTTATATGTAAAACGTTGTCCAACTCATTTAGGAAAATAGGAACAAGATTCATTGGAAAATGACTGACTCGCCATACTAGGATTTTATTCAAGCTTGGAACATAGAACTTCGAGTCAGATGCTCAGTTCCTGTAAACCAAGGGAGCACCGGCGCTGTACAATCATCAAAAAACGAATGCAGAATAGTTATACACTAAGTCGATCTTATCGAGTCAATATCTTATAAGAATCACTTTTGTCACGGATGAGGAGAAAAAAAGTCCTCTCGATTTCTCCTTCTCTGTAGAAGAGCATTCTTGACGCAGCATTTTGAACCTGTTTTTAGTCTTTCGATGTGCTGTCTAGCTATCATCATTAGCTGCGTATTGGCCGTATATCCATCTACCCAGTTGTTGTGTTGCTGATGGTGAAGGGGTGACCCAACACCAGTTCAGATATGAACAAGGAGGGGCAAGGGTCCAATTAATATGATAACGAATATAGATTCTTATCTGACATCGTGACGAATCTAAAAACCCCATGTCGATGATAAAGAGACCCAATCTCTCTCCTTTTGCTGACTTTGTCTGTTTTGCTTTTTATATGATTCACTTCCCCATGCCCCCCCCTCTTTTATGAAAATATTCTATAAAAAAGAAGAAAGTACACAATGAAAAGAAAACATTGCCTTGTTAGATACTATATAAAAAAAACATGTACGTAGAACTCACACAATAGAAAACAAAAATCCTCTAAATGTTAGTACACGTGTTAGGGAAAATTGGGTCGGCATTACGTTACCATTATTGCCTTTCGTGTAGGTTTCTTTTACCGTTTATTTGTTTGTTTGTTTGCTGTTGGATCTTGAATCATAAAAATCATCGAGGGAAAAAAAACAGTTTTTGTAGATCTGGGTAGAAGATGAGCCGTTAAATGGAAACATCTGTTTGACTTTTATCGAGATGAACTCACCGATCGAGAGAAAAACAACTACAGAATGAAGTGTGCTGGCAACATGATCGTTTTTTTTATATAGATTTAATAATATTATGTAGTGCGATACAAGGCCAGTAAAATCTAGGGGCTTATCATTTAGACACAACACTTTCTATCTACCAGTCTGCTTGTATGATATAGGGAAGACCGGGTCTTGTTGAACCACGGTATAAATCGGCCCACAGGCTTTTATTTGAAACCTAAGGGGCTTTCATACATCTTTGGTCATATGATCACCTACCCTCTTGCACCGGAAATCTGGCGCGTACGTGTTGCAGACCGGCGAGGATAGTGCTGATTTTGACCATTAAGAGTTGAAGATTTGTTTTGATAAGGTTTCAGGGCTGGTGAATAGTATCAGCGAGACAAGCATAGGTGAGAACGAACTTTTATATCAAAGGTATTGGTGGGGAGTGACGCTATTCTCTATCTGATGACAATGGTAACTGGCAACCCCTAAAGAAAGTATGCATGTGTTGGGGCAAATTGGTACCTTTGCCATGGGGCAAGTTTCCTCCAATCCTACACAGCTAAATATGCACCTATACCTTATACTATTTTCTGATAATTAAAAGTGGTGTTCTAATAAACTGGACTTCTGTTTCCTTTTTTCAAAGACATATTCTATACTGTGTCAAATTAATGCAAAAGTGTTCTTTTCATTTCTGGTTGTGGTTGTTTGATCACGTCCCCTGTTTACAAGGATATAATGCAGATTTGTTATTCTTAAGTGGTAGTCCACGGGGATATTTTAAACTATTCCATTTTGATTTAAAAAAAAACGAACACTTTTATTGTACCTTCTGGTGGAGTTTCCAATTCATTATATCCTTTCAAAAAATCATGACGCTTTTAACATCATAACTGATTGTTTCTCATTTCCTGGGTTGTGTGTTTGGCGTGTGTGTGTGTTGGGGGGGGGGGGTCTCAAGAAAAATTAAAATGGATTGTTCAGAGTTCTTGTGAATCATACTGTGGATCAGCTTACTATGACAAGGGGCAAGTTGGTCTCTATGTCACTAAGTCAGCAATGAACCAAATTGTGACTTGCGTTACGGTAGGTTCGCCATTTATTGATCTCACAAATTAAGGTAAGATATTGACGCTCAGTTTAAATCATGAGTGGTTCCTCTAACTCTATCAAAATACCCCCCACTCTGCATTGAGGGCGAAAGGGAACCAACTTGCCCCGATCTCTTTCTCTGTCTCTCTCTGTCTCTCTCTCACACACTCACACACACACACACACACACACACACACACACATATATATATATATATATATATATATATATATATATATATATATATATATATATATATATATATATATATTATCCACAGACAGCAGTTTCATTGTATTGCAACTCTTCAGTGTGGCTATAGACTATCCATTATCCTATCCAATACCACGAGGTAGGATTGAAACCTTCGCTTCCGATCCGGCTGCCAATATCCTACCCCTGCTCCACGGAACTGGAAGGTTGAATTTAAGTGATACAATTATTTACGCATGTATTTTCCATCCACCAGAGTGCTCTATTCCTATGGAAGAGCATTGCATAAGCTTGCAATGAACGAGTTACCTCACTTGAAGTGTGCTCAATATATGGATCTCTGTGCTGTAACAATGCTTACGTGCACAAATGATCCAGGCTGACCAGTTGACGGTCATGGGGGAGTGGGCAAAGAGGTAATCTAATGTGAGAGGGTACAAAATGAAAGAACAAATTAATAGTTTCAGTCATAAGGGAATGGTCAAAAATGTCCTTAAATGACAGAGAACGAGGCCTGACCGATGGTCCTCGGACTGGCTGGATTAGCCCTTGTTCGTGAATCCTATATACACTGGATTTCCAACCAAAATGGCCGTGTGTAAAAATAGTACAAATTTATATACTAATAATTATACATGTCCACTTAATATGCCAGATGCATACGCACATCCTCTACCCAGATCAAATGTTACTCTTAAACGATACAGAATCACACTCACAATACACACCTACGTATCCGTACCTGAATATATACTATACATCAGTGAAGCGATGTGATTATACATCTATAAAGTGCACAGCATATAATTATACAATAGCATACAATAGCGTCAATTCAGTTTCATACATAGGACATATGTGAACATAAACGCAGGAATGTTGAGTGCGTACTGGTTCCAGCATACAAAATCTATCTGGCAAGTATGCAGTCATTTTGATTACCCTGAGAACCGGTAGTTTGGCCTTGATGTAACTTGGGAAACAATCATGTCTGCTGTGGATGTGTAAACAAACACTCTCTTGTACTCAGTCGGCTTTGGAACTCAACTGGGTGAGCTGGTGTATTTGTGCAGTCGTCTCATTCACAATGACTTAGCCTGCGCATTCTTCTCATCTCTTGCAGGGTATTTAGCAAAGCATCGCATCACAATGTTGTGTCAGCCCTCAGACAGTCAAGATTTGCCCCCCAGCGACTTTCTGTTTTCCCGAAAGTTATTTCAGACAGTGGGCGTGATTCTGTTCTAAAATGACCAATATATATATATATATATATATATATATATATATATATATATATATATATATATTCTCTGTTTAGCTTAGTCTGATGCAAAAACACAGTAGTGTGGAGGCCAGTGGGGAGAGAAAACGAGCTTAATTACCATTGTAGTCAGCCAACTGATATACGTATGTATATGTGTACTTACTTAGCTTAGCATATTCTGACCCGAGGTCACAATTCCGTAAAAAGTAGTTCTTGAAATGATGACTTCTGCAACTATATTCTAAATCATCGCAACACGACAGGCGCCTTACCAAAATATTTCAAGTAGGTTCTCACTGAACATAATTTTTAAATATGCTTTGAGAAAAAAAAAAAAGAAAAAAGAAAGATAAAACATCACCAGGTGCACCCGAAGATTCATACACATAGACACTGACACTCTAAGAGAGAAGAATCTGGAGCCGATTTAGCTGGTAGGTCGAGCCATTCGAGCGGCTACGATGATTCGATTTACGGCGCTTGGGTTGGTAATCTTTGATTTTCAAGTTGAAATGATATAAATTCTTAAAAGCATGTTAATATAAAGATGAATTCTAAAAAGCAACATGAAAAAAATATAATAAAATACCTGGAGTCTAAAAATATACTAAAATGGATTGAAAACATTGGTTCTATGAATAAAAGGTGGATCATAATAGATATAGAATATCAAGACAATTGCATGAAGGTGAAAATCATCTTCGATCTTCATCAAATTAAAAAAATAGATATGTACTAATCCTCCTCAGATATATGTACTATTTGACATCCAACTCGTGGTAACGTAGTAATAGTTTACATAACCTATCTAAGCTGCCAGGTTCTACCATGAGCTGCAAAAGCGTTCTTTACAGGATTGAAGTTTTTTTTTTCCTTAACCAATAGGATATCATTGATATAACTGAACCTGGACTAAATCAGAAAAATGTGCCTATTTATATGTTTAAAAAAAAAAAAGTATTTGAATTGATTATTGAATTTTGTATTGCACGAGCACCATAGGTTTCCAAATCACCGAACTCCACCAAACGGCCATGGTTTTCCTTATTTCGAATTGGTTGAAATAAAAAGGACGAGAATAAGAAGGAGAGATGGAAATAAAACCCGGAAGGAAAGTGAAACAAAAAAAGATTGGCAAAAAAAAAGGGAAAATTATGAAAAGAAGAAAAATAAGGAATGAATTAAAGAGTTGAAGAAAAGTGCAGAGAAGACGGGTGACAAGAACGGGGAGAGGGAGAAGAGATATTGTAAATAGATTTGCTTCCCCTCGTTGTTGTTGTTGTTGTAGATGGAACCGACAAGTTGGGACAAAGAGAGTAATTAGCCCTGGTCTCTTCTGATGTTGAAGTTTTATGGGCGGGTCTCAGTTTGGGAACAGGGATTTGGCGTCGGTTATAAAAGACTTCGAAAGTTAAAAAGAAAAAAAAAAAGAAGGAAACGGATTTGAAAAAAAAAGAAGGAAGATAAAAAGGGAAATAGATGAGTAAACAATGAAATAGGTTGAAATAGAAAGAAAGAAAGAAAACGTTGCCTCTCCGATGAAACAAAGAAAATTGAAATTAAGTGAGGAAGGAGGAAAATGGTTAGAAAAAGATAGTTTGAGAAATTAATTTTTAAAGGAAGGGAGAGAAAAGAGAGAAAGAAAGAATGAAAGCAAGAATAAAAGCAAGCAAACCAGAGAGAAAGAAAGAGAAAAATAAATCGATAAAGAAAGAAAGAAAGAAAGAAAAAAGAAAGGAAGAAACAGATTGGTGGACGAAAAAATAAAGAAAATAAAATGATTCCAAAGAGAAAAGAGCAGTATGGAATGAAAAAGAAAAAAGAAAGAAAGAAAGAGGGAAAAAGGAAGAGAGAAAAAAAGAGAGAAAGGATGAAAGACAGAAAAGAGAAAGAAAGAAAGAAAGAAAGAAAGAAAGAAAGAAAGAAAGAAAGAAAGAAAGAAAGAAAGAGATTGGTAAACGGAGAAAAATACAGAAAAGAAAATGATTGGAAAGAAGAAAGAGCAATACGGAATGAGAAAGAAAAAAAAGAGAGCAAGGAAGAAAGGAAGGAAGAAAGAAAAAATAAGGAAAAGTAAGAAGGAATACGAAAAAAGTATTGAGGAATGAAAACCTGGGAAAAAGCATTGGAAAGTGACTATTGAATAAATAAAGCGAGAAAAAGAGGATACATAAATAAAATAGATAGAGCAATGTGAATTGGAAACAAAGAAGGTGGGACTAAAGAAAGAAAAAAAGATAAAGGAAGGAAAAACAGTAAAGAAAAAAAAGAAAAGTAGGAATATATAAATTGATGTACGAAGTATGAATAATAAAAAAAGACGAAAAACTGCAATCGGCAGATCAGATTATCTTGTTAAAAGTAGAAAAAAAGTAAAAATAAATCTTATTCAAGAGTAAAAATTTTGAAAAAAATATTGTCCCCCATCCTGAAAAAAATTCTCAGTAATAAAAAAAGGAAGAAAAATAAAAGATCCAATTTTCCACTCCCTCGTTGAGCCTACACGATAACCAAGAGCATTTTGATATTATTATTTATTTTATTCTATTTATTTATTTGCGCTTTTCATTGGCCCTTATCTCTCAAGATATCTTTCTCCTCTGATTTTAAGCTCTTTGGTTGGCTAGATTCTTAGTGTCAGGCACATCTCTTCGCAAAGATCCGCTATTAAGAAAGACAGAAAAAAAAATCTACATTTTGGAGGTTTTATAAATTTATTTATTCCGTTTTTTTTTTTGGACTTCTTTTCTTTATTTTTTTATGTAAAGTTTTCCTGTATCTTTTAGGGTGGTTTATTTCTATCCAAAATCTCCTGTCAAGAGTTAAATCCACTCAACTGCCGTGATTAGACAGGGTTGGGCAGGCTTTTTGTTGCTCGTCCTGTAAAAACGTTGGATTCTCTCTCAAAATTTTGATAAATACTGTAATGATGCTACAACTGCTGTTACTATTTCTTTCAATAATGATAATAATAATAATAATAATAATAATAATAATAATAATAATAATAATAATAATAATAATAATAATAATAGATTAATAACAAATAATTAAACAACATCACACCAGTCATTAAGTAGATCGCTGCTGTATGTCCGGTAGCGCTGAGACAATCGCACAAGAAGACTCCAAGAAGTTTCACCCAATTTTTTTTTTTCTCAAAGAGAAGAATTCTTTCTGATTTTCCTCCTATAGGATAGGAGTGCGTGCATCCATGTGTGTATGTTTCTGCTACGGCTGATTATGTTTCATTTGAAAGCTCAATATTCGTACTCGAAAATTACTTTTTTCGCAAAAAATCATTTTCTGAACGTGTCCACTAAGTGCACTCATGCGCATTTGCAAGGTTCTACAAAAAGGAGGTATCAAGACATTATAGATTATGAAGAAAAAAAATTTTGTTCTTAATCATCGGAAGTTTAGTAAAGGTCCCAAACAATCTTTCGGACTGTAAAAAAAGAGAACAGTTGAAAAATTCAGATAATCCAGCTTGCTACTGAACTCGACTTGAATTCTGAGGAGATTGTGCAACGTTCAAGAAAACGTGCTGTCACTTCGTCCCTAGCGGTGATGACCAGAATCATCAAGTGTGAATAATCTAAAGAGATTCCCCCAAATAATTTTAGAATCTATTAACATCTCTGTTTATTATTATTGATGATTTTTGATAAGAATTTTTTCATCTCGTTTTCGTTGGTTTTTAAATCTTGGACCGTCAGAACGGAACTCGTTGACTGTCATGTTTAAAATCAATGTACAATTTGAAATTCTTTTTTTCAAGTAAACGGCAAAAACAAAGAAAGTATCTCCTATTGGGCTTCGTAGCAACTCCGTGTTAGCAAGTGGAAGACACCAAACTGATGCTATAAACAATAAGAATATATGAGCGATTTTAAAATCTTATCCGAGAATTGCAGACACTATGATATACGAATACAATTCTCGATCCAATAATTATTGAAACAATGGTAATGGTCTCAAAGCGTTTCACGAAGATGTTGGAACATTTGGAAATCCTAATTAAACATAAGATGATGCGGAGAAAACCACGAATATCAACAATACAAAATAGATGGCGACATGAGATCTCTATCGATATCCACCTGACACGTTTGGAGTGATAATACAATGATGATATTATTAATTATAATGGTGGTGCTAACGATGAAGAAAATAATGATATATTGTAATGCTAATGTTTCATGAATGAAAAATGATTATTTTTAAAAGATTTTCTGATCCGAAAGAAAATAGGGCATTAAGTTGAAAATTTTAGGGAAAGTTAACTTAGCTAGTCCCTTTCACTGAATTGTTTACCCAATATCATTTCTATGGCCATAATACCACACTTGTACTGAATACCATGCCACTGCCGCAATCATGATAATAACTCGGTTTCCTGATGAAAGCCAATTTTTTCAAAATATCCCAATTGTATATGTTGCATTGAAGAGGAAGGACTAGATGGAGGGAAAAATACAAAAAACAAAAAACAAAAAAAAACTCCATAAGTTACGAAAAATAATTAATGTGTTTAAATATTGGTTTATCAAATTCCCCATCAGTGCACCTCATTGTGGGGTGATCGTCAGCAAATAGTTTTCACAGATCAATTACTACAATCACTGGCAAATTTTGGGAGTCACCATCCTTGAAGGGTGTTCATCCAGTTTTTTTCCTCTTCTTTGCATCAAGCAAACAAATCAGAGATATAACACAAAACGATTTTCGTTTAATAGATGAACATTCTGGCTTCATGAAATATATCTGAAACAAATTAGATTAAACTATTTAGATTTATGGAATATCCAATCCAGATCAAGTAGAGCGAATATGCTATCACTCAATGTTGCGAAAACAATTATCGAATTATCAACAAAACTTGTACAATTAGTACTTTGTTACTCTTCCTTGGTATTTCATGGTAGCCTCTATTTTGAGGCATGGACTTCAGAAATAAA
Organism: Thysanoteuthis rhombus; assembly: GCA_963457665.1. NCBI lineage: Eukaryota > Metazoa > Mollusca > Cephalopoda > Oegopsida > Thysanoteuthidae > Thysanoteuthis > Thysanoteuthis major. Next base: position 22,317,548 of record OY735205.1, on the reverse strand, counting down.
AGGCTATATTCTCCATTTCTCGAATAGCGTCTGGCAGATCAGCTATGCAGGATGGAGCATTGTCATGGACCATTTAAAAAAGAAATTCTATCATAAAATTCCAATCAGATCGAGATCCAGACTATTTGCTAGCCATGTTATTGAATTGATATGCCTTTCATGGAAAAAAGCTTTAATACTCCATGCTGTGTAGAAAGATGCATTATCATCCAGGAAAAATGACCCATCACCACCAGACCTATGGTCTATCAATGGATGGAGAAAAGAGTCTGAATTTCAATGCGCTCCGGTATATTCGCTCTTGAGGTAAGGATTGCCATCTCCCTTGGTCCTTTACGTTACATGCGACCCCATATCACAAATGAGTGGAGAGAATTGCTGGTTTCCTCAGGTATTAATCTTCATATACTTCATTGAAGCAGCACCAGACAAAGTTTGCTGCATCATCGCCTCGGCCGATGTAGGTTCATGATTCATCACTGAATATCACTTTCATCCAATCATCCACACTCCATGATTGCTTCTCTCGAACCCATTGTAACCTTGTTTTCTTCAGTTAAGGTGTTGGTGCTGGTTCTCATCTGGGCTTTCTGTATATGAATCCCATTTCTTCTTTTCTGTCCATTTGCTTTTGATCCCCCCAATCTAATTTGTTAAAGGAATATCTCACCGAGCCAGAATGTTTGGCTATTAAACGAAAATTATTTGATGTCATATCTGTGATTGGCTTATTAGTTGCAAAATGAAAAAATATAGGTGAACATCCCTTGACTGTATCCATTCCATAAGTTTTGGTAGGGGTAATACTGAGTAGTGGTTTCAGTGCCCACTAGATGCTCTTATGCTGTAGCTTGGTGCCAAATCTAAGCTATGCTCAGTAAATAACTATAAAATGTCCCTTCATTTAAGAGTAATATGATAGAATCGTAAGTAAACCGATTGAAACTCAATGTGGAGGACTTTAAATGCCAGAAAAAAAGATAAAAACGATCCTTCGTAGGAACGTAATCTGTAGTTCTTGGTCTTATAAAAACAGATAACCTCCATGAGTTACCCGGGTCATTTTACAACAAAGGAAACTATTTTACTTGAGACATACCTACTCCAATGTAAGACATTAAAAAAAAAGTGAGTACGTTTGGCTGAGCTAAACCTTTGTAAAGCTGGCTTCATTTGGTGGCAGAGAAAGGATGGGCCTTTCAATCTCAACCAAATGACCTGATATAAATATTATTGACAAGCAGGTATTTCAAAAGTTGGACATGACCATATCAGCAAACTTCACGGTTGCTCTAGAATGAAACGAGGATTCAAAAACAACAGATTCGGTTAGTTAGTCACTCAATAGAAATCGTCACGAGACCAACGTCTTTTTGGCAGCATGTGAGATATTAGAAAATGGGGTTATTAATCAATAAGTAACTCCCATTTGCTTTTGTTGGATAGTGGTCACTAAAAAGTCAGGATTTTCAAAAAAAAAGCGTAAATGCTACCGGACGCCAACTAAAGAATAAGTCAGTCATTTAGACAGAAAGATAGGCTAATTGGAAAACTGAAGAAAAAAAAAAAAATATTGACCGTTTTGGTGCCAATTCTGAAATTTTGGAACTTGACAAAGTCAATAATTTGTGAGTTTTGAAGTTTTTCACAGTAATACTTCTGATGTATAAAATCACAATTTTCCTTATCCTGATTTGAAAATTAGAATCACGACCAATTGATCAAGTGGCAGCTCGCTAACTGACTCAGCAAAACTGACAAGTCATAATATGCATCAACGAAAATTTATATATTCAAGTGATCGGTAGGAAGTTCTCTTGCCGACAGAACCAAACTGATAAGTCTTACATACCTACAAAAATTCATGTAACGAATATGCAAGGGTTTATTTCATTCCACTAAAATGATGTAAATGGATGGATTACAGTTAAGGTTAATTACGAGGCATAATAACTTTTAATTGTTACTTCTGACTGGGTAGTAAGTTAGTCATGGGACAGTGATTCGTTTGGTGCTCATTCACACACTCTTCTCTTTCTCAACCGTCGTAGCATAACACTGACAAGATATTTTGTCAAGATATCAGGCGATGGGATAAAGGGATTAGTGGGTTCATGCCTAAACACAGGGTATTAGCGCCAAATGAATAAAGTCAGCGTCAGTCGACATCATTTTGATAACTATTACGCAACCCCTCACATTGCAATATCAAAATCTGTTAAAGGTTGTTGTTTGTTTATCAAGCATTAAATGATATTTAATATCAATTAAGTATTGATCGACGGGTTATATTTTTCAAGGTTACTTTTAACCGTATTTTAATTTTCACATAACTTCACATTAGAACGCCTATCATAAAGTGATAGGCTTGCAGACTATTACAAGTAGAGTGCATTTGAATCTCTCAGATGAGCGGAACATTTTATACCTGCCAGTGCCTATTTCCTATCACTGCCTGGCACGTGGTAATGCTTCGATGCAAAATCTATCACAGCAACACGTTAATGAAACATGGAAGGCAATGTCAGGCACTGGCAGGGATAGATTTTGCATCTGAATATTTCAGTGAATTGTGACAGACAATGACAGAAAGCGGCAGATAGTGACAGGGATAAAAATACTGCTTCTTTCGGAGTCTCTCACTAATGTGGCTTTGTCCCAGATTCAGCTAAACTTGGCAAACATTCACAGTTGACTACAGTGGGGAGTTCAATCTCCTCTGAGCACTCTTGTACCCTTGTGTCAGACTAAGCTAAGTTTAGGTATCTATCAAATATTACCATAACTTCTCCACCCAGAGAAATCAATGCTCAAGCTGGTACTAACTTTAATGGTATCGTTAGTTTTATAACCAACATTATTATTATTATTATTATTATTATTATTATTATTATTAATAATAATAATAATAATAATAATAATAATAATAATAATAATAATAATAATAATAATAATAATAATAATAATAATGATGATGATGATGATGAACATTACTGCCAATTCTTATCATATGACTAGTATTTGAAAATCGTTTTCTCTGGTTATCAGCTCATATAAATCAAATGAATCTTGGCATTTTCTTGCAGCCAACACTTCTAATACTAATACTACTACTACTAGTAATTGAGAACTCAAGTTGGTCACGTGGACTATTTATTGAACGTCTCAAGCACCGAGCACGCTTGATATTTTTCTGTTTTGAGGGCGACGAACAGACAGAATGACAGATCAGAATTTAATAGAGGAGCAGGCATGAAGAGAAGAGAAAGAGAGGGATGAAATGATGAACCTGCCGATGAAATCACGTAAGGAACAAAACATAGATATGAACGATTCACACATTTGTTAAACCTCCATTATTACTGACCGTGCACCATTCCAAGTCGACCTTAGTAAAGCAGTATCATTTCTAGGGTTATATTAAACAAATAAGTAAACAGTGGAGTTCCTCGTTGTCGGCTTAACCTCTTAACCTCACCTAATTTCCTTGCGTCTACGCGATTTTGATGATTTTGTTAGCTGTCCCGAAGAAGAGGGAATGGAATTTATTCATAGAACGCCCACCCATAAATGATTATATGTAAGTAGGTATACTACTTATATGTAGGCATAATGCTTGTATGTATGTAGGTATACATCGCATGTTTTACGCACATGACAATGCCACATGATGTGTGCGTGTTGTAGAGCTAGTTTTTAGCCAGAGAGTATCGCAGTTCGGTCCTCTCTGGGTGACCTGATATGGTGACCTTGTGTCACGTTTGGCTAAACTTGGTAAATTTATAGCACCGTTGCAATGTGTAGTTCTTGGATAAAGTTGAGTGGATGTGGGAAAAATGGAGAAATATAGAAAGGAGGGTCAAAATCGACAAACGGAAGAGTAACAGAGAAGAAAAGAGAGCACGTGAAAACCCATGACAGAAATACAGAGAGAGAGGCTCGGAGATGAAATATAGTCGATGTGATGGCATAAAGTGGGGGATAGGATCTGAGCAAGATTAAAAAAAAACAGTGTGTAAGAAACTGGGTGTAATAAAGCCCATGAAAGGATGAGAGCGAGTGAAATGAAAGGTAAAAAAAGCTAAAGATATTTATCATTTAAATTAAAATCTCACGCCGACAGCCCGACTTGGGCAAAATGTTGTCAGCATTAAAAAGAGGTGGGCTATGTCAAGTAATCTCTTTATCTAAAAATATTCTGTAGAAAAGTTGGCCGCTAGCTTCAGCATGTTATCCTCACCTTTTCTACTTTTGAAATTTTCGTAGTGTTTTTTTTAAAAGTCTTCATTAAAAGTTATTTGGTGATTAATAAAGGGTATTTATTTTCACACCCCACACACACATTATATATATATATATATATATATATATATATATATATATATATATATATATATATATATATATATATATATATATATATATAATGTGTGTGTGAGATAGATAGATAGATAGATAGAGAGAGAGAGAGAGAGAGAGAGAGAGGGAGAGAGAGAGAGTGAGTGAGTGAGTGAGAGAGTACATCAATGAACCCATAACCTAATGATGAAGCATTTATTTCGCACAATGCTTATTTTTCGACAAAATTTCCTTCCTTCTTTTATGCATTTAATTCAATGTTGAATATTAAATAACATGAATCGGACATTACGTAGCGATGAATTCATATAAAGATCCAGCTAGTAATTACATATCAGGCTATATAGACTCGCCGATCCACCCTAATGAACATCTAGAAAGAAAAAAAAACTAAAAAGAAAACAAAAAAAAAAAACAAAAAAAAACAGGTGGAGTTGTGAACATGAAGAAACGGAAGGAACGAAGATCAGACGGACGAACATTACTGAAGTTAATACAACTACAATTATTATAAGTTGGGTGTGGATAAAACAGTCTTTTTTCTCCCCTCTCTCTCTTTAAAAAAAAAAATGCACGTGCAGGTCATTTAACGTTCAAGAGTTTCATTTCCGTCTTTCATAATACAATTATGCCTCGCTAAAAACCATTTTTGATACGAAACTAAAGAAAGGGCAGAAGCGACCGCTATCAGATCACCGTCTTGAGTGACTACTACTACTCCAATCTACAACTACTACGCTCATAATTGCTTCTAAACAGAGTTATTTATGCTTCGTTAGAATCCGGGCCCTTTAGATTCAAGTGTGCTCGATAGAGAAGTTCATTCGACACGTTCATCATTTGCGATACTATGAATTCATTGGGTGGTGGGCTGGATTTTCAAAGAATACTGTCTCTTCTCCCGACCCATTGTGGCTGTTGTAGTAGTACCCACCCCGACAACGGCACACACACGCTGAACACATGCATTCATTCATAGAAATATCACGGTTATGTGCGATCGCCCAATGATGTGCTCAGTGCTCAAAATCGAACAGGCTCGAACTGGTCTTTTAAAAAAATGGTAAAAAAAAAGACTGATTTCTTGTAACTGAACACCATGTTCGGTATCGTTTTGCAGTATTGTTATACCATCCATCTCTTTTCTTTGCTCTTCCTGTTTTTTTCCCATGCTTTTTTTATCGACAAAAATAATTGTTTATTTTGTTGTCCTCAGAAAAAAAAAAGGTAATGATTTGGCGTTATTGTAATGTTACGTATCTTTTTTAGTTATTGATTAATTATTAATTTTTGTATAGGTATTTATTGTGATTACGATAACTGTTTTGATACTGCATAATTTTGAAATTTGAAAATCTTCGTCATTTTGAAACTTCTTTTTTTTCAGCTGATTTTCGTACTATTATTTCTTCCTTAAAACAATTTTAAATGAATATATTCCGTTTTTTTTATTTGTTTTTTTATGGTGTTTAATTTTATCATGATTCTCATTTCCCTGGACTTAGTTTTATTTTTCTGCTTTTAACCTTTCCCAATATCTATATATGAATACACACACGCGTGCGCACACACATGCATAAACGTATATATATATATATATATATATATATATATATATGTGTGTGTGTGTGTGAATATTACCATTCTTCAATATTTTTCCTTTATCATCATATTGAGAAACATTTAGAAAAAACGCGAATGCGACGCTGTTATTGATAATAATGAACTGAAGCTTCACATTCGTATTTTTCCTGATGTTAAGTTATTCATGCATAATTGCTCTTATATATACACTTTCTTTGGATCATTTTTTGACTCTTCAAAGTAAACAAACGTAAATTTATTATTATTATTATTATTATTTTTATCATTATTCTTGTTCTTGTTATCGTTGTTGTGAATTTTTCTGTTCTTGCAATTCTGTTTTTTCCCTCAAATTTATCTATGTATTCTTAATCTTATTTGTCACCAATTACTATGATTTCTTATAAACAAAACACAGATCACTGATTTGAATAACACCAATGAAAAGATAATAATAATAATAATAATAATAATTATTATTATTATTATTATTATTATTGAAAAACTTGAAAGTTCTTACTGTCATCAATTCTTATTTTCGATAATACGATAAAAAAATAAATAAAGGTCGTTTGGCTCAAAACTTTGGTCAGCAGCTCAAAGTATGAACGGAAGTATTGTAAACAAATGACATATGAGAAAAACTGCCGGTCGGCTTCGAATCTAAACCCGATGATTTGCCCCAAACAAATTGTGAATAATGTCTTAAATCTGGGTTTAGCAAATCTTCTGGATATAAAACTTGCGCAATTTGTTGTTTTTTTTTAAATGTTATCCTAATTTTTTGAATTTGGGAATCAAGTGTTACCGATATAAAACGATTATTTTAATTTGTTTTCGAAGTTGATAGTGATATCCAGAGTCGAATAATTGAAGGTCAAATGAAATCTGAAAAAATTTTCGGGTTATTCTTATGATTTGCATTGATATGTACACACAGAGAATATATATATATATATATATATCAAAATAATATATATATATATGTATATATATATATATATATATATATATATATATATATATATATATATATATTAGAATAATATAAATTTAAATTACGTGTAGGAATTTATCAGAATTGTTATGTCTTGACAAATTAAGAATTTGTAATACTTCCTATGTATCAATATTTTTTCTTTCTCTCTTTTCTCTTCTAGACTGTGAAGTGTGTGTGAATTATATTTTCTTGTATATATATATGCACACAGACACACACACACACATATATATATATGTGCGTGTGTGTGTATGTATATGCACATGTATGAATAAATATATATATACATATATACATATATATGTATATATATATATATATATATATATATATATATATATATATATATATATATATATATATATCATATATATATACATATAGCATGTAAAAATTATGTTAAGATAACTTTTATAAATTTGAAAATTCCATACTTTTTCAATACTTATTCTTCCTCTCATTCTACGCCCTCTCTCTGTCTGTCTGTCTCTCTCACTCTATCTATCTGTCTCACTCACTCACTCACACACACACACACACACACACACACGCCACACACATATTTATTTATTTATAAGCGAATACAAGTTGCTAGAGTCTCCCAAACGTCTGGTCCCTGCCATCTTGAGCCCCTCCCCGATGTCCGCAAACGTTTGATGATGACCATTTTGCCACTAATTATATGAAACTTAACCACCCGCTCTTTTGCCACCCATGCGTTTATTATTTGCCCCCCACAGTGTTTCACCAGTCAGCCTTTTATTCGTCCATCCCGATTTGATTTTATCTTCCCTTCATCCTTTTCTCAACATTTTTTCCTTTTGTGCCTTGACTTCATCCAGATTTCTTTGGCAGTCTTAATCTGTTCACACAAACACACACACACACACACACACACACACACACACACACACACACACACACACACACATATATATATGCATATATACATATATATGTATGTGTGTATATATATATATGTGTGTGTGTGTGTGTGTGTGTGCGTGTGTTATTAAGAAAGGGATGAATGATCCAACATAAATTGTGTTATACTATTTTTACTATTACACGGTGAATGTACCATTTGGCCTAAACAACGCAGAGCGACCCCTGTTTTCTTTAATTGTTTATTCTATTTACGTCGTCCAGGTCAAATGGTAAATTCACCGAGTGATAACGGTAGATTATTTAAAATGAGAGATTCTTTATAATATAACACAATTTGAAATGATACATAATTTTTTTTGCAACATTTCGTATGTAGGGTATTTTAATTGGGTATTTTGATTAACTTGATTAATGGATAAGTTCAGTCTTGAATGAAATTAGTCAATGTCTCAGGTACCATCTCACTAACCTATCTTTTTCAACTTGAGAGAGGAAAGAAAATTAGACATCAGGTATATCTTGATTAGTACCATTTGATTCGTAACAAAATGTTCCGTGATGTTTAAAACAGCACTGTTGACGGTCTTATTATAATTTAATCTTTTTGTTCAGCCTATAATTCGTTACATTAACAAGTTCAACAAAACTTAGATCGTACTACATCAAAACCAACACTAATCAGAATTGCTCTATTCAAGGTATTCCTGTTCTATCTTTTGACAGTCATGACGGACCACAAAAAATAGAATCTTCCATAGCAAAGATTACTTGATGAAACAAAAGGCTTACTTCCATTGATGTCAGTACCCGATTCAAAATCTTTTGTGCTTATCTCGGACATCCTCCTTTTTAGTTTTGTTTATTTTTCTGAAAAAATATCGAATTTTTTCTTTCAAAATTCAACATATGTTATATATATAGTATGATATCAAAGTCATTTATAAAGAGGTTAAATGATATTTAGGATACAGATTGCATAAATAAATGAATGATTATCAAAATGCTTAAAATCGCATTACGATATAATTAGTTTGTTTTTTTTTTAATGATAATGATGATCGTAAAGGGAATTTTAGTTTTATATAACCCCCCAGTAGCGCATTTTTTCGATCTTGATGAGTTTATAAGTACATATAAGACCCAACATATACACGAACACACATGCATATACGTACACACTTGAACACATGACGAAATCAATACATAGTAGTAAATATGACCCATATGGACTGAGAGACTGGTGACCGAAAAAAATATTGGGAAAAAGTCATTATAAAAGTCATGATTTCGATTTCTGGGTAGGAGAAAAATTTTTAAAATTTAAAAAACAGGAAATATTTTAATTTACTTAATTCATAGTAATGAAATATGTTATATTTTAATGAAATATGTAATACTTTAATTTATTCAAATTGAAGTAAAATAAAAATACTTTTTATGTTTTAATACATTATGTTGATACATTTTTAATATTTTATATTTTTATATTTCATAACCAAAAATTACGATATTAGTTATTATTTTCCTACGGAGAAACTGTTTCATTACCATTAATCAAATTATTGCGAATTTTTTCCCAGGGATACCAAAATTATGCAAACATGTCGATATATATATATATATATATATATATATATATATATATATATATATATGTTTGCATAATGTTGGTTTCCATGGGAAAAAAATAATTTAATTAATGATTATGAAACGGTTTCTGCGTAGGAAAATAATATATATATTTATATGTATGTATATATATATAAAATATGCAAAGGCCTAAATAACTGTTTCAATCCCACATTCCCATTTTCGCTTATTCACAGTCTATATCTACTCCATTTGTTTCTATACTTATTCATATGCATATATGCACACATGCGCATATGTATATTCATATATGTGTATGCATATGTATATTCATATATGTATAAATACATCCATGTACGTATATATACATATACTATAGATGTACATATATATATGTATATATATATATGCATATATATATATATATATATATTTATATATATATATATATATATATATATATGCATATATATATATATATATTTATATATATATATTTATATATATATATATATATTTATATATATATATATTTATATATATATATATACATATATATATATATGTATATATATATATATATATATATGTATACATATATATATATATATATATATATATATATATATATATATATATATATATATATATGTATAAGATTCGGTGGGTTATACCACCATGGTTAACTTCACAGTACTTGGAATTAATGGATAAATCCATAGAAGCTCTCTCCAATCGAGAGCGCTACACAATCATCCAACCCCTGAGTTGTCAAGGTATCTTTATAATTTGAAATCTGCAATATCGAAATGGACACCATCGTAATAGCGGAATATCGGAATACGCTTTTTTTGGCCTTTATAGCTAGATCGAAATGTACTATATGTCATCACGTGAAAGAAACACAGCATCATCTTACCATTTTAAATTCTAAGCGTTATTATAATTGTATTTGGCACAATGTGGGGAAGATGGTCCCGAATGAATATAAGAGAATTGATGAAGTAAAAACAATAAGTAATGATAGTGTTTAGAATTGAAAATGTGAATGCTGTAGCACCAGGTTTCCTCTGAGGGGATAAATAAAATTTATGACAACTTTAGTTTAAAAAAAAAAATTAATAAAAATTCGCGAAGAAAACAATAAAAGTACAATCATAAGTATCGAAAACAGGAAGTTTCTTGACGTGAGAAGAACAGATACTGAATTTTGATCTTTAACTAGAGGCTGCAAAAGGCGCGTTCCGACAAAGTAATAATGTTTGAAATTAAAAACGGTAAGGCAATGATAGGTCTCGTTGTCTAGAGAAGAATAGACTCATCTTGAACTGAAGATCGCAAAAAGAACATTCCGATAGTGAACCCACTGCTACGGTAGCACTTCTAAACGATATCTTTGATAAACCTTTTTGAAGAGATGCTCTTTAGAGCTTTGTAAAATATTCTATACAGCAATGATTTCAAATACTTCGTTGCATTTTGATATATATTCAATTTCAATATTGAACGTATTGCTAAGTTTAGATGTGGTCTCACTTTATTTGTATAGTCAAATTTCTGGTATGTATGTATGAATGTATGTATGCATATATCTATCTATCTATCTATCTATCTATCTATCTATCTATCTATCTATCTATATCTATCTATCTATCCATCTTTGTAAATGGGGCTTGAATGCAGTCAATTCAGAGGTTTGTGATATTTTAACTCCTTCTTCCCCGTTTATCTAACTGTCGCGTATACTTCAGGAATCTACCAGAGCTACCCAGTATATATATCTCCCAGTCTTCATATACATATGTATATCTATGATTCTATTTTTTGTTTCATTTATTTCTGTCAACCCATCAATCTCTCTGCCGGTCTATCTGTCTATTAGATACCGTTAACGAAAACTGTCAACATAGCTTTCTTCATGAGGGGGGGGGGGGCGCTGGCTATCTATCTATGCATGTGACGCACATGCAGGCCGCGCTGCATGAACGTGAGTGCTGTGAATTTAATCATTTACTCTTTATATAATTTGTTTTTTGGTGGGGGGATCAATTTCCATTACAGTGTCTATTGAATAACTAACCAGGCCAGTTCAGGAATTATCTTATGAATTATAGCTTCTATGGCTGTGAACTTAATCGAAGTAAATCATTATGGTTCATAACACTCAATAAAAAAAGGCCGTAGAACCGTTATTAGACGAATTTAAGGCAAACTTGTCAGGTTTATTTGAGGAAATTTCGAAGCAATAAACTAGACATACAAACAGTTCCAAATATCTCTACGTAGTCATTTACTAAGCTTAGCTTAGTTTGGGTCAAGGGTACTGTAGTAGAGCACCTAGTGAGGATCAAATCCATTTGCACCATCAAGTTAGCCTGTTAGACAAGTTTGCTCCATTCATATTAAGCGCCTCTATTTTATTCATCTAACATATTCAATCAATGAATGCAGGGGCGTACTGAATGCGCGGTGCGGGGGCGCTGTCTGCAAATTTCAAGATGATTTACTATTACATTTCGTAGATTTGTAAGATCTATGTGGTGGATGAGATTTTTGTATTCATTCTTTGGCCATGTCCAATTTCTTCGCGCTTTCTTGATGTCCCAAATCAAAATTCAAATTATGTGCCACTTTGTCGGCAAATTAGAGGCCCGAATCCCTATCAAAAATTATTAGCTACGCCCCTAAATCACATGTTTATTCATAATACCCACCCCAAGTCTACCAAGTTTCATATATTTTCAACAACATAAGTATATAGACTTTTCAAGAAACAAATACTGAAATGAAAAGTAGGAGCGGTTTTACACATTCCTTTAGTACAAATGCAACAACAGAGGAATCGATTCATTATAATCATGGATAATGTTATCTGACAGTTATTGCTATCAAACATTTTATCATTCTTCAAAAATTCCTACAGTTTTTAAAATTTAAAATTGTTTAAAACAAGGAATTTATAGCAATGAAAGTAAATCCATAAGAATGTGAATAGTTCCAATTTTTATATCCTTTGCTTAATGTTATCAGCCAGTTATTGTAATCTAAAAAGCTTTGTCCCAAACTGATCAGAATAAGTGGCTTCCTCTGTATATTGAATAACTGATTAAATTACACAACTTTTATTTCACTTTTTCTTTCTCTATAGTTTTTGAAAGAAAGAAAACGCTGCGAGATAAAATAGATTTTTTTTTACCTTTTTGTATCTATTTTGTTGACGAACTCCTTTCATAATTGGAGTTGTCTTAATATCCACACCGTAACAACAACAAGCCTCACCAAATTCAGGGAGTAAGCTTTTCCCAGTTTGTCTATCCAATCACGTTGAACCAAACAGATGTATGATATTTGCGTTTCCCTTCTGCGATTTGAAATTGCAACCTAGCAATTGTTAGACGGCTCATTACCAACTGAAACCAAACTACCAAGTCTATATATTTGCGAATTTGTCAATAATATATACAATATAAAAGTTGTAGTAATCATCTTTTGTTGGGATAGAATAGAGTGGATTTTTTCTTTGCAGCAGCCAGGCTTGTCAATTTTCTTATCATAATTAATAATTGATTTGTGAAAAGATAGAACTACCACTTCACTTTAAAGTTTCGTAAAAAAAAGGCTAACTTTCTGTATGAGTTGCGACAAAAAAAAAATTCCTCAATAGAGAAAGAACAGTGGAAAGTTCTCTATAGGAGGCGTGAGAAAAGGAGGCGGGGAAAAGGAAATGAATTATGAAGAAGAAGAAGAAAGAGAACGTTGCAAAAGCTTACGAAAAGGACGACAACTCAAGATACAGAAGGAGGAGGAAGAGAGACGAAAAGGAAGAAATTGGGGTGATACTATAAAAAAAAAATATTGACTGAGAGGACCCAGCATCAATGAATGGAATACTTGGTTTAAACGTCGGAAAGGCAGTTTTTTTTAATTGTCCACAAATTGTCTGTCAGCGACATTTTTGCGGCAGTGGTGAAAATGGTTCTGATCAATGTCCAGACAATCATTAGTGTTACTACGTTGTCTCTGTTTCGGAGATCAACTATTTTCACAAGGACAAATATAGTCCAAGTTAGGGTCCACCTTGTTTCCTCCCTGTAACACGAACAAGAAATTCTAATTCAGGAGAGTTAACTCTACATAGCTTGCTCGTCCTGTCACGTTAAATCATATCGATATTCAAATATAAATCAACACATCCTTATTGTGATTAGAAATCTCAACTAACTGATTGCTAGGCGGCTCTCTTATGAACTGAGCGAAGTTTACAAGTCATAAATCTATGATTTTTTTTTTTTTAAATATGGAATATAAGCCGAACCTATATATATATATATATATATATATATATATATATATATATATATATATATACAGAAACCTTTTAAGCACTGAAACGTACACGCATGCTGGTGAAGATGAGAACCCTCCCCCTAAAATACAAGTTCAGAATATTGATTAATTCATTTATGATTCAATTAATTTACAAATATAGTCCCCTTATACTTTTACTCCTATTTCATTTCCGATCATTTATATATATATATATATATATATATATATATATATATATATATATATATATATATATATGTTATTTTTTCTCTTGTGAGCAGTCAGATTTTAAAGGGTGTTTCATAATGGCAAAAATGTTTCTATACTGTGCGAAGCTATGGATTTCCATTCCGTACAGAGACTCAGAGATTCTCTGGGGGAGGAAAATCTCTTCATTTCCCGTATTGGTCACGATCTCTTTGGTCACTAAAGTAAGAAAACATACCACTAGTCATGAAGAGTCACCGCTATGGCTCAACTCAATAATGAATACAATACAAAAGCTGCAATATTCATCATCTGCCGGAATAGAAATAGGAATGGAATTTGGCCCTGAAGCAACCAGGCTTGTCTCAATCAATTTTGTTTCTTTTTATCGGAATGTGCTTTTGGGGTCATTGGAGTAGGATTTTTGAGGGAAAACCCGAGAAGGGGGAAAAAGATAGAATTAAACAGATTAGTGAGGGAGAAGAAGCGTAAAATTGGGAGGGAAATCGATCTGATTCTTTATGATTGCATACATGTGCATAATACATGCACACAAAATATATGCACACACACACGCTTAATACGCAAAGAGGTTCTTACTTGCCCTTATGTACGTGTAAATCCATCACACACACGCATGCGTACACAAACGCCATATATATATATATATATATATATATATATGCATGCATGTATGTGTGTGTGTACGTATGTGCATATATGTACACTGATTTATATGCACATATATGTGTATATATAATCTAATCAATGCTGCTTGTTCAACGGTCTTTTCATGTACGTGATTATATATATATATATATATATATATATATATATATATATATATACATATCTTCAGCGAGGTAAGAAGTGGGATTATTACTTATGAGTCATCAGTAAATAGATAGCTATTCATTCAATCTGTGTTTGCAACATCGTCTATAAATGTGCATCATGTGAGATCAAGACTTGTAGGAGTTCACTCCTTCATACAGATTCACAGTATTTGTAATTATGATAGGAAGACATTCGAACAATGACGTGGAGATAGAGTACAACAAGTTGAAAAAAATACTGGCCAAAGATTATCTAAAAATTCATATAACTTCAAAATAATATGGTCGCTTCAATATGTAATGAAAATGAACTTGATCTTTTGATTCCGATGAACGTATTTGCTGGTGTTTTAATTCATATATTTCTGTTTATGGATAACCAACACAAACTCGTATAAGAAGATCTTGTCGAGGGATCTTGCCTGAACTTATGTATCTGCAATATATAAAGATATCCGTACACAATCCAGGGCAGAGGGGGGAGTTTGGTGGTTCAGTTGGAATGGGCCTTCAGTTCTGACGGGGGCAACTCTGGAGTTTATAAATCGTTTCAGTCTTTTTCTCTTGTTCTGTTGTAATTGCATCATGTACACTACCTGTACAAGTATATACCTATTAACAAACCAGACATATTTAGCACTGATTATGAAATTACTTAATGAGTCGTTTGAAGTAGGGCTAACATCTTCCACCTGACCACGACCTATTACTAGCTCAGCCCAGCCAATTTGTATATAAATGTATTTTGAAGGAAAAGGTGGAAAAATATTTCCATTATTTTACGTCCCATACGCTTTTTTGGTAATATGATCATTTAACCAACCAGATACACTTCAAAGATATTTCTCACCTACAAATTCTCATCTATTTGCATCTCTGGGCCAGAAGTATTCTCAATTGAACGCTCATCTGTATGTGTGTTCGAGTACAGGTTTAGGT
>OY735205.1:22296816-22299316 GCA_963457665.1 Thysanoteuthis rhombus | reverse complement strand
ATTAATGTTATTTCAGTCAATTATTTGCAAATATTTTTAACGCAATTTATCTAAGCTTTTCGATTTGTTTTATGTTTTACAGAGATTCAAATATTATGGTACTATGTGTGAATTTTGTTGTTGGGGTCATCAGTTATTTTCTGTGTAAACGTTTCGGGGATTAAAAAACAAAACAGTTATATTAACATGACTTCTCAGCAGAATTGATCAAATACCACCTCCCCTCAAGCTATGATTTTAGTGTTTAACTTTATTTCATTATTTTCAGAATCATCTCATAATTCATATCGTTTGTTATTTTATATAAGGTATTATCATAATGTATTGTATACTGGTGTCATGTTTTACGACACATTTTTAAAAAAAATAAAGGGCTTACTAACTTTATATATATATATATATATATATATATATATATATATATATATATATATATATATATATATATATATATATATATATATATATATATATATATATATATATATATATATATATATATATATATATCGCTTAGATTCAGCCTTGCTGCCTGTCCAGTTCCGTAGTCCAGAGCTAGGATATCGGCTTATGGGTCCGTAGTGAAGGTTTCAATTCTGCCTCGCGGTACTGGATGGGATAATGGAAAGTCTATAGTCATACTGAAGAGATGTAATACATCGAAACAGTTGTCTGTGGATGATACAATAATAAATATGTATCTATATATATCGATAGATAGAAAGACTGAGGGAATCGAAGTTTCCAATATTTACCTTAAATACTCATTTACATACAAATAACGATAAAAAATGATTCGTTTTATTTAAAAATAATAATAATAATAATAATAATAATAATAATAATGTTTTTTCTTGGGTTTATCCACCTGCTTTAATTCAACATTATTTTGCTGAAATTACATCTGAAATATTCTGATCTGGTTGCATAGATTTTCTTTATAAATTTTCTTCTATACAGTCATATTGATCTTTGTTACGTTCTACTGATGCCTAATGTTTTCTGAAAATCTTTGTTTGTGTTTCTTCATTACATCAATTTGTTCAAAATTCGAAAAAAAATTCAACTCTTTTCTCCATTTGTTTCTTGACAAATTATATAATCTCGCCATTTTCACAATTGAAAGTGTTTAGTATGCACCAAGGGCGTGGTTTGCTCGATTACACCCTTAAAAATTGAATATCATGCAAGTTCGTGAGGTTTGTTTTGATTTATAGACATAGAAAAAATTATCCTTAGCGAGATTTATGTAGAAAATTAATTTTTATTAGGGTCGTTACCGCATGAAAAAATGTAACTGTGAATACATCACATGTTTTTTTCCCTCGTTTGTGTAATTCACAGCGGATGATGTTCTTCTGAATTGCATTTTTTCTTTATGAATAATTATGTCAATGAATAGATAATAGCCGGGTGTGTGCTAATAAATTATAGTCAGTCTATAAAATACTGTAAACAGATCGGAAGAAATTCAATCCGAATTGATGAAGTAAGCAAATTCAGCCGATAGCATGACACATTACACTGGCTATTTCAACAAAAAAAAAATGTTAAAATAAAATTTAAGAAATATTGAGCTAAGATACGTAGAAAATTTCACCGAGATCTGGTAATGTCCGGCTCGAAAATCTGTTACTGAACGAGAATTAGTAATGTGACATAAACGTTAATAAGTTTAAAAGGAAATATAAAATTTTCTGGATGAAATGTCATCTTGGGTACATTGCCTCCGCTATCAACATCCCCACCACAAAACAGACCAGCATCCCAAGGGAAATTATGAATCGCCGCCACCGATATATTCTTCTCTTTATCTCATAAATTAGCCAGTGGTGGACATAAACAAAGGGATCAATCTAGGATAAACTTAGATTGCAAATTGAACCCCCTTTTAATACCTATTTAGGGGCAAATTTTCAAAAAACAAAGAACAAAACATTTTCTCTAATCACTCCCGAATCATAGATAAATACACATGAATAACCTAGATCAAGCAACAGTGTTTAAACCAATCTGCTGTGGGTTAGGGTGATTACTAAATGTGTCAGTTTGTTAGCATAAAGAATGGAAAAGATATTTACAGTTACATACATTCATATACTCATGATGGTATCTATTCAGTTAAGTTGAAGCATGTGTTGCAAGGGCTAGATTTAGAAGGGGGGAAATTGGTTAGTTGCCACGGGTCCCCATTCTATACCAAAATATGATAATTAAAAAAAAAAATAGTTTCTTGATTAAGAAATAAATTGTTAATTACTGATTGGGAATCATTTTGGGATATATTTTATTATAACGCCTTCAATTGTTTTAGATAAATGTTCACTTGAGATATATAACCTTTCTACGTGTGTATAACTTGTCAGTTCCAATTACATGTAATAAATGGGTGAGGGTCTCACTGAACTTGACGTGCCCCGAGCCCCTAAGATCTGAATCTGGCCCCGAGTGTCGTACCAATTTTGTAAGCTTGTGCGTGTGAGTGCGTGTGTGTGTGTGT
>OY735205.1:22279316-22294316 GCA_963457665.1 Thysanoteuthis rhombus | reverse complement strand
TTTTCCGAAAATATATATATATATATTCGGAAATATATATATATATATATATATATATATATATATATATATATATATATATATATATCTTATGACTAGAGTTTCTTTGCTTATTGCAATTCTTCAGATGAATGGATTTTTTGACTGTCTCCCTGTCTGTCTCCGTGTATATATATATTTATATATACATATATATATATATATCAGCTTAACGTCACCCATACTTGTATTTAATGATAAACAGGCCAGTAGGCAACGTCATCTCCGGAATTTTAGCCACGTGCTTTCTTTTATGCTTTTCTTAAAAAAAAAAACCTGTGACACGATTCCAAATCTCACCCCGACGCCGATTTATTCGGCTCCCACAACTTTTCGTGCGTTCTTTTTTTTTCTAGTATTTCCGACGCGCATTCTCCACTTTGTGTCTTCTGATATCTATGGCGTCACAAAATATGCATCTTTTTCTGATCTGATAATGAGACATTGAGAATAATAATAATAATAATAATAATAATAATAATAATAATGAAAGTTGTCTCAACATGCGACGGAATGTATTCTTACAGTTTTCTTCGTTGCATCAAAGCTTCTGAAGACACCGATTGAAATACGGCGAAATGCATAAAGCCTTTTCTTAGTAATAACTTTTTTTGATATATGTAACACACCTTCTCAATCTTTCACTTCCATATTATCAAACTACTATCATCATATATATACTTGCAATTCAAGCCACATATATAAAATGCACTGTGTGTGTGTGTGTGTGTGTGCATGCGTCGGGCACACATATATTACTCTCTAATTCATTAGCAGAAGTTCCCAGGAGCGACACTTTGATCCTTGGCAAAAGTGCTGATCCATAAGTAGATAATGCTGTCATCTTTTTTTTTAAATCAGCATTATGCTAGTTCGTTAATAATAACAAATACTATCATTATTGTTGATGTCATTTATGCTAATACTGTCAACGTTATCTTTCATTGTAATTATACTCTTGTTTTTGATTGTCTAGCTACTACCCAAAGAACAGAAACTTTGGAATCAGTGATAATTATGGCAACCAGAGCATTATTATCATTATTATTATCATCATTATTATTATTATTATTATTATTATTAATAATAATGATAATAATAATGATATTAGTAATAATGATAATAATGATAATAACAATAATAATGATATTAATAATAATAATGATAATAATAATAATAATAATAATGATAATAATAATGATATTAGTAATAATGATAATAATGATAATAACAATAATAATGATATTAATAATAATAATGATAATAATAATAATGATAATAATAATAATGATATTAGTAATCATGATAATAATGATAATAACAATAATAATGATATTAATAATAATGATAATAATAATAATAATAATAATGGTGATGCCAGTAAATTAGCGAAGAAATAGTGATTGATTATTCTTCATAATAAGATTAAGTTGGAGATTTAATGAATCGGTGTGTACAAAATGCACGGAAGAACTTATCCCTTTATGTGAAAAATGGTACGAAAAATCATCGCGTTACTAATCACGGATATTTCATTGAAAAAAAAAATCCGTGCAAATATATCACTGCACTGGTATCATGATTAGTGAACGTCTACCGAGGTTTGATATGGACAGATATGAGGCTTAGATGAGTAGCAGTGAACGGTAGCCCGCCAAATATACTTGTAAATCATTCATCTTATAGTCGAGCATATACGGAGAAATAGATTTATTTTGTATCGCTGGTACAATGCATTTCATGAATGATATGAACGTATAAACGTACATACGCTCTTGATTCCATGTATGTTTATATATGCACATAACTTTATTTGCGTGTATAATCCTATCTATTCATTTAAATAAGCACTAATCTGTATCTCCTGTCTGTTGCTTCTTTATAACTGTTTAAAGGTGAGGAGCAATCCAGTAATGTATCCTTATTCACATTTGATTCTCAAATATCTGCAATAATGCTGATCATGAATAGAAATACATTATTATTGTTATAGTTACTATAACAGCCTTATTACCTGGGAATTGGGGAAGCTAGGTGAAATGAACATTAAAGTTGTGCCCTTAATAAATGGCACACTTGGAACATTAGAGGCCATTTTGGAGAATTTGAGATTCGAAGATGTACTGTCCAGATCGCCTCAGTGCTGGGTTCTGTAAGGATACTGAGGAAAGTGCTTGTGATTTGAAGTTATCTGACACTGATACCGTCCCTCAACCAACTGCATTATCATATCAGATTGATAACTGAATAAAATGTTGGGGTACTGATATCACCTGTGCTGTCACTTGATCCACAGTCAATGCTACCAGATACTGTATTTCTGACGTGGAAAAGACAATGAGTGCGAATAATTAACTAATCACCAAATAAGTAAGAGTCAATAAAAAAAAGGGCGGTTTTCTTAGACACAGTCACTACTCATTTCTACCTGAAAGTAAACATTTGTTGTCGTTACAAAAATAAATAAGATAAAATGAAAAATAAAAAGATAAAACAAATAAGAAAACAAAAAAACAAAACAGTGTTAATTGCAAAGAAGATTGAAACAACGATAAAAATAACGATTTATGATTTATAACGAATATAATTATTAGAGCAAAAATAATGTTAATATCAACAACAATAATTACTGCAACGATAGAAATAATAATGCAGATTATATTAATAAATCTGTCATGATTTAACCGTTGGTTTAGAGGATATTACAATGTTTACTAATTAAGTAAATATTTTGAGACCTTCAGGTGTCTAATGATTCTAAATGCAATAAATTACTCATAAAAATTCTCTTATTAATATCAAACATTGGATAATTATTTATCCTTTTCACTACATTTTATGCCAAATAGAAAAAATCTAAGTTAGACGAAAAAATAGTCCACGTTGAAACTGGGCAACAAAGCAAAGACAACGTCAGACGATATCTATCAAGTGGAAAGAAAAAAAAAATTATATCTTATTTGTTGCTGTATACAGTTCTCAACAATAATTTCAGTCGAGTGACATACATATATTTACGTACAAACATATACATAATACACACACACACACACACACACACACACACACATATATATATATATATATATATATATATATATATATATATATATATATATATATAAATTGAATTTAAATACGCACTTATATATCTAATAGTGTGACTTCCCCCAAGTTCTCTATCCATACGAATAGACATCTTCACTTAAAGATAACAATTTTACTGATAAAAAAATTTCTTACCAAATATTTGAAACAATGGACTCCTCCACTGGGAGGAATTTTGTAGTGTCTTTTCAGGAAAAAACGTATTTTCTCGAGGAAATATAAATAGTAAATATATATGTTCAAATACAAATATAAATGCATGTATAAACACACACACACACACACACACACACACAAACAGACACACACACACACACATATATATATATGAATGAATGTATATAAATATTCTGATTATATAATGTGTATTACCTAAAATTAATCAGACGAATCTTGTCTCTTGTTTTTAACAATACAAGTCTGAAAAAAAAAATGGTTGCCTAGATACATTCTATTTCGTTTATGATGTAAATATATATAATACAAATATTTTATGAAGATACAATAATACATATTTGATTAAAGGAGTAGGAAAAGATCTTTTTTTATTCAATTATATATGAATATAAAAGTATACATATATATATATATATATATATATATATATATATATATATATATATATATATACACAGACGTACTTGCTCATGTGTGCGTGCACACACACATGCACGCACACACATGCACTCACACACTTATATATATACGGTTGTATCAAGGGTGTTCGTGCATCTGATTTTTTTTAGTTCTGTGTTATATCAAATACTCACAATTGAATACTCATTATTAAATACTCAAACAAACAAGAGTGAAACAGCCAGGAGCATCGGAGGAGAAAGTATCACTGACAAAATAAACATTAGCAACAGAGTAGATAAACTACAAAATAAAGATGCTTTTGTATATATATATATATATATATATATACACACATATATATCTATATATGCACACACGCACACACACACACACATACACACACATACACACACACACACATATATATATATATATATATATATATATATATATATATATATATATATATGCAAACGTAAGTGTGTATTGATGAATAAATGAAAAGCATCCAACCAATGCTTTTAATCTTAGCATATCTACTGGAACATTCAATCATACGGGTTTCGTCATTCAATTTCCGTCTGGGACCTTTATAAGATAACCCCTCTTCTTGCTGAATAACACACTTCTCTATCTACGTCAGAGAACAAAGTGGTCGTATATATTAGCAAATGTAGGTCATATCAGTTATCTAAATAGGTAAAGAAACAGAGACACCAATTTTAGAGTAGGTTCATACATACACAAGCGAATACACACACACAACTGTATATAGACAGTCATAAAACACCCACCATACGAAGGTGTTTTTATGCATCTATTTTCTTTTATGTACATTAGTACGTCAATAATTCCGAAGCCTAATGATGAATAATGCATCTTTTTAAACAACAAATATTCATTTTCACAACATAATCCCCTTTCTTGTCAATCCCCTAATTTCAGTGGTTAATATTAATCACATAGAACGAATATCATACGGTGAACATTTTCTCTTTGTTTACTTTTTTGATCTCGAAGGGAAAATACACGTATGCTTTCAACAGAACAATGTGCTTACAGTTGATTAATATATATATATATATATATATATATATATATATATATATATATATATATATATATATATATATATACATATATATATATACGTGTGTGTTATTTTGCCCGTTGGTTTTAGATTTAGATTTTTTAAAATGAACTCGAAATTGATTAAAACTCATCTCAGATGCAGTTCTTGACTTTCAACCAGATTTGCATCTGAGATTAGTTCTTACTTATTTTAGAATTTTATAAATTAACTGTGCAGATCGAAATAACGTGAGAATCGATCTCCCGACTCTATATCGAAGGATGGCTCACTTAATGCAAAACTGTTGGAACTCAATGACAAGCGCCAATCCGAATCGCAAGGTAAATATTCGAAAAAAAATTAATAGTAATGATTTACAATATTTTCAGTTAAAGATTAATATGGCACAGAATAGATAAGGAATGAGCTTAAGGGTTTGGACAGGCGCTTGCCCTTAAGTACAAGTAATTCAGTTGCATTGAAGGTTGTAAGTTCGATTTTGCACTTGGAACTTATTCTTTATTTCTCTCTACTCTCTTAACATATTTATTCACGACTGAAGGGTATCCATCCTCTAGTTATATCGCAATAAAAAGCAACATTAAAATGAAGGTAAAAAGTAGCGGAAAAAATGATGATTTGTCTATTTTGTTATTTAAAAGAAAGTTTGAGCAGGGTTGAAAGTTCAGATCCGCACCTGATATTATAAAAGAAAATGATAGTATTCAGTTAATAGAATCATGTCGCTTTTCATCAAATATGAATAAGATGTCTTACGTCTTATATTTTCTTTTTTACAATTTTTCATTTATCTATTTGTTCTGCAGTAAATTCCTTTGATTATTTTTTTTTTTCATTTGACTCATTTCTCAATTCTAGGCTTAAAAAGCTATGATTCAAATGAAAATCTAAAATTCCGGATCACTTATTACTTTCTTGTTTATGATTGAATTTTTAAAAATGTTGCACCTGAATATATGTCTAATGTGGGCTTGTATTTATAAATTTATGCAATGAAAGTTTTCAACAATAATTTCAATCTAGTGACTATTAAAAATCTTCTTTATGATATTTATATTCTATTCAATATTATTTAATATATTTTTAAAAATATATATCAAATACATAGGGTTCAACTTATACACATATGTAGAAATATATGTTTATTTTTCTTGTTATGTTTGGCTTAATTTATACATAAATATGCCGGTAATCGTTTATCTTATATATTTCTCCCATTTAAAGTTTAATCCATATTTATTTTATGAACATCTTTGTACGTTCTTCTATCAACTAAAACACACTTACTCTTTTCATTTACATTGAAAAATAATATCATCTGTGCTGGTAAGTTAAGGCAGGATTATATGATTTATATTGGGTTTAATTTTATTCTAATTTTATGAATATGCAGATTTATTAAATCAAATACTCAAGATTTAAATATATAAAGATTTTTCAAATATTTTAGGTTTAAAGCATTATGTACGTGAGTATGCGAGAAGAAGAGATGAGTATAACAAGTCCATATATCTATATCTATCTATCTATCTATCTATCTATCTATATCTATCTATCTATCTATCTATCTATCTATCTATCTATCTATCTATCTATCTATCTATCTATCTATCTATCTATCTATATATATATATATATATATATATATATATATATATATATCCATGGCGTACAGTGAATTTTCTTGTTGGTTATGCTACTCAGTTATTACCATTTGCGTTATTTTCGTTTTAATTTGAACAAATCTTTTCCTAATTGTAATTGATATTTTAAGCAACGAAAATAGAACAATTTTATCTGTAGATGCTTTCATAATTACATAAGCACACACGCACACACACTCACACACACACACATACACACACACACACACATATATATATATATATATATATATATATATATATATATATATATATATATACATATCGATTATATACATACATTTTGTCTATAACAATGGTATACCCTTGTTTCGCTATATTCAGCTCATCAGATAGACAATGTAACTGGGCTTTCAAGGTGTATATTCCCCCCCATATATATATATATATATATATATATATATATATATATTTATACACAATATTTTTGATACTTTCAGGTTGCCCAACTATTTTGACCATGTGCCAGACTATGCTATGCTTGTCTTTTTTGACGAATTCTTCAGACGAGCAGTTCTAATCGTTGTAGGTTAACTCAGACTAATTTTCTCGTCTTTATTGTTTTGTTTTATTACAACATTCCGGTCGCGTATTTTCAGGCCTCCCTCGGCTGTCCGTTGTGTTTTGAAATCGAGGAAGGCCGGAGAGTTTGAAGCCAACATATTGTGATAAAACAAGATAACAAAGACGAGTTAATTAGTTCAAACTCGTATTCAAGATGGAAAATGGGAAAATGAATAAATTAGACTTTAAACAATCAACATGGGAAAATTCCCGGATGGGAAGTCAAATTTTTAGGAAAAAGATAAATACTTTTTGTTGTAATGAAACTAGGGAAACAATAGGGAAAGTAGATTCTCATGAGCAAACACAAGCTGATTTATTGCATTGTATTTGAAATTATTGACGTTCAACGTCATTCAGTATAGTATAGTATTGTGAGCTTCCTTATTATTATATATAATTATTCTTATAACTGCAAAATAAATCAGATTATACTATACTTTGAATGGCGCCGAAATCAAGTTCGCCTGAACCCATTCCAGCAGCGACTTTCTTAATCACTTTCTCTTACACACGCAATAGATATTTCTTCTGCTTAACTTAATTTGGTACAAGGTTATAATTGTAGGGTTATCAGTGAAGATCAAACTCACCACAACAATAATCTATGGTCAACGGGGACACTCAAATATATACCCTCACCATATGAGGGCACGGGGTAGACAAGGGTTTCTCAGCCTGGGCGATATTGCTTATTGTTGGGCGATTTCAACCTTTGGTTGGGCGGTGAGCAACTGCGCAGAAAATTGTGGGCGTTTAGAAATATTGGTGGGTGGTGTATGATATTGAGTATTAAAGTCTATGATTGACAATAAGAAAAATCAGTCAACATCAACATTTACTCTTTTTGATTTACCAAGTAGCACTGTGATATCATAAATTGTATTGGTGTGTAGAGAGAGGTGTAAATAATTGTAGGTATGCATATATATCCGAACAACACGCTCTATCGGTAGGTACGTGGTACTTCTATCCATGTCACACTCTTGAAAGATTACTAGACTCAAGACACAAGGATCGTATTGATGATGTGCAAAAACTGTGTGTGTACACCAAACATTTGATGTCATTACTTTACGTTACTTCCATTAAATAATCTTGTAACGCGAAAGCCGTTCAATTTCATTGTTATGTTTGAGTTAAAAATGATTTGGTTCTCCTTTTGGACATCTATTCTACAGGTGGATGGTGGAAAAACTGTCCATGTAAAAGTAGGCGGGGATGCCAAAAAGTTTGAGATCATGTGGCATAGAGCATTAGTTAGTAAGCTTTTCTCTCAAAACCATCTCAGTTTGAAGTTTTCCTACCACTGTTGACTAAGCTGAGGTTAGTAAATTAGGGAACCTTGCCGTAGATCAGGAGTTTGAAAGATAAGCTCACTGATCATTTTTGTAGTTGTGAGTTTGATCCCAACTTTCAGACTAATTTAGTCTTATCGGGGCATCTTGCCGTGTTGTGGTTAACAAGCTAATATCGCTGACCACTATTACTGTTGTGTGCTCGATCCTCATTGGGTACCCCACTGTTGCGACTTACCTCTATACGAAGCTAAGCTTTATGAATATGAATACTGGGTGGATGCTTTGGTTAACAAGGTTATCTCGCAGACAAATTCGATAGTGAAGTGAGTCCGATCCTCTCTGGGAACTTTACTACTGTTGCCTTGTGTCAGACTAAGTGCCAAATTGTCACGTACATTGATACACTCTTCGGCGAACACACACATAGAATCTCTTCCTATAAAGCAGACACTCATTCACTTTACACACATCGAAAACACACACGCGCACACACACGCACACACACAGAGGAATCCCCTCCCTAAAAAGCCGTTTAAATTAGTGCCAACCATTTTCGCCTTATGAGTTCCTGTATGATTTTATTGCTCTTCAGTTTAATGTTTTACTACTTGAATAAGTCATTTATGTTTATTTCACTGTACTTGTGTTGGCAGACTAAAATCTTAGGCTCCTATTAAGAACGATATGTGTGTGGTCTCAGAGGCCCCTCAAGGGGAAACCCCGATGTTTCTCTTTCTTCATTTTTAAAAAATAATAAAGCCATATTAGCATCGCAAGCTGGTTCACTACCCTGTTGAAAACTCTCTCTCTCTCTCTCTCTCTCTCTCTCTATATATATATATATATATATATATATATATATATATATATATATATACATATATATATATATATATAAAGAAGAGAGTGCTTGATATCAGGAATGGAACAGTGTAGACATAGAAGTCAACATGAAGTGTTAGTTTTCCTGTTTACACCAACTGTATATATATATATACGTATATGATTATTATTTGAAACGATATCCCCTTCGTACATGGAGAATGAGTCACTCGGCCAAGACAGCGTTAATAAACAATTAAAGAAAATGTGGCTATCGCAGGAATCGAATCCATGACGGAAAAGTACCTGCCCCAACGTAGCGACACTCTTGACCATTGAGCTAAACAGTCTGACGGAGAGCTGGAGGTTTAAATAACCAGCCCTAACATTTTGCCGTTATAGTATATACGTAATTACCAGCAACAAGACACATTAACAAAACCGGCCACCGATCAAAGAAGAGAAGGAATGTGTTGAGGGTGTTATTTTGACCTCTGGCAACAGTAAGGGTCTCAGTGGTTCAATCGATTGGCGTGGACTGGGTTCTCCCATGGAAAAGGGTAGAGGTTCTAATCCCACCCCGGACTTGTTTCCTTATCTTTTGATCATCACCGTTGTCTCACTTAGTACCGTAATAATTCTGTCCGAGCCAAAACTGTCTTTTCTTCGATATATATATACATACGAATGCATATATATATATATATATATATATATATATATATATATATATATATATACACACATATATATGTGTGTGTGTGTGTGTGTGTGTGTGTGTGTGTGTGTGTGTGTGTGTCTGTTTTGGGTCTGCCTACTGGTTTAGGTATGCGTTTTTAAAGTACATTTCGTTGTTCGCCCCTGCCCCCCATGAATAATTCTTACGCTCTAGACACTGGGTGATATTTGAATACATTTCTTAAATTGCCGAAAACACGATTTTCAGTAATTATTTGATAACTAGCAGTATGTGTGATCTGTAATATTTTGGGGAGAACTTACTCAACAAATACATAAAAATCTCATACACTATAATCATTTTGTAGTGGTACAGAAAACTCTGACGGCTAGAGGAAAGCAAGAATAACCACAGTCGTATTTTAACGATTGCTGTATTTGAACTTGTTGGCAATGATTCTTCTTTTTGCCGCTGTCCACTGACTTTACGCCCACTCCATCACTTTCCCGTTTGAATTAGTCATTTTCTGACCAGACAAAATAAATATCTCTGTTGGCAGGGAAAATTGGTGATCAAACGCCGAATTTCTGGCGATTTGTGTTACCACATATTGTAGGTAAAATGAATGCAATATTTGTGCATCAATCTGTATGTTGTGAAGTGAAAATCAAGTGAAAATGTTTGTCAGAGATCAGGAATGAACGCAAATGTTACTAACATAGTATAGTTATTATAAGCATAATTACAAATAGTTTGACAATCGGAATGCATTGTAAAAGACTTTACTAAAAAAGAAAAATACATTTAAAACCCGGAAAAAAAGTTTTTCGTAGGCCACGTCTAAAAGCGTGTATACGGTCAGAATTTTTCCAGTATTCTCTCTTTCAATGTTAGAACCTGATTGTAATACATTTTTTATAGTAGTTTTATTTTCATAGTAGTTTTTTTTAATAGTTTCTTAAAGTATTTTCGTGTCCTCTCCATCAGCTACCAACAAACTGGATTATTACAAATATTAACACAGTGCAATGCGATTTTTGTTTCTGCATGATGAGTGTGTTTTTTTTAATTGCTTATGTCCACAAAATATAGAAAATGGCTATTAACCCCTTTCAAACTTTGCTTTAGCGACCAGGACAATTATATACATAGGTAGTTGTTTTTCTTACTTTACGTAATCAAAACTGTGCAAATTCGCCAGTTTCCAAATAGGAAATAAGAAGATTTCAAATAATCAATATCACAAAAGCAAATTTTGAATTGACTTTTTCCAATACTTTTTAGACAAACTTGATGAGAAAGTAACACTTATTACCAAGGAACAAACAAAAAGTAAAAATGTCACAGTGTATTTCGACCATACAGATTAATGGTATATGCAGGAACCAGAATCTATCTTAGAGGATTAGAAATACAAAACCCTACGGGACTTAATGATTTAAACGAATCACAAAATCCAAGTAAGAAGACCAGTTAGTTATCGTGAACAAAGAGAAAAAAATATGTTGAAAAGTGAATTCAAAACTAGAAGGAAATTAAAAATTAGACGAATATCAAGACCTTGTAACAGAACAGAAAAAAATCGTATCAAGACGGTACCAAACGGTCTTACAAAAAGGGAAGGAGAACCGAGAACCATCCAGGCAATAGCATCACTGAAAACAGCTAGAATATCGTGAAGGGTGCTGAAATACTGGAAAGACTTGTTGTCACTTGATCCCCGGTGTAAGCCACCACTTACTACTGAAGTGATCACTCCATGAGCAGAATATGATAAGATTGAGATGATGATTATTTATTCGATAATTATGATTATAAAACATTCACCAAGTATTCCCCACCCAATAAGACCCAATTAAAAATCTATTCTGATATAACATATCAGACAGCGTCCATTACATTGGAAGGCCGATCAACTGAGGCTCACGGTGTAATGTAAAAACAGGAATACCTTGAATAGTGTATTTTGATTAGTACGGGTTTTGGTGTAGTATGTTTAAGGAATTGCAGTACAAATTGAGGTAACTAAGTATAAGCGGAAAAAAAAGTTAAATTATGATCGTGTTGAATAATACAGAAAATTTGGGAACAAATAATCTGCGCTAATCAAGGTGTACGTGTAGATAAGCAGTATTAAAACTTATAAAATAAATGCTTTTGTCAAACAAAAAATACGTCTGAGACATTCATAGATTTTTCATCAGTTGGAAAATACGATACTAAACAAAACCCTACATAAAATGTATTTCATTTAATGATGATGATATGCGTATAGAAACATGTTATATATCTGATAAGTCTTTATATAATATGTTTTTGATTTAGTTATTGAACATCAATTGATAGACAATGGAGTGATTAGATGAATTATATGGAAAATCTACAAATGTTCTTATTGTAACATAATATATATTCTTAGAACAGCATATCTATCTGTCCATTATTGATTTTTATCATGATGGTTGCCATAATGAATTAATATACACACACACACACACACACACACACACACACACACACACACACACACACTTATATATATATATGTATATATATTTGTGAGTATATATAAATTTGTGTATATATATATTTGTGTGTGTGTCTGTGTGTGGGTGTGTGTATAAATACATATATATTCATAAAAGAAATATGGTTTAATACATTATATTAAGTAAAGAATCATAGTCTCGAACTCTAATTAGAGTATTCCATGCTTACAAAAGATGAAAACTAGAATTTAGAGTCGGTGAGCCAGAATAACCATGCACTGAAGGCAAAATGTTTACAATTTATGATTATGCTAGTTAAGAAGGAAACACAAGGAGTTTCAACAAAGATATTCTTTATTTATTCAAGTTGATTTGGATAGAATGTTATTGCATTTATTATTTCTTGTAACCGGTGGATAATTTTCATCTTTGTAAGTTCTTACCCTTTTCCATCATGTAAGGATTTCTATGCAACGAAATTTTTAACCATTCGTGAGTAACAGCCTAAATGTTGACTAAAACCTTAATCTAGAAAACTCGAATTTTACATTATTAAAAAAAAAACAAACAAAAAAACAAAACAAAAAAACCAAAAAAAAAAAACAAATGAGAAGTCCTTGTGCATTTTGAAATTAGATATCATTTTACTGGAAAATTAATTTGCAAGATTTCTGTTGTCAATACCGAAAACTAAATTGAAATCTTTTTAAATTCTCAATTTTTAATCGACTCCTTGTATTGATTCAAAATTAAACCAAAATAAAATATTGATTTAAAAATAAGCGAAAAAAAAAAAAAAATTGAAATGGTTGTCAGAGAATAATTGTTGGACATTTCGTTTGTGTTCAGCTCTTTTTAAATTGATATTCATGAATTTCAACACAAAAAGTTTTCGGTAGATCTCAAGTAACTGCAGGCGCGGATCAAGTGGTTCCAGGAAAACCACTATACGTTTTTAAAAGGTTGTCTAGATAAAGAAATCTTATAAATTAAATTTATTAATTAAATTAAATATGAATAATATAAAATTAAATTTATATAATTAAACCTGAATAATCCAAAGTAATCATACATTAATCTTGAAGCAAAAAATAATTTTGTTTTCCATTTTATATAAGTGGAGTGTCTCCCGTCTTATGCCTAGTAATTTTTATTTATTGGTTCTCCGGTTACTTTCTTTTTACTTTAAATAGATTTTCCTATTTTGACCCAGCCCACACTTGATTTTTTTCATTTGCATCCTGCTCAAAATCCTAAATCCGACCTTGAACAGTGAGTCTCCTCAAATGTATCACTCTCTTAGTTTTCTCTAAGTCTTTGATATGGCCATGGTCAAAATAATTTTTTAAAAACATTTTCTAGGTCGCGTAAAGATTATTGAGATTTTGGACAAATATTGTGATTAATTATGTAACCAGAGTTTTTGAAAAAAATCTCGATACAGATATTGGTGCTTATTGTGAAATGAATGACTCAATGTTATTCAATAATTTTATGAATACAAATTTCGTTTCTGTTACATTTTAGTATTCTCCATAATAAGCAGTAAACATCGTAATTAATATTTCGCAATTTTTTTTTTTTTTTTACGGGGGATGGGATTAATTTGTTTCTATGTTCAGTTACAGTAAGATTACGACTAAAGACTAATAACATTGAGTGAGGGGTCGCGAAAACACTTGTCTCATCGGTCGGGAGTAAAAAAAATATCTGAGAAGCTCTGCTATAAACCTTTATTAGTTATTTTTGACTACTATTTCCTTTCATCTTATTTTTTAGTTGACTTTTAAGTTATGATTTCTTTTACCGGCAAAAGCAAAAAACGTATTAAAAATGTAGTTTTTCAAAGAATTGTTTGTGCTTCTAATCAATAACACCTCTGTTTCCTTTGAACAAGTGTCAGTTGAGAAAAATGATTTTTGTTCGGGTTTGCAATTTATGATGTAACTATAATGCTGAAGTAAAAACTAATTTTCCGTCTATTGTTCAGAATCATTTAAAAAAAAAACACTGCAATTTTTCTGAATATAATTGATAATTCATTAAAATGTAAAACACCCCAAATGATTTGACATAGGCAGTAAGATAAATACTTCAAAGCCACACTTTCGTACAACTGATATAAAGTAAGAGTCCAGGTCAGCATTATGGTTGGAACTATTAAATTATCATTATTATCAAATGATATTATTAAACCCAAACCCTCCGAAAAAATGTCTCCTTTAAAAACTGACACTTTCCAAAACGCTATTCTTATTGATAGAAAGCACCACAAAAGTCTCTAGAATGAATTAAAAACAAAAGCAAAAACAAACAAAATAGCAAATCTTATAGAGTTTTCCGGTTTCAGGGCCAGCATTTTGAAATCGAAGAATAAGCTCTCAGTGTAAATGATCTTTTTTTTCCAATTTGCTTTGTTGTGTACGAAGAAATATCCTAAAGAATTGTTGTCACATTTGAGGTTATTTTCCCCCGGGCAACGCAGGGTATTCCTGCTAATACACACACACACACACACACACACACACACATATATATATATGTATGTATGTATGTATATATATATATCGAGAGAGAGACAGATAGACAGAGACATACATATAGCTACATATATGTCTACATACATCAAATCGAACGTACATAGACACACATATTTATGTAT
>OY735205.1:22266816-22274316 GCA_963457665.1 Thysanoteuthis rhombus | reverse complement strand
ATTGAGTTATATTACATAGAAACTGTCGCGTTGAGAGAAACAAATAAAGCTGATTTAGACAGTGAATAAGCGAAAATAGTAATGTGCATATATATATATATATATATATATATATATATTGTGTCATTCACAGACAGCTGTTTCGTTGTATTACAACTCTTCAGTGTGGCTATAGACTATACATTATCACATCCAGTACCATCCAGCAGGATTGAAACCTTCATTTCAGACTCGGAGACTGGTATCTTACCTCTGCACCAGGGAACTGGATGGACTGTGAGGTTGAATATAAGCGATATATTTATTTTTAGCATATATTCCCCATCCACCAGAGTGCTCTCCTCTCTCCCCCTCTCTCTCTCCTTCTCTCTCACTCTCTCTCTTTCTCTCTCTCTCTCTCTCTCTATATATATATATATATATATAGAGAGAGAGAGAGAGAGAGGAAGAGAGATACAAGTTACGTATTTACTTTTAATCATATCGTATATGAAATATACATACATTCTTTTGTATAAACGTAATTAACGTTACTTGCAGATAAAATTAAACATTTATACGTTTTATAATCAAATTCTGTCTGTCACAGATATTTGCATTAGTTTCCGACCACTGACAACCCTTTTACTCCGTAATCTTCAATGCACAACACACAGACTGTTTGCAGAAATATGTCAAAACGGATTTTTGGCCAAAACACGATATGATTTTTTTTTTTACCACCAGGAATAAGTAGTTTTTCTTAATGGTGTCTATGATGAGAAAGAAGTGGAGTTGTGGTACAGTCAGTGGGCTGTGATAAAAATGTCTACGTATATTCTTTCTTCGACATCAAGATTAGCCATGCTACTATATATGAAATGATTGGAATGGATTTTCGCAAATTTGTTTGATAAATGCTACCAGTGATATCCTGGGTTAGATAAACAGTGAGTTATGATATATTTCCCAAAAGGGAAATAAAATAACCAGTCAGCCTATGCAGTATTTAGACGTTCACAAATTGTCCAATGTAGTGAGTTTGATTCTCACTCGGTGCCACACGCAATTGATCTTGTACATACGAAGGTGAACTTACTATCATTACCCCTGCAGTAAATTCGATCCTCACTGTGTGTCCACTTTCCAAGCCCCAGTAAATATCAATTTCTAGATTGCAGTTGCTGAAAATATTATATTGGTGAAGAATATGTGATTAAATTTGTCTATGAAACAGTGATTCAATGATTTTTTTTTATGTGAAGAGAAACCGAATAAATATTTTTTCTTTTCCTTTTTTTTTTTTCCTCAGGTCTGAATTTTCTGATGGTTCATCCGACGTACAGATGAAAAGAAAATCCAAATGAAGAGGAATCGATTCGTCAAGAGACGAGCAAGACTTTGTAGTCGGGGGAAAGACTTACCCTGTAAATCGGAGAAGTAGTTGATTCTGAAACTTCTCGTTTCACAGGGTATATTTATCTCACGGCAGCAGTCCTCAAGATGAACCAAAAAAAACCCAAACCCCGATGGAGGAAATCTGACCATTTCTCATAGACTTTGTCTGAAATTCTGAGCTAAATGATATTCATTTTGCTACATATTATTCGGACTAGTATTTCATCTCTGTTGGTTGTTATAACAATATTTCGTCTGATGCGTTCTTCGGTCTTCCCCGTGCGTATATCGCATCCAACGGTTTTTCTGAGTCGCTTAGTACTTTTTTGTTTTTTTTTAACATTAGTAAAATACGTATAAGGAAATTGAGTTTTAATTTCAAAGTCATGGGAGAGCCAATACACAAGGGAAATTCATTTGACAGATAATGCCCCCTTCATCAAGAGTTGACATCAGGATGATGATTTGATTTAAAATTACACTTTTCCCCGTCTTGTCCGGACGTTCAAATAAAATAACAAAACTGCCATTCAGTCAAGTAAACTTCTCAAGCTGCAACGATCTTGATTTTGTACCGAACCACGCCTCAAATGCCTCATATATCCGAGGAAGATCAGAGAAAATACTGACCGAAACATTATAATAAAATAAAAGATGATCATATTAGCCTGGATGATATTAGGAATAATTTGCTTAGCATTCGCATTCTGAAACAATTCTTCTAACCATCCAGCTACCAGAACGTAAGCCAGGAAACTCTGATCATTCCGTTATTCAGCTTCTATGCGAAGCACATGACCACTAACATTTTCTCCAGATTATTCTAATGCTTTTCGGTATCAAATAGATAGAAAGCCAATTCTCAGTTCACATCGAAATTCACGTTTCAAATAAATACCGCATTTTTCGGCTTATAAGATATATGTAGCCCCCAGACACACTCCTGTTCTAAATGTCATCTTTATTGCTCCACAACACAACTCATTATGACCTTGTTGCTGTAGAGTAAGACTTTTGGAAGTTAGTTGCCAATCTATTACCATCAACGCATTAGATATAGTGCAATATTGAAATGAAGGTTTCAAAGCGCTTTACAGCCATTATTGATTTTACTAGTATTTCTTTCATATTTGAAATAAGATAAATTCTCATCAAATATCGATAATGGCTTCATCTCATAAAATGGCTTCATATAAAGAATAATAAAAAGTCCTACATCTGATAAAATTCTAGTTAATATTACTACAGACTAGTACATTCACTGGCTATCTTTAATTATGTAGTATTAGAAAAATCATTTTTCAAAACTTCCTCAGACCTTTTTCCTTTTCTTTTAGAGAAAATTCTGTAAAATGATTTCCCTGGTGGGGCCAACAATTTAACAATATCTATATATCTAAAGGCTACTAACTGTTTTTTATAAAATTTACTTTTAGATATTTCCTTTAATTTTTGCTTGAATGATTACGCTGTATTTAGATGAGATACGACCAGATTTATTCATCTCTGTTTTAAAACATGATCTTGTATTCAATAATCTATCTAATTAAACAAAAATTTGTTATGCTCATCAGAAATAAGAGGATAAGCCCCCAGCAGATTTAAGAGATTTATTCTTTCGGCTTTTTTTTGGCGGGATATCCAACCAGGCTGCATTGAAAAGATGAAACGATGTCTTTGTAATTTTATTGGAAATTTCACGGTAGTGCATAAGGCTTACAAATTCAGCTTCGGTTCGTTTTTTCACCTCTGGAATCCTTCAGAACTGACATAGAGAGCTGAAATTCTAACTTACAGTTTTGAATAAACATTATGCTGGACATAGACTAATCTTTCTTTTAATTTTTCCATTTGATTATTTATCTACACCTTGATCATCATCTGATATCGACTTGCTAAAACTTTTTTGGAAAGCTCTATGTCTAAGCTACTACAAATCAAAATAAATCTAATCAATCTGCTTTGAGAGTTTTAGAGCAAAAAACAAATAAAAACAAAAAGACAAAAACAAAACCCAAACTGAATTCTGGCCATCTCCAGGTCTACTGTTCGAAATAGAAGAAAATAATGAAAAGATGACAGTGTGCTAAATCTCTGAAGATCTGCCCATCATTCAAATTGCCATTTATTTCTTGTACTGGCTGTTCTAAGAGCAGGTTTTATAATAACTGTTCTGCCATGATAACTCCAGCGATGATAATGTACTTTCTTTAGCTGAGTGGACTCAATCATACACATTTGCTACTTTGCAACGGGATATATTCTCAATAGCTGGTCTCTTACGACGTTGCTATACATAAACGAGACACATTTGATTCTTTTTCATACATCAATGTATGCTCAAGCTGTTTACCCTTAAAAAGAAAATTCCTGATTTCAACACTCAGAGAAATCTGCTTATTATGATCACTGATACTGTTATCAAAATTATTTAGTTCCTGGCACTTTATTACAGGTGATCCTTCGCTAAATGTTATCAAACGGTTATTATCATCTAAAAGACCCTCATGGGGTCACAATGATAACTGCCCCATTCTACAATCAGACTGTCCAATAATTTGGAATTTGACAGTTTTCCGGCCCCTGGAGTAGGAGGTATTGTGATGTAATAGTGCAGTTCTTTCTTTTAGGTTTTGTAATAAATGTGTATTTTGATTAAATATCTCAACTAAGTGAAATAATAATGTCTGTTTATTATATCATGTTACTGCATAATATTCGATCAGTTGGCAATTTTTAAACCTTCAATCTACTTTTTGAATTTTTTAAAACATTAATTGGATGAAATAATGAAATGATCTCCCTTTTTATCATAATATTCCTTAAAAGTTTAGACCCTTGCATGGAATACTCTTTTCGAATATTTCTTGACATTCAATACTAAATAAGAATTTGTAAGGTGACAGCTATGCTATCAACATTGTTGATATGATCCTTTTTCAGCAAAGTTTTCTGCAAGGGAGGTTCCAGCATACGCAGGTTTTGTTCCAAACTTTTTAGATGATATGTAACAAGGTAAACTCATTTGGATTCATTGGAAACAGAGAACTGCCATTTTGAATAGCTTAAATCGGTTAGATTCTTCTATGCCCAGCTTTAAAAATGGCTAGATATAATCACCAGGTAACTGTATCGCTAATATATTCGCTAAAAGACATAGAAAAGCTCTAAAAAGTAATAAATATTAATGAAATAAATATATCTAGATAAATAAAAAGAACAGTATCTTACGATCGAGAACAGCAACTTTATTTGAAGAATGATTTTATTTTCATTATTTTGTTAGAGTTTTGGGGGTGTACAGTTGCCTTGAAATGAAATCGAACTAAATTCAGCTATTTGAAAGTAGTCATTAGAATATATATAACCACTCAAAATGGCCGTTTTCTGATACCGACGTCAAACCAAAAATTACACACACAATTTACTGTACGTGAATCTTGGAAAGACTGCAACATTGGCAGAAATGAATAAGCCTCAAAGAATGAACGATGAAGTGAATCAAGTGAGTGAACTAAGACGTTGATTTTGAATGATTTGAAAGACACGATTCTGTTTATAAATATTTTAATCAATAAAATTTATTCGCAAATTCTTGAAGAAAAGTTGAAGCTCAGTTCATTTGCATGCGTCTAAAACGACATCACAGAAAAACGTTGAAATATAATTATTACACTATTATGGTCGTCATAATTATTGATGAGTAATAATTATACTCAATCATGATAGATCAATTTTATTTGCAGAAGTTTTACAAAGTAATTTTTCTATTTTCAGCTATTTAGGAATGGAAACTATTTCCAGCATTCTGAAAAGATGATACACCAAAATCTAAAAATAAATTTTTAAATATACATTTTTGAAAAATATTTTTTTCATTTTTTGCATCATTTTTTGAAAGCTTAAAAAGCTCATCGACTCCAGTTCTGAAATCTGCTTAAAACAATTAATCCAACGGTCCTCTTACATAGATATTCTGCAACAGGTCTGGCCTGTCAGTATTGTAGGATTGAACGAAGATCAATCGAATTGTTCCATTATATTACAAACAAACAAGACCTTTTAGTATAAAATAGTCGATTTTATCTAACCAGTTCTACATAAACCATTGATTAAAAGTGCTTTATTCATTGTTTTGTGGAATTCAGTAATAGACTTTGGTACAACCCAAACTCAGATTTAAATACAGGGAGGTACCAGCAGACATATTTTGCTGATCATATGTGCATATACTATTTCGATTAAATGTGGACCTATTGAAGGGATGCCACTTGATTAGTTTTATTAAGGTAAACCGAATCTTATTAGAGTAATTGTGGTAAAAATGAATTTATACAATAACATTCTGAATATTAAGTGTTTAACTGACAAGGATTTTCATGAAATAATTAGAGACTTATTTCTGTTGATACCAATCAAACACTCAAAAAGTTAACTGTTACAGATAACTAATCATACTCTAAAGGAAAATGCATAAACTGCTCGGGAAACTAGAATTAGAAGTGTATTAAAATAATCATGAATATGATATTGAAGAAAATATCCTGGATAACAAAAAAAAGAAGAAAAGTTGATACAAACGAAAGAAACGGTTACCTAATGATCTTTTCTCGCAAAATGATTGTTTTAAGAGAGAGATATTAATCAATCAAACAAAAATGAGCTCAGCTACAAACCAGCAGGTGTACGTCTTGTGGATATCCCACTCATATGCTGACATTTGGAAATTTGAATTCAAACATTGGATATTAATAGAAGACCAGGATTCCTGACCATTTCAACCGATACCTTTTCATAACAGCAATTAAGCTTAGTCCACTTTTTTGAATAAAAAATATGATTCTTTTACTTCTAAAGATTTGGCAC
This sequence comes from Thysanoteuthis rhombus, assembly GCA_963457665.1. Lineage (NCBI taxonomy): Eukaryota > Metazoa > Mollusca > Cephalopoda > Oegopsida > Thysanoteuthidae > Thysanoteuthis > Thysanoteuthis major. The sequence goes on along the minus strand of OY735205.1, from coordinate 22,268,073 downwards.
AAGGTCATGGTGTTAAAGTAAGTGAGCTAGTCTGACTGTTCAACCATGCACTTATGGTCTTCTTCTATAGTAAGCTCAGTTTATTAAATATCTATAGCCCTGGAGGTAATCCAAAATCACATCGACAAACAAGTTCTGATGTCACTGAGGACAAACCGAGCGATAAGTTATATTTTTGTCTCGATGTTCAGTTTTTCACTCAGTTTACGCAGAATCACCGACCTATACTGCCAACTGTCATTCCTCCCTAGGGGTGGGCCATAAAATCAATAATCTGATCCAACCCTCAGAGAGAAATTTCTCATCCCTTAAAGTGGATCCTTGATGTCTTCAGTAGAGACTGAGGAAGTAAACCCCAAAATAAGCGACCGTATGTCACATTTTTTTTTTCATTAGGGAGTGCCAAATAAATGTAGCCTTTAAACAAGTGTCCTAAATCAAACAGTACACTGGCGACAGGGAATCCGTTATCGAGACATACCTACCCATCGATTTCAGAGGAACAAGGCAAAAGCTGAACATAACAGGTATGTTTCTGGTAACTAACCGCGTGATATAAATCCCTGTGCCTCATTTTACATTGATAGGTAAATAAAATGAATACTCTAAATAGATGAATCTTTCGATATAAACGCAATTGGTTATTAACTTGTGGATCATTTAACCTGTGATATGACGGATAGGATTTATTATGAGTATTAAAAGTGTCATTATCATTATTCACTCCATGAAGAGGTGACATGGAAAATCCTTGCGTTGAGACAGAAATACAAATAATTCAGTGTCAACTGCACTAGAATGTAGATATTTACCGTATTCCACCATGTATAATTCGCTACCATAGATAGTCTGCGTCCCCAAATTTCTTCAATTTCGAATGAAAAATGCTTTATCCCATAAATATAATTATCCATATAATATAAATGACAATTATGTTCCCACAGATAATATGCCCCTGGATTTTTTTATAGCTTGGATCTTCCGGGAAAATGTGGGTTATACATGGTTAAATGCAGTTCGAAGTTTAGCTTAGTCTGGCACAACGTCGCAGTGATTGGGAGCCCAATGACTACAGAACTTACTCGCTACGGCTTGCGTTAGTAACCTGTCGAATATTGCTCTATGACGATCAGAGACTTGGTTAAAATATTTCAATAAGACACGTCAAGAGGAAATTTAACTATCTATATAACTGTCTACCGATGTTTATTCATAGATTAAGACATTCATTAAGTTTTGCTCTGACTGGAAAAATAC
>OY735205.1:22216816-22261816 GCA_963457665.1 Thysanoteuthis rhombus | reverse complement strand
ACTCTATATAAAATAGCAAAGCACATGTTTGACATAAGCTATAAATTCAAATAATTGCTGAAAGGGAGTTGGTGTTTATCAACAGGGCTTGATATAACTGTTTTGTTTTTTAAAATCCCCCAAACGGTTACATGGTAAATAACTGATGATTCCAACAAGAGAACATTTGCACGTAGTACCATAATAGCATTGTATATGTAAAACAGAAAAAAAAACACCGTAGAAAATTGCATAAATTAAATCAACAGGTATTTAGAAATAAGTGAATGAAGGGACACAAAAGAATTTTTGAAAAGGTTTTTCTTTTTAGTGTTCAGTGTTTTACGCTGTAAAGCTTTCTTGACTAAATATGTGTTTGCATTGTGGATGTGGAGTGACCCGACAGAATGTAAATAAAAATGACGATCAGAAAGTGAAGAGAAAACTCAAGAAATAGGTGTTATATCTGAAAATCTTTCATTATTCTGTGGGCGTAGTTCGATGCATTTCGTCGGGAGTCAGCCATCTTTTTCAGAGAAAAAATATTTGCTGCGATTCACAGAGAAATATTTGCTGTTTACAAGTTCGATGCTGAAGAGGTTAATATGAATATTTCTGTGTTTTTATCTTCACCTTCTAATTGACAATTTCAACTATCTATCTATGATATATATGTATAGGATTCTCTCATTTGGTAGAACGAAGCAGGATTATGAACTTAATTGATTATCAATGTCTTCGAAACCAGGAAAATGCAACAATTTTGAGGAACATAACGCACTGTCCAGTGATAGCGAACACATGTATATTCATCCTTCGATTTTACAAATATTCGGGGAAATATCATAGCTCTCTAAATTTTGTCAATATAGACATCCAAATTAACGATATTTAGTAAAATGAGCATGCAACGAGCACATGCTCAACCTCACATGACGGCATAATATATCAGTGAAAAAGCAGGAGTCCAAGGCATCATGGAATCCATTAAAAACCCTAAATGGCAATGAGGTGGTCAAGAATAGCAGACAACCGATGGACATCACGACTCATAACTTCACACGGGCAACCGATGCCGGAGAGTACCAGATGGAGAGACGAACATGACCTCTTCAGAAAGTATTGACTCCGCAATGCCTATGATAGAGGGGTCTGGCGAATCCTGGGGAAGGTTTTTGTCCAACGACAGACGATAAAAGACTGATGATGAGTCACATGAGGCAAACGACCATAATATTGTGACACCTAATGAATTCATTGTGTGCTATGGTTTGCAAGATGAGCTTGCTAAACAGCTCTCTTGCAAGTGCATACGATATTGATGTAAACATTTATTCATAACGTTATTGTTAATCAAACTGAAAGATTTATCATCATCAGCAGCCTTTTAGCGTCGGTCGTGGGATGCAGAACTTCTCCAAGATTCGCCAGACCTCTCCATCGTGGGGGTCACAGCACCTCTACTTACTGAATTCGTCTGGGTCGTCATACCATCTCACTTTCGGTCGGTCACAATTTGGCATATGATGACTACTCCCGATAATTTAAGAAAAAGAATATCTAATTTAAGAATATCCAGGTTGGTTTTATTTAATTAATTATTTTGATCATTTTATCGCTCATTTATTTACTCATCTAATCCCCGAGAAGGCTGGAAATTCCTGTGTTCACTTCGCAGCATACCAAACATTTTCTTCTGTTGAAGATTGAAGCAGATTCGAGACTCATACGCAGACTGATCAACTTCGAAGATATGGTTATCTCCTCCCTTCAGTCCAGATTAAGAATCAAGGCACAAATGAATTGGACATTTTATTCTAGAACCAACAACTAATTAGAAGCCATAACTCTGCCTACGTCCGTCTGTCGCTCTGTCTGTCTGTCTGTCTCTCTCTCAGTAATGATATGTGGGTATGCGCGTTTAATTGTGGGCGTATATATGCATAAACATTCACAAGCGCATACATAATGAACAGTATGATTTTTTCTGTTCGTTTCTCTGTCAGGAAACATTGGACTTTTCCACTCAAACTTATTTTGCAGCTAGAAGTATCGCCTACACACCATTTGAAATAATGGACTTTTCAACTTAAAGGAACCCAGTAGTTTATTTCATAGATGGAATGTCTCATAGAAATTCAGGTACACCCCCGAGGGTCTTTTTCTAACAGGGATTAACTTATCTCACAATTGTATGATGTTATTACAAATGCAAATACTATCCATAAAACTTTAAGCAAACCCCTTCTTGGTACGCCCCTGATAATTACTGTTCTAAATTGATTTGGTCGGACCAGTTTATTTGTGGGATATGATTATAAAAAGAATCTAATTCATTCTTTCATGCTTTACTTTAAATGATTTGCACAAACGTCTCTCTACGTTTTGGTGTGTTCCATTTCATAGTTCCCTTCATCTTCCCTTCTTTGTTTTTTAAAATAGTTTTCACATTTTTTCTTCATTTTAACGTTGTAATCTAATTCCCAAATTTCATTATTTTTTTGTCCCTTTCTCTCATTTGATATCATCTTAAATTACTTTTTTTTTCAGTTCTCTTATTCCATTTCTTGTCATCTTTCCGCTTCTTCATTCCATTATTTCTTTCATTTTTCTCTTTCAAATTTCAAACTTTTATCGACAAACACGTTTTCTTCCAGGTTGGTTGATTTAACTTTTCCTCTCTCATCATTTTATTAGTCCGGTATTCATTCTTTTTTGCATCATACTTTCCTTTCAAAATTCTGTTAGTATATTAATTTAGTCTTCTTTCATTTTTCTTCCTTATTCATTCCATCTGTCTTTCTTTTTTTTTTCATTCAATCATCCATTTCTTATCTTCTCTTTCTCTAAATCCACATCCTTTTTTGTGGTTTTCCCTTTTCTGACGGTGCAGAAAGCAGTAGACTATTTGTTTGAATTCCTGTAATCTGACGTCAAAATCTATTCAATAATTAAGAAAAGCAACTGTCATATTTCAACCACTAACGCCCCCCGTGCGGACCTGGTGGCCCTAATTACCGACCCTTTGTTTAGAGATTGCTTACTTGTCCTCATTGGATTCGCCGCTTGATGAACGGTTTGCCCTTGACTCAAAGGGCCGTGGGTGACGGACGGCAAATCATACAATTCTGCATTAGACATCAGAATACAAAAGATGTCTGCTTATATCATTTGTGCGAAGAGAAGAGAGACCAATAGAAAACAGATGGAAATTGACAAACAGATTGATTGGGTGAGATGTCCAGGAGCAGATAAGGATGAAGGGAGAGTTGAACGTGGACTTTAGAGGTGGGAATAGAGAGTGAGAGAATGTGTGAGTGTTTGTGTGCTCATGTGTGCGGCTGCACTCGTGTGTGCTTGTGTAAGAGAGATGGGGAGGCAAGGGAATTTTCCTGGAAATCAGAAATATAATATTCCGTATTAATCTCGGGAATAATAGGTTGAGGTAAAGAAAAAAGCACAATAATAAATGACAGATCATTATGCCCACTGTTACTACAACTGTAGTAAAGATTCCAATTTCTTCACTTCACAAAAGAAACAGCAACAACTACAACCCAACAGCAATGATGATGATGATGATGATGATGATGATGAAATCTACAATAGAGAGAGAGGACGAGAATTGATCAATAATCCCATGTCCTTATACGTAGTTGGCTGAATTTTGATTTGAAATATTCAGTGTATTATGTTCGATTTATGCAATTAGTATTCATCACTAAATTCATCGACAACCAAGGTGATTATCATGGAAAAAAAGATATTTGTTTTTTGAAATAATTGCTGAATTTTGATCTGAAATATTCAGTGTATTATGTTCGATTTATGCGATTAGTATTCATCACTGGGTTAAGTTCATCGACAACAAAGGTGATTATGTTGGAAAAAGATATTTGTTTTGCAAGATAACAGCATTTTCACCGTTATCCCAGGGACTTCTTAACTTGCCCCTGTATATCCATACAGGGTGTACTGAAAGTCATTAAGAGACTGACGAAATTGAATTTAAATATCTAAAAACAAATTTCAAAAAGATTGGGGTCTTGGGACTGCACCCCCCCCCAAATGAATTTCATAATATTGGAAAATGTATTGCTTGTTGTAGCAGAATGGGCACAGGACTTATCCTATTGGTATTTTGCCAGATAGGAATAAAGAAATATGAAGGAAATTAAATGCGTCTTAAGAATTTCTGACTTGCAGTAATAGGCAGTGACCCTTTCATGGCAGTGGATCAGTGGTCCAACGCATTGATCGGTGAAATAGTCCCACACAATCATGCCTCCGACCCCAAACATTCCTGTTGATTGCAGAAAGTTCTATCTGAATGTTCCATTTTGTCTGAGACATCTATGATGCCTATCTGGAAGCAGGGAAAGATGTTTTTCAGAAATGAATGAGATTCCTTGTCTATGTATAGGTCAATAAATTTCTTTGTTCTAGCAATGTTCTTCTTTGACAGTTGAGACTTTCTTTTCACGGATAAACTCAACAGAGTAAAGAGAGATTCTTTAAGAAATTCCCTGATGGTATGTCTGGATTTTATTTTTCCTTCACTTGAAGTAAAATTCTCAAATAAACTAGTAAGCACTCAGAGAGCACGTACCTCTACCGAACGCCATATAAATTTAATCAGTTGTTCCGTGGCCTTCTGTCTACAGAAGATTTAATTGAAATTCTTTGGGAACTTCTGGAATTTTGGCGATATTATGTGGTTTGAACATATAACTATTCATAGCAGAGGTAATTGTGCTAAAATCCGTCCAAATTTAATTACATTTTCCCCAGTCCATTGTCAACCCTTCGAAAAAATGTCATTCAAATTCATTGGGAACTTTTGGAGATATTGTGGACAAACAATAAATTTTGGCCATAACTACGACGTATGAGAGGTAATTCAGCATAGATAGCCTTTTCTACAGCTTATTTTCTACCCTGCCACAAAATATCATAAAAATTGAGAATTTTCGGAGATATTATGTGGACAGACATGAGCGTATATAAAATGTTTGAAAAGAAAATGCAAAAATAACTCAATTGAATTAGAAATTCTAGGATCCCCCCCGCAATTAACCACATCTTCTTTACCCCATTGTTTACGTTTTCATTGAAATCCATCCGGTACTTTCGGAGATGTCGTGTGGACGGACAGAAAGATGGAAAGACGTGATCAAGTACATATAGCTCTTTAACTTTTTTGATAGAGGTAAACTAATAATTTTCTGTGCTCTGTCAGAATAAGCCGTTCTAACCAGTTTTCTGGCTGTTGATCCTTTTTTTGATTCAATTGGATTTCCAAATGTCTTTCTTCCGACTTCTTCTTGATAGTCCTGAAGCTATGACCTGCATCCTGATATGAGAGAATCCTTACTACCCCACTAATGGAGCTTAGCATTTACCTTTCTTAGAGAAAGGCAAGATGAACACAAGCTGGAAGAAGCTAAATCTATTGATTTTTCAATCATTATTCATATATCGAAAATGAAGGCTTTTGAATAGTTTTGTGGATAAGACAAATTCTCTACTTTCTCTACAGAATTAATCCCCTCGAAACTGAGCTCTTTCCCCAAGATAAGCTACGATGTGTTTTCAAAGCAAGAACAGAAAAATCGGTAAAAAAAACATAAACAAAAAAACAAAAACAAAAAACAACAGCAATGATCAGTTTGGATTCTATTAAAAGAACGAAAGGAAAATGAAATAATTACAGTTTCTAAATTTTGCAAAACAACTTGAATTCTAGAATAATTTTTGTATGAAGGGGGAAATCGAAAATTTCTAGATGTTCTGTTTTTTAAAATTTGGATTGCATGTGTGTATCTATACTGCACCTGATCGGTTTCTGAGTTAGTTGAGTTATTTCCACTTAAGGCAGAGGTAGGTGTTGGATTTTCAGAGCCGATCATCGAAGCAGCAGGCAGTTCCTCCCCAGTTTGAACTTTGGCGGAACACAATCTTCCTCTCTTCCATTATTTCTACTGGGCCTTGGTAAATAACCTTTATGGCCAGCATTGAGGTCAAGACAGTCGTGTGTTTCGTATCAGGGGCAATAGCTGATGTTGGAGTCTTGATAAAAGCCGGGATTTCGAACGTTGATTTCCAAAGCTGGTCGACCCTTTCCACGAGGTAAATAGATGCAACACAATGATAATATTTCCACATGGTTCAATTTCAGACAAAGCCGGTCTTATGAAATATCTATCCATCAATAAGAAACCGACAATCAAAAACTGTCAACAAAACTGTCGACATAGATTTCTTTCAGTTTTTAAGCGAGTCCGGCTGACTAGCTGGTTATCTGTCTATGCATGCATCTCGCGTGCAAGTCACTCCAATAGAGCTAAAGAGCTGAACATTTACCCCTGATTATGTCTAGAAAAACAATCTTTTTTATTTACCTGCTCCTAATCTAAGTGTATGTTAAATTGGCCCCTTGGATTGTGTCCGGTAGCGTTCATGCTTATACCTTAACAAAAAGTGAGAGAAGTGATTTATTCATTGATAACATTATTTTTCCAAATTTTCAATTGATCACTTCCAAAACAGCATGGTGCAAAAAGACGTAGGTCACGTGGCAGTTTCTATTGAGGAACTAACCAGATCTATCTATTTATCCATCTATGTAAAGACAACAGAGTAATGTGCTATGACAAATCCTTGCTCTTAACGAATTCCCAAATTGTTTGTGTCACCTTGGTGTGAGGTACACGAAAGACACTCTACTTATTAAGTTAGAGCGACACGGCTTGACCTGTTAACAACGAAGAAGGAAGTGCGAATAAATCAGTCAGCGTTTTATTTATTTATCCGTTCATTTGTTTTTTGTTTTCATTTTTTTTTTACAAGTTTACAATGTAAACGCTTATGTACTGGTTGCCACCTCTTTACTGGCTGTTTGGGGCAACAGGCCCCGATCATAAAATTAAACTCTTTATGTTGTTCAACTCCTTGTTCTCCCTGAGGGAAATTTGCTAAACAATGCTGTGCCAACAGAGTAAGCGCTATTATTTATTGTGATTGGTATCGAATGGAGGTCCCTTCCGGACATTGAGATGTTTTGACATTAATATTAGATTGCTTTATCAAATATAAGTGCAGTTGTAGCTCACTAGTGCGTCAATCGTGTGGAGAACACGTAGACAATCGTTCATTCTTGAAAACAGGGGTAGTTGATATTTTTCTCCTTTATTTAAAATAATTTATATCCTCCTCCAATTCCTATTACCCCCACATTTTATTGAAACACTCACTAATATATATATATATATATATATATATATATATATATATATATATATATATATATATATATATATATATATATATATATATATATATATATATATATTATGAAACGACCCTGAAAATAATATCTTAAATATCAAAATCATAGCTTGAGAGGAGGTGATGTTGGATCCACACTGCTGGAAAGTAATATCAATACAACTGCTGTTTTCCAACCCCCAAAACGGTTATATAGTGAAAAAACTGATTATACTAACAAGAAAAATCAGAAGCTACGTAGCCCAGGAAAAAAAACCTCCAACACAATAGCAGAAAGCAAGTGATATCTTATAATTTCTTTTTCATAACATTGAATAAATGATGAGGTGTTGCACTAGCTGTTAGACCCGCACTTACTCCCAAACAGACCTATGCCACCTCTCTGGTAGACCTGCATAGCTCCTACTAAAACCTTGAAAATTAATATTTCTCAAAACTGAGAATTCATGTGTTCACTTTTGGCATTAGTAGACAGAGTAGACATTTGGATTTAAATGGTGTCCAAATTTTATTGTTGTGTCTGGCTGGGTTTAGGGTTGGCGTTAAGGTTGGGCATGGGGTTATGGTTTGTGCACCAAGAAATTGTCAGGTTAGGGTCAAATTCCTTAAATAAACACTGCCAATCTAGCATAGGCACTGAAAGAAAGATCAAATCATATCTGCTGATATCCTACAATGAACAAAAAGTAAAAAATCCAGTTCAGCATTATAGACATACTGTCAATAGAACCTCTCCTCTCAAAAAACCTTGAAAGAATTTTTTTCTTGCAACTGACATTTTTGGAAGGTTCTCCCTGATAGAGTTTGAACTTGGTCTATTGAATACATTTGGGTGCAATCATTTATATACATAACATATAACATATGCACGCAAGGGATCTATCATAGCAGATGGATACCTCTCAGGATACGCTTTCACCGGCCTTCAGGGCAGGATCAAAGAATAGTATCTGTTCTTCGAATGTCAACGGAACAGCATTATTTCTTTTTGTTTTCAATGTATATATATATATATATATATATATATATATATATATATATATATATATATATATAAATATCTAATTCACACATAGTTGCATAACATCAAATTTTAAGTTAGACATAAAACCCACTGAAAAAATTATGTATATATTGAATTAACAGATATTGGTAAATAATTGACTTAAATGACGTAGATTCAATTTTTTTTTTATTTAGTGTTCAAAGCAGTAAAGCTTCCTTGGAAATATGAACCGACAGAATAATTATAAATTCCATTCTATTATATAGAAACTTTTATTTGAAATGATATCTGTTGTTACACGGTTAGTATATCACTTAGACTGGATAAAATAAAGATAATAAGCAATCCAAGAAAATGGGGCGGCTGCAGGAATCGAACCTGCTACCGATAGGTTAGCTGCTTCAACGTAGCGTTGCTCTTACCACTGAGTGATGCATACTGCCGGTAATGCAAAATGCTGCCTCATTTTCTTAAATTATTTATTCTATCTACGCTGTTTAGTTCATACATGTAATGTCAGGAGATCATTTCAAATCAGAGGTCCTTTATAATATAACGTAATTCATAATTATATATATATATATATATATATATATATATATATATATATATATAGCCCTGACAACAAAACTTACCCACAATGCATAGCTCCTGGCAGTGGACTCAGGTTCCACATGGTACAATTTAATACACACTCACACAGCACACACCACTGATGATGGGAAGAATCCCGAAACATGTATGGACTATTGACATGTAAGGATTAATAAACCTTACCACCAAACACTTCACTCCCGAGTCTGTCTCACTCTCTAAAGTACAAATTATATATATATATATATATATATATATATATATATATATATATATATATATATACAATTGCGAAATGTTGACATACACGATATCACAACATAATTCTTAAACTCATGCATATATATATATATATATATATATATGTGTGTGTGTGTGTGTGCGCGCATGCATGTGTGTGTGTGTATAATTACATAATTCATTATCCTATGCATTTATATGCATATATATACATACATATATGCATATTTATGCACGTGTTTACGAATTATCAACATTTCAGTGTTAGTAATATATGAGAGGATAGTTCTTGCAGACTTGTACATTGAAATCATTGGTGTCTAGAATAGCATCAATCGGGAGAAAGTTGCAAATACTGACCAACATCTGTGATCAAATTGTGTGATAATCAAAACACAATTTGAGAAGAAAGAACAGTGATTAGGAGGAAAATCATCTTCTTTCATAAAAGCGTTTTCAGTTTGTGTATATTATTGAAAAAACAAAACAAAACTTTGTCCAACCTTCTATCACTGTTCATATCTGTCTTCCTTATTTTCTTTCTTTTTTTCCTTCCTTCCGACCTTTCTTTATTATTTTCTTTCTTTTTTCCTTTTCTTTTTTCTTTATTCCTTTATTTTTCTTTCTTTCTTTCTTTCTTTCTGTCAATGTTCATGGAAAATAATTTTCTTTCTCTTTTCAGCTTTTTTAAAAAAATTGTTGTCTAATCCCTCTACGTTCATATTCACACTTTGTTCTCTCGATGTTTTCTATAAGTAATAAAGCATTGTAGACGTTTATCTTTTTTTTCTTGCTTTCTCTTAATTTTAATTCCGTCTTTCTTTCTTTCTATTATCATATATCTCCCTACTTTCATTTTTTCGTTCATTCATTTTCTTGTTTAATCTTTCTTTCGTCATTTTCCTTTCTGTTATGAGCTCTTTATTTCTCTTTATTCTCCTGTTTCTCTCTTTCTTTTTCCTTTTTATTCCTTTCTTCTGCTCTGTCTTATCTAATCTTTATTCGTTCATATTTATCACCATTTCCTTCCTTTCATTCATTTTTCTTGTTTTTTCCTCTCAGTTCTTTCTCTATGCTATTTTACTCTTTCATTATTTTGCTCTATCCGCCATTATTTTTCTTTTTCTTCTTTTTCTTTTGTTTGTTCGTTTCTCTCTAACCTGTTTTTTGTTTCTCTCATTCCACATCGCACATTTTCTTCATCCTTCATTTTATCCTTGTAGCTTTTGTTTCTTCTTTGCATTTTCTTCATTCTTTTCATCATCAGTTTTCACTCAATTTTAACGTCTTTCTGAATGAAGACAGTTTTTTTTCCACCAACTACTGCTTTTTATCATCATCATCATCATCATCATCATCATCATCATCATCATCATCATCATCATCATCATCATCATCATCATCATCGAAACTGTCACCAAAATTGTCAACATGGGTTTTTCTCATTTTTTAAGATGGTATAGCCGACTGGTTACTTATACATCGGGCGTACAGACCAGACCAATGTAGATCGTGGATTAAAAAATTAAACCCTCACTTCTTATTATTTCAAGAGAGAATCCTCTCAACCCGAAAAAAAAAATATAAACAAACAAAAAAGAAAACGGAAATGAAAAAAAAAAAGTAGGTTTATAGTTGGAGTCGGGGGTTTAATTTGCAGTGTAGGTTTGTGCTAAATCGATCCCTCAATTTGTGACCGTTTGTTTTTATGTTGTTTTTTTTTTTGAAAATCGAGACTTTTTTTAGAATCACTGCCCAAAAGGCGAGAGAACTAACTCATTCAATCATCACCAATTTTTTGAATTTTTCAATTGATCACCCCCAAACGACATGCTGCTCATAGACATTGGTCGCATGACGGTTACTAGTGAGTGATCAGCTAGACCTCCTATTATTATCATTATTATTATTATTATTATTAGTAGTAGTAGTAGTAGTAGTAGTAGTAGGAGTAGTCGTGTTAGTAGTTTTCTCATAATTGACAAATAGTATGAAAAAAAGGCGTTGGTCTGCTTTTTCTATTTTCTTTTCTTTGTTCTTCAGGCTTGTGTGGCTGAAAGGAATGCAATGGAACTGACGCATTCCAGAACTTGGCACCTAACCACAATATCGTCACGCAACAAAAGTCATAAATGTCCAAAGAAACTCACCCGTGATGCATGCTGAGATAGTTGCTATATCGCGTTCTTCTGTTTGCTCAAGTGCGATCTTTGTTGTTTTTTTTTCTTCTCATTCCCTTCTTTTCGTTTTGTCTTATTTTTAGCTTCCACCAATATCTTTATTTTGTTGTTGTACCAATAATTTTGGTTTCATTTATTCTTTAACACATTGATTTTTTTCTCTGTTGTTTCAAACTTATTCTCATCTGTGTGTGTGTGTCTATATATATATATATATAAATATATATATATATATATATATATATATATATATATATATATATGTATGTATGTATGTATGTATTAACAGGGATTCCTTGCGTTACCTGGGTATCAAGTAACTTCTTACACAAGCCTGACCACCCCTACATATAGTTGAGCATTATCTCCTGAAATATGGTCGACTTTGAGGTTTGTTTTCCCTGTCAACGCCAGGATTATCTGCTAGTTCTTTTATATAAATACTTGCTGTCGGCGTACAGCGGGAATCCTGGCACTGATCGGTTGGGGGGGGGGGAGCAACTCCACATCGGACAAAACATAAATGAAACATGTTCTTCTTACACAACTCAATCGTATGAGCTAGGGTGGAACAAGCCAAAAAATTGTTTGAGTGCATTGAGTGTGCTAATTGGCAGGCTGTGAGATCGAATCGACGTTCCAGTTTAAGAATCGGTTGAATGAAATTAAAAGAAATTATTTAAATCTTTTCAATTCGATAAATATTTGAATAATCTTATGTCGAATGAATACCAACAAAACCTGTCTTTTTACTATTTTTACGCGTATGATCTACCATAGCGAAAATCGCCAATGCCTTCGGAGAATAATGGCGTTCATTTTAAGATTATTTGGAAAAAAATATTTACGACTGACGACAACTGTCTAACTGTTTATCAGCAGTACCCAGCTGTCGTCATGGCTAAAAAGAATTTGGCCCACAATCTAAAATCTTCCGTTGAGTATTCATTAGAGGACCCGGCTGCCGACATCTTGAACGCACGATCAAGTACGGGTACCGCAAATTTTATATATCTCTGTGCCTCATTCACACAGACAAACAAATTCAGGGAAAGAGAATCGCTTCATGAATCTTCAGTGCGCTCTTTGAAAAATGTCCAAGTTGTATCATTAAAAGTAATTTATTGTCTATGAACTTGAGAGGAGTCATGAGATTTCAAAAATTTGTTCAGAGCTTTGGCCGAAGAATGGAACGGCTGAAACATTATGGCAACTATTACAAGAACAACATCAAGAAGGAATTCAATTCTTGGAGAGAATTAGAATTCCTAGGTTAACATCGTCGATGGGTTCCTGAAAACAGCGACCGACTGAAACGACGTCAAGTGAAACAGATTTCATTATAGAAACAATTTTAAAAATAATGGTAATGTCCCTTTGGTGCTCGAAAAATTGCACCAACCGCCTAAAATAACCAGAACAACCAGAAAATACACTAAAAATGATCAAAAACACGTTAAAAAGTGGTTAATATGTTCAAGCCTGTCAATTTAGTGTTTTTCACACTGTTAAAACGAAAATCTCATCCATTATCGAGAATCCATTGAAAAGATCTTAGAAAAATCTTCAGGTAAATAGAAATGACTAATGTCAAGTCATAAAAATATAGATTTGGAAAGTTGACATCTTCATCGTCTAACCTGCGACACCATTTTCTTGACTCCACTTCTCCCCAAACCGAAAATTCATAGGTGTTTCTATGGCAACAAGTTTTGAGATTCAATTTCGTAGTGAACAATTACAACTTATAAGAATTAAGAATATCACTTTTAAAAATGAAAGAATATAGCTTTTAACTCTCTTCATACACATACAACTGTGTTGTCTATTCAGAAGAAAAAAATAACTTGATTTGCAATTCCATCAACAATACTTTTATTAGTTTTGGTTTTCTGAGAATTGACGGCAACGGGTGATATATAAGTAATTTTGCATTTACATGATATCAAAAACATTCTGTTGCACAGCAATTTTCTGGTGTTTAGTACAACCTGAACAATAAACTAAACTAAAAGTAAAATCAGGTAAAAAATGTAAAGAAAAAAAAAAAAAAAAAAAAAAACGTCAGAAAGAGTCGATTTCGTAACATAGATGGGAAATTTGACTCTCATCACCAATATTTGTTTTTTTATCATTGATTGATGAATATTGAAAAGTGTTACACTCGGGCAAGATGATAGCAAATATAAAATATATGGATATACAGTGACACTTTGGGCATTGATTTATGATGAAATATATAATTGACAACCCAAATTGACCAATTCGAAACGCACACATTCCCCTTCACATCGGGTGACGTTATTGAAATGTCAATAGTTTTCCCTAAGTCATACCAAATTGTACGTGGTGTTGCCTGCTGAGACTCAGTTTTCGTGTTATTTCTATGAAATGAAGTAAATTTTTTTTTATTAAAAGTATAATCATTTGATTGTTTGAGTAATTTTTGAGCTGACTATAATTTTTTTTTCTATTTTCAATTAAATTTCAAACAAAAAATTGTCCGTAAACGAAACAACTTTGTATTTTTTTCACCGTAATTAATTCAAGTATTTTTTTTTTCATTCGCCACCGATACTTTTTTTGGCAACAGAAAAAGTTGAATATTCGATAAAAAAAATGGAATATTTCGGAAGGTAAGTTTTTGAAATCGCAACCAATCCAACTGCCTCAAACTGTTGTGACTTTGACGACTGACGTTGACGATGGTATCCATGGTTTGATTAAATAAACTTTTTATCCAATTGAAAGTGTTTATTTATTTTTCGAAAAAGAAAATAAACAAGACAGTGATATCAAATCTATGACGCGTAAGTTTTTAGATTGAGCGATGGACATCCAAATTTTCATTTTATTATCTTAGTTTTTAAGTATATTTTGAAATTTCAAGTTATAATTCATACACTAGTTTTATAAATATATTAGAAAAAATAGGTCACTATAAACGTACTTAACTAAAATGCATAACTGGATTATTAAAAAAAAATATAATTTCAATAGGAAACAGAAAAACATTTTTTGCTAGTATTTTTTTAAATCCACGAAACCTTTGTTGCCACCGTAAAGTTGTCAGTTTTGAGAAAAACTGATTTTTCTTTGGAAACTTGAAAGAACTACAACCATTATTTTCTATTTTCCATCGAGTGCTAGACTTTTCCTTATGCAGTCGTAATTATAAGGTGATGTTACCGGTGAAAGTATCCGCGACGATGGAGGGAGGAAATTACGCAAACTAATTACAATGAAGAAAAAAGTTTTTACTAATATGTTACTGACAATTTTTTGGTTAGATTTGATTAACTCGATAATCGATCGAAAACAGAATAAAAAAATTTTGCAAACAATTCGATAGTTTTTAAAAAAAAATTACTTTAAAAAATTCTGTTCTTATCGGATATTCCTTTTTTATGTAGTTGGATTGAAAGCACAAAAATTATTAGAGAAAAAAAAATTGTGATTTCAGCAAAATAGCAGGATGATTAAGTCCTGGCTCCATTGAGAATTTCTTTACGTTGGTGAGACTGCTTACGTTTCAATGACGTCATGCAGGGTAAAGGGAGAAAATGTGCGTTCATAATCGGTCAATCCGGGGGGGTAACAATTTTATATATTTCATCCTGATTTTTTAAATTTCAACTGAAAAAATGTTTTAATAACCGTATTTTAGACATTAGATTAAAAAGATTCACTTGAAAATAAGGGAAGTAACTCTTCTGAAAATATGAGAAATTTCTGTCACGACTTTATAACGAAACGACGTCAAGCGAGTAGTGTTAGTAATTTATATTCTATATATTACTTCCGTTGTAAAAGAAAGGTTCATACAAGCAGAAATACTTTGTTTAAGATATATACATATCTGTGTGTGTGTGTGTGTGCATGTGTGTGTAATTAGTATTTAAGTGGCAGTCCTTTATGAAGACGATAGACAAGGGCTTTTTAAAAGCAGTCATCTTTTTCTTAACGTACAAGAGAATGCATGTCTAGATCCAATGAATATAATCAGTGTCTAAACGTTCGTGATCTTACGCTTTTAGACTTTAATAGGATAGAAATTTGAAAAATATATATTAATTTGATAATACTTACCCCCCACCGTAGCTTTCAAAAGCTTAGATTCTTTCCGTGAAATAAATGTATTATGTTTAAGCATTATAAACTTAGGTGACATTTTTATTTTCAAAAAGTGACATTTCTTAAACAGAAGTTTTATAAATTTTGTAATTCATTGTTAACAACTTCACTTGCCCAGGACTGATTCATTGAACTGTATATAACAAAGGCTTCAGTCCAATGGTTTACCCACTAGGCTATTGTTTCAGTGGTTGGGGTTGGGGTTGGGGGCTGTTCTAGTAGGTAATAAATCAATTTGCTTTTCGTTTTGTTACAAGTATAATTGTATTTCTTTTAATTTTTTCTATCAACATAGCGCGTATATTGGGCAGAAATTATTTACATCATATATTAAGAGAATATAAATAAAAAGTCTATACGGCAAAGAGCCGCACAGAAATTATACGGAAACAAAAATGAATTAATGATTGGAGAATAGAGAAAATTGCCAGGAAAAAAACAAAAAACAAAAACGACACATTCTCATAAATAATTAAAAATGATTTTATAATTTCATAAATCATAAATTTTATGTTTTTGGTCTGTATTTCTGTTGAATTTTATTTACTGACAGTCCAAACTTGATTTAAAAGGATTGCTCACTCATTTGTTGTTGATGTCAGAGGCATACCATGAGGGGGTCGGGAGGGGATTGTCGGCTTGCGGTGCAAGTAAGAAGAGATGCAAAATTTCGTTATAATAGATAATTATTTCCTTGAGCGCTATATTTGCCCCCGGACACAGCTTTTACACCCAGGCGCTGAGAACCCTAATTCGACTGGTTGTTGTTGCTGCTGTTGTTGTCTCAGGTGCCTTTTCCCCTGACAATTTGTGAGGATGTTCCACTAAAATGGCCTTGTGCCAATGTTGATAAAAGTATAACAAATCTCTTTTCGCACATAATAGGCACTTGCTCTTTTTTTTCTTTCTTCTCTTCTCTCTCTTTTTGCTTTGAGTAATCTTTCCTCAATTTTTCTTCTCTCCTTCCTTCACTTCATCCCGGGTACCGTATTCTTTTCTCCCACTCTAGTTTTCATTTCTTCAATTTTTTTTTAACGACTCTAGACGTTTTGAATAGTATAAATCTTTATTCTCCTTCCTATTTTTTTTGTAAATACTTTCTATTTTTCTTTCTCTTATTTGGCTCATTCATTCTTTTTTTTCAGCCCATCAGCACTTTCCTCGTCCAAGGAATCATTTCTCTTTTTCTTTTTTTCTTTTCTTTTCTCTCTTCTTTCCTTTCTTCTCTCATCTTTCCCCCTGTTCACTTATCTCCTTCTCCCACTACTTTTCCCCACTTTGACTCCCCTCTACCTTTCGCACCTTCATCCCTGACGACCGAATCTCATTCACGCACTTCTTTGTTTTAGCTCTTCAAAATTATAACACTCAATCCTGGACGAGTGCGTGTTTATTCAGCGTTTATCATTCATAACAAAATCGACGTATTACAAGGCTCATAGGATACAAATAAAACGAAAAGAATTGAGGAAAACAAAAATTAGAAAAAGTCTGACATATCCGTGATGAAAAGTTGAAAATTGTCCATAAAAAAATAGATAATGACGAACTACACATGAACTTCAAATGTATTCTAGTGATGCTGAATGAGCTCCCATCGTGGCCTTGAACCAGACTAATTTGAGCTGAGTAAATATTTTGGCACCCCCACTTTGGGATAATGGTAAGTAAGCTAATCTCGTAGATCATTACTACTGAGTAAAGAATTTGATCCTCACAGAGCTTACCGCACACTTGACCTTGTGTCAAATTGAGCTAAGCTTTGTAAATAACGTCAAGGGAGTCTCATTATGGGATCAGCGAGCGAGTCTTGCTGATCATTACTATTGTGTCGTGTGATCAATACTCGATGGATGCTTCATGATTGTGGCTCTGTACAAGACCAAGCAAAGTTTTGTAAATTCTTACTGTGAACCTGGAAAAGTAAAGTTACATTAATTTCACAGATTAGATGTTTTTGTGGTCTGCTTGTACATTGACTTTTTAAAAATAGCATTTTATCATCTGATATTTGAATTCATTAAGATAAGCCTCACCAATATAGACATAAACACACACAGACACACAGACACACATTGACATCTAGCAATGGATAGTAAGTTAGTATCGTTGTGAAATCTCTCCTCACAGTATCCACATTACTTCCGCTAAGCTAAGTGAATATCTGCATGCACATTAAAAGCTAAGTAAACACGCATACGATAGCAAGCCTGCACACACACTTATACACTCAGCCATAACTAGCTAAGAAGGATAAATGAATTATAGCCGCGATTTGTACCACATATGTACTTATATACACATTTTCACAAGCATATATCATCCAAAATGAAAAAAAGCACCACGTACAATAACCACACACACACACACTCTCTCTCTCTCACACACAGATACATACACATACACATTCTTTCTCTCTCTTGCTCACTCCTATTCCCTTTCTTTCTCTCTTCCTTATCCAATAAAATTGTTAGGAAATCCTACTCGAATGTCGATGGTCATGGTTGCTCTCCTTAGAGCCGCTCCTTGCTCTCCTTTAACTCTTCCTTCACTCTCAATCATCGATGGAAACGAAGCTCACTTATCCACTCTTCTATCCGTTCACGGTCCTCACTTCTCCTCCAAGACAAACCCACCCTAGTAAGCACCGCCCCTTCTCTTCCCTCCACTCCCTCACATCTCCGCCGAGCAGGCTTTGCGCTCCCTCAAATCCAGCAAGCCGGAGCCATAAATCATACAGCAAAACTCGCGGAACAACGCCGATGGACTGACAACGTTAATCACAAGAGCTTTCCCCTCCCTTTTCCATCCCTCCTTATTCTTCTTCCTCCTCCCTCTCCATCTATGCTAGGTCTTCTCAACTTTTTAAAGACCCCGCTTTCCTTTTTCGACTAAGACTTGGCAAGATTTCTCTCTATTTGCTCTTCTAAAGGTTCTTAACTTGCTCGTTTCCCCTCATGGTTACATCATTTCTCTTTTGTTTTTCTCACTTTCATCCCACTTTTTAAAATTTTATCTTACTTCTTTAGGAAGACTCTTCTCTTTTTTTGTTTCCTATTTTCTCGAAATTTTTATATCTCTGATAAGTCTTCTATTCATCTTTTCCTTTCTTTCTTTCTTTCTTTCTTTCTTTCTTTCTTTCTTTCTTCGTTAACCACCCTTCCCTTTTTGTTCTTTATTTTTTGATCGTACTTATGATCATTTGAAAAATTGGAAAAATTGCAAAAAATAAATATTCTCGGAAGAATTGCGACGATCCAGACTACGGCACTGATGAAAAAAATGTGTAGATCTGAGGACATTTGCAATCATTTGTTTCCCTCTATCAAGGATATATATATATATATATATATATATATATATATATATATATATATATATATATATATATATATATATATATATATATATATTCAAAGGCGCAAGTAACTGCTTTCATACCAAATTCTCGATATATATATATATACATATATAAAATTACTAATGAAACCCGTCGAGGAATTGGATTAAAAAAAGCTGAATACAAGGAAATTGCAAGCGTGGCCTTCATTCTTGATGTCTCAATCCGGATTGCAGACCCCTTCTCTCTCTCTCTCTCTCTCTCTCTCTCTCTCACTACATACATACATACATACATACATACACACACACACACTCACACACGCACATATATATATATATATATATATATATATATATATATATATATATATTTATATAATTGCCAATATGTTAGAAGGTTAAAGTAATCACTGTATAATACTAGCTACGACGTACCTGGAAACTTAGAAAACTACTCGAAAACTGACTCAGAATAGCACAGAAGGTAATCAGAAGAGCAATGTTGAGAGTAACAGAAAAAGGTCAATTTAGATCCGAGTGAGGACCTGGATGAAGAATATCGTAGAGACGGACACGGCACATAGCAAGAAAAATGGACTACAGAGAGAGCAAAAGGTTGAGCGATTGGTGCCCATAGGACAGTAAACGCAGCTAGAAAAGACCAAACACAAGGTGTGGAGATGAGACAGAAAAGTTAACCTGTAAGACAGCACTGATTAGCGCGTTCACTCGCCGTAGAGGAGGATGTGAAAAGTCTTTAGTCCAGAAATGATACATATGTATATATATATATATAAAATATTCCTAAATACATATATGTATGCATATATATTTGGGGAACACTTTACACACACACACACACACACACACACACACACACACACACACACATATATATATATATATATATATATATGTATATACCATGTGATGGATCATGATTTCTCTCTGTAACATTTGTCGAGGGAAATAACAATTAAATGTTAATTATAGATTAGACTTCCTTATCTATTTATATTTTTGCAAATGCAATAAAAAAATCCTTGTTTATTCTGACTGAACATTTACAAAAAATCAGAACAACATAATTGTTTTGATATTCTTCATGTACAATGCTATTGAAATATCATTCAAGTACAACAGTCATTTTTTGGTGGGGGCAACATGGGTAAACATGTACGTATTATAAATATTGTTAACATGGCACAAGGCCAGGGGAGTTAAAATGGAGTGGTAATGATGAAAAAATTCACTATGCCGATATTCCAACTTTGGAATATATGCTTGGTTAAATATTCATCTCTCGAAATTTTAGCTTTTCTCAGGGCTCGAAACTCAGCGTAAAAAAAAAGAAATATATTAAAAACAACAATACTAAAAAAAGAATGAATGATAATTAAACAGTAAATTAAAAATTATCAATTTAGATATGAGCATCATGGCTTATTCAAAGTAGTGTATACGTCATTTTTGTATGCGTTATTGAACTGCAATCGCCTTGGTTTCACTTGAAGATTTGATAATGATTATGATTATTCGGGCGAAAATCGTCATTTTTGTGTCGATCTATACATTCTTTCGTCTCCCTCAGATTTATGATACATCTGGACATTTTTCCAAACAGCTCCTAAGAGAATCTTGTTTTTCGAAGTTTTTACGACAGGCATTTCTAACGTTCACTTTACACTAGTTTTTTGATTTTACGAAAAAAGGCAAGAAGCCGAAATTGCGTTCAGCCTTTGCATTTCAGCGAGTTGTTATAGAGGTAGCGTGTATCCTCCTCTCTTTACTGCATCCCATTCTCCAGTATCTCACACTATCCCTAAATCTGACGACTCAACCTAACTAACTAAAATCATCAACATTTAGGAGGTCTTGGAACTCTAAAAGCGCTAAATCTTCCAAATATATATATACACACACACACACACACTATATATATATATATATATATATATATATATATATATATATATATATATATTAATGGTAATTGCTTCTTTGCTTTATGCCAATTCGGCTTATAAGAGATTTCATAGGGACACTCTAATTGCAGATAGCTGGGCAAACCTGCACTTTATGACGTGAAGGAAGATTCTTTATCGATCTGATTTTGAATTGAGGTGAAAATAGTAGCGTGTGTCCTTTAAGAGTAACACATCTATAGCTGTTGTCAATAAATTCAGAATTTAATGATAGAAAATGACATAGTATACTTACCATAAAGCATCAAGGCGATCAACATAACATAATACATTAACTAATCTTTTCACTCAGTAAGTCGAGCTTGAGAAAATTGATACGAAAACCAACATAAAAAGGAGGCATTTTGTCTATTCCATATTTATCAATGAGTTTTGCACTGTTTTCTGGAGTAGCGCATAACATGAGAAGAGAAAGAAAATATCTGCAGTCAATCCTCTCATTTTCGACGATTCTCTCTTTCACCAATTAATCTTTGAAGAAGTCTCTACGTGTATGTATGCGCCACGATTACTCGACAACTGGCAATTGTAAAAATTTGATATCAGTATACAAGGCACTGCAGTTTTTTTTATCCGCGGTTCTCGAGAATTCTAATAAAACAAATTTTAAAACAATTCAGATTATAGATCTTTTTTCATACTTTATTGAATTAACTCCCTTGATCTCTGCTTCTTTGAAACATCCAAATTTGAATATCTTTTTATAAAAATTATTTTACATGACATTTTTGACAGGCAGCTCATCAAATTATAAAGTCCAGCCCTTTTCAAACATGCACCTTTAGATCAGACTCTGCCCTAGTTTTTTTAATTACAGATTTTCCTCACCATTTGAAAGTAGAGCGTTCCTATGAAATCGTTCGTAAGTCAAAATGGCATAAAGCGAACAATCTAAAATCAATATTGCGTGAGATTTCCGCTAAGTTAGTACTCCAATGATTGCAGAAAAGTATGACATTAATTTTGAAAGGGTTCATAGGTTTAGTGAAGGTTTTCAGGAGGTTTCGAGAACCTACAAAGAATTGTACGATAGAAATGTGCACGATTCAGCAGTCAAGCATACTGTAGTATTTCAAATCTTACATATCAACTTCTGTATATGACGAATTTCAAACTTCATCTCTGAATTTATCATTACACTTTTAGTCCGAAAAATCGATTTAAAGGGGGTCAATACAAAATACTCTCCCTCCTGCCAGACTTCTCAACCCCAAGATAGCATTTTCCCAAGTGTGACGAAAGAGAGGTTAGCTGTACTTGAAAAAAAATACGAATGGGTGTATGAAAGTAACCGGGGACATTCATCTCCACGAATCTCAGATCACTGACTGTTACTTTGCTTGATATCGAGTGGTCGATTCTGGATTTCCTGGTGGCTTTTTTTTTTCATGAATTGCAACCATATCCTCCTCGTACTAAGAAAAAGTCAACCAATATTTTTGTATATCATAAACTATGAAATGAAGGGCATCGAATTGACTTATGTTTTCAGGGAATTCACAATCGACCAATGAGCGTCAGGCAAACGAACAGTCAGTAATCTGAGGTTCAGGAAAATGGTATAGACCCAAACGTAATAGTCCTTGAATGTCTTTCCTGAAGAATTGTCATTATTGATATTTTTTCTCTCGTCCTAATTTGTTATTCTATAGAAATAAAGAATAAGCCCTCGGTGAGGTATTTTTGACCCAAGCTGCTTACTGAAAAATCGTAGAATAATTAATGTCGATGGTGTATGAATGTTGAACATGTTAAACATCAGCATGGAATTCTAATAACAATAAATGAGTATCGGAAATCATTTTCTTCAAATACAGACTATAACGAAATGATATAAAGTCAAAAACCTAAAGCTTGTAACATCCTATTCAATTCAATGGATAGATAAATATTTATGATATTTCCTAGCATACATTTAAAAGAAAACGGATATATATCGGCTTCTTATGCTATTGTCAACGTTTAGAACAAAATGTTCAAAATGCGTCCAGTATGCAGAAAATTCAGTTTTGAATTCTCTACAAAATTCAGCAAAAACACGATGAGGACATACATAACCCTTTTAATCACGCCACGAGAATAATACTGTTTCAAATCGCGATCAAAATGCCGTAATTCCGAATAGCATTGACAAAACCATCAAAACAACATAATGTGTCTGGAGCAACACTTTCAGCATATTCGTAAATGAATTTATATAACTGGTGGTATTACCTTTTGAGCAATATTAACTCAGGATTGTGGCCTTTCTTTCCAGGGTTTTTCACACAAATCAAGTTCCTTGACGATAAATTCTCCCAAGAATGTTATTTTGAATGCGCCGTGAAACTTTAGATCTGTTATGAGCTAACAAGAGTGTTTTCTGGCATAATGTTTCAAAACAGCTAATTCTTCCAATACTTGCCGCTGTCGTTGAAGCTCTCACGAAATGTATTCTTAGTGTGCCCAATGTATTTAACGTAACACTGGGTATAAGAAATGACGCAAATACCAGAATTACTGCAGGTGAGGTGCTGATGAAGGTAAATTTCAATATCTTTTTCAGTCTTGATGATTGTGATTCTTAATACTATTGAAAAACCGTATTTAATCATTACGCTGTCCACGTAATGTGCAATTACCTGAACAGGGCCCACTTCAGCAGCGTATTCTAGCTACATTGTACAAAGCTGAGTCATTAAATGCATTTTTTTTCTGTTGGCAGAACATGTTCTGTCGTATAGACGTGCGTCTAAAAGTTATCAATGTGGGTGTAATGTACCCCAAGCGATTTTAGGAGTTATTTTTCTTGTTTTGAAGTTTATATCCGTTTGGGCTTTCCATACTTTTGTTTTCCCTATCATTTTTCTAACAATGGGTAAGGCATAGCCAGATTTGATGGATTTTCCAGACTTTCAGTCGAGCGCTTGGTGTTAGTTTTTGTTGTTCCCGTTGAGACTACGTATCCATAGGCATTCTCCGTGTCAACCGACCTGCGTGTATGTTTTGGATGCTATGAGAACCCGTTAATAAATGGAATTTTTTTTTTCATTTTGAAACAGAATTCACCGTTTTTTTTGTAACGATGTGATTTGTAACCAAAAAGTCATTGGTGGTACCTACAGAATCGGCGCTACAAATTATTCATCACGTTAATTTGAGACAATGGTTGGCAAACACAGTGTTTCTATAAATGCCATTTATTTTTGCCTGTCCTTTTTAATCTAGTGACGAAGGAGAGGGTTAAGAAATGGAGTTAACCAAAAGAATTTTCCAGCTAAATAATAACCATAACCATCTATATACATGTAAGAGCGAAACTTTGCATTCAATTCGATTCACGCACGTTTTGTGTCTGACTGTCCATCTTTCTATCTCTCCCCCCCTCTCTCTCCCTCTCTCTCTCTCTCTCTATCTATCTATCTATCTATCTATCTATATATATATATATATATATATATATATATATATATATGTGTGTGTGTGTGTGTATGTGTGTGTGTGTGTGAGTGTGTGTGAGTGAGTGTGTGTGTGTTTAAACTGGTTTTCTTCTGGATATATGTTTTGACAACGGATATATTTCAACTAGTTTGGCCATTTTCAATGTAAAAAGTATGATATTTAAAAAAACAAACAAACGTTGGTTAAGAAAAGAACAAGATGTGATAGTGTGTAAAATAATGATCCCAAAAAATAGACATATGATTCATTGGCGTTAACTTGCTTGGAAAAGATGTGAAGCCATCGAAACAATTTATCGAACTGTTGCGAAAATTATTATAAATGTGTACATATATGTACGCACGGAAAACTGGGGCACAGTGGATCACGGGGCACAGTGAAATATGACGATTTTCTACAAATCCGAATACACTTCTGTGTTTATGTGAAAGACTTGTCCGTGAAAGACTTAGCAAGCTAATGGACCTAATTTCAAGCCAAAAGTAATGTTTAGAATTACTCTTATCCTCATTATAGATCCATAACTATCCAGGAGTTTCAATTTTTTTTGTTTTTTTTTGGAATTAAGATTGTATCAGAATTAAACAATGTCCAAACTGTGACCGCTGCGTTTGTGCTTAGGAGAGATGTAAGGTTATCCTTGTCAATGTTATATGTGAAGTAGATTAAATCGGGACACAGTGGATCACTCCTCTCCACACGATATCTCCTTTATAGATTTAAATGAAATTCTGTTGAAGGATTGACAATGCAGCAAGGAGGAAATGGCTGGATTTTGAGGCGGACCTGCGAATTTTATCTTGATAATATTTTCCGGTTTTTCGTTCATGTCTGCTCACATGACATCTCTAAAAGTTCCCAGCAGATTTCTATGAAATTTGATGGAAGGATATACAATACATTTCTAAAGATGTGATTAGATTTCACGATCAATTCATGAAATTATCGACACTACATCGTGGTTATACGTCCACGCCACATTATACCGCCAAAATTTCATGTCTGTCTGAACAATATCTCGACTAGTTCTCATTAAATTTCAATGAAATTTTGTGAATGGCTGGGCAATGATAGGATTTAAACTTTGGACGGATACGTGCACCATTATTCAGCCAGATTTAATGGCGTTAATTGAGGTATGCTTGTTTCAGTTCCTTCAAAGTGTCTTACTGCCCAATTAATTAAGGTTCCATAGATTTTATGATGACCTTTTGCAACCTATACAATAATTCAGTAATACTTTCATAAAATGTGTTGTCAGTTCCACTCAGGGACTTCTTTAAATCATTCAATCTTATGTTGAATCATATGTTGCTTCCTTTATGCTGATTCAATGTACCCAGGTGTACTATGGCTGGGGCACAGTGGAACAGAAAAAGAAAAGTGCCCACCAACCGTTAGCTTAGATATTACTTTCTTATCTATATATAACCTATTTCACAGCCAACAGAGATGACGTTTCTGTTTTCTTAGCCAAATATATTAATAGAATTCGCTTCTACCTACGATTGATTTTTTCTGATCCACATACATGACTCTCCCCCTTCCTGTGTCCACGTCAGTTAGCTTTAAAAAAATCTAAACATTGTCTCTTGTCTGTTGCCTTCTCTGTCCGCTAATCTATCAATCTATCAGAATACAAAGTCGTTATCTTGGGTATCGGATCACCAGCCGTGAAGGTAAGCCAAAGATATGAACGCAGACAAGGTTGTGAAGATATGCATCCTATACTACGTACCTGGAAGATGGACGCCAGACGCCATAATTACCAGGTATCAGTTAGCCGCGCCCGTTGCATGTCAACAGAACCAATCGGACAAACATTACCAAGATAAAAGAGCCAATCCCCGGGAGACAGACAGACGATTGGTGTCTTGGTGAGAGAAGCTATTCAGCTCCACAGCAAAACGGAAATGACGAAATGTAAGATGACGTCATGCTGTGTGATAATCGTTTGTAATGGATGCTTTTACATACACTGATTTTTGAAAAAAAAATGAATTTTATTTTTATATTTTTTCATGGCTCTTTATTTTTTTAGGGCATTTGTTTACTCAATTATTTTGCTGGCTTATTGATTAGTTTACTTATTATTCTTATTGTTATCGCAATTCTGCACTTGCGAACCTGTTTTTGGTCCGGTATGAGAATTTTGTAGACACTTGACACTGGTCAATTCAAAATGTAATAAGCGAAAACAACAGTATCGTGTGACAGGTACAAGGGAAACTGCATTCAATTAATCACTGGTGGTTATTATTGTCAATATGATTCATACTAACGCTAACAACGCTAACAACAACAACAACAACAACAATAATAATAATAATAACAAGAATAACAACAACAACAACAATAATAATAATAATAACAATAACAACAACAACAACAATAACAACAATAACAACAATAACAATAACAACAACAACAACAATAACGACAACAACAACAACAATAATAATAATAATAATAATAATAATAATAATAATAATAATAATAATAATAATAATGATAATAATAATAACGGAAAATCTGCAAACGAGTCGGAATACCAACAGAAAACAACTTGTTTGAATATCAACTAGACCAGGAAACTGAACGACAGAATGCCACGAATGTACGACTCAGCAATAGATACCGACCGGACCATTAAAGAAAATAGACCTGACACTGTAATCAAGGACCACCATAAAATAACTTGCCCTTTAATTGACATGAGTTGGCCTTCTGATCGAAATATTGCTGTTAAGGAACTTGTGAAACTATGCAATTACAAGGTATAGAAGATGTGGCATTTGAAAACACAAACTGTCCCCGTTATTGTAGGGGTACTAGAGATGATTGACACTATGCACTGAAAATCATCCTGCCATAATCCCTGGCAAATCTTCTCTCTGCTAAATCTTGAAGTTAGTGCTTATAGACACTGGCTGTGTATTGAGGGGAGCACAATCATATGTTGCATACTAATGTGAAGTGCAGCAGAAAAGAGAATCTGCAATAAACACAAACAGAAAAAAACTGTAATACACGCAGACAAAAAAACTACAACACACGTCCACATAATTCACTGCAACACACACACACACATACACAAATTGGAACACGAGTGGAGAGGAAGAAAAATATACATCATTTCCACTTTCTTTTGCCCTTAGTTGTTGGTAACGACCCGGCAATAGATTGTTAAGAACAGAGATAATAATAATAATAATAATAATAATAATAATAATAATAATAATAATAATAATAATAATAATAATAATAATAATAATAATAATAATAATAATAATGTACGCGGTGGTCATTGATTGTTGTCGAATGAAAACAAATCTCAAATTCCCACTAATCTCGATGGTTGTATCGCCGATTTAAACTCTGCTGTAGGGTGAATATTTTCAAATTTTCCCTGTATTTCTACTTCCTTTATCAGCTAAAAGCAGCTATTATTGATTCCATCAATTTGTATGTTCACACCAGATATGTCCATTGGTTGCTACTGGGTATCACCTTGTAGCTTTAATTGGGGATCAAATGTCAGCAGGTCTCTCCAGTATCTGAGCACTCTCCTCAGTATTCTTGCTGATTTCGGTAATGCTACAGTCTTGACGGTTTCAAATTTTTGTCGGGTTTCAAATTCTTTTTTCAAGCCCTTCTGGAATGTTCAAAGCTCATTGGTAATAATGGACACAAAAGTCTACTTTATATTTCACAAATTCTTCTGTTCACAGACAGAGTGCAGATTATTTCACGTTTTAATTATCTCCCAATTTCAATCTGAAACAACGATATCCACTACCCATTATTACTATGGCTAAATCTGAACTGGCTTGGATAGTGTGATTGATTCGAATTTGAAGCCCCATAGATTCTTACTTTTTTTTCTTTCTCTTGAACAGTTTCTGCTTTGTGCATGATCAATTGATTATTATTATTATTATTATTATTATTATTATTATTATTATTATTATTATTATTATTATTATCATCATCATCATCATGATCATTATTGTTATTATTATTATTATTATTATTTATTATTATTATTATCATTATTATTATTATGATAATACGTGGTAGATTTTGTTGTGGAGCGAATGACTTAGTCTTCTGTAATCCCACGTGCTTTCTTCAATATTTTTCTTCGACACTTCCGTATCAATATTTGCGCGCTCATGCCAGATGTGTTTGGATAAATAGGTATTCGATATATATATATATATATATATATATATATATATATATATATATATATATATATATATATATATATATATCGGGAAATTATAGATAGATGAAGGATCTGTTTTTTTTGCAGCTGGACGAAAGGCGCTCTTAATAGAACCTAACTGTATTGATTATCATGCACGTGGTATTCTCAGATTTCCCTGACGGTTTTGATGTGTATATCACATGATCCGTGCACAACTATTGATATTTAACTCTTCCTTTGGAATTGTATGGCTGACTCATTGGTGAAGAAATGGATCGAGTGTGCCGCATTTGGATGCGCACATGGATTGGAAAAGTTTTTTTTTTTTCTAAGAAGGTGTACTTGGTTGGTCATTAGTAAATCCAACTAATCCAAATCTGGCTGGGAATTTTGCAGTAAACGCAAGAGGAGTACATGGAAAATGTTCTCTAGCACTTGACGGTATAATCGCATTCTCAACATTTGATGATGGTTATTGACAGAGACCTCGTGGAATTAGGAGAAAAATAACAAATCCCCACAAACGACCTTTACTCGTTTACTATTAAGTTGGATTTCGCGTAGTCTTCTGATGGGAAACAAATAAAAATATCAATACCCGTTGATTTGGCGTTCCTTGCTAAAAAAAATTTGGTTTCATCATGTGACACACTTCATGAATGGGATGAGATACGAATATGATACTTAAAAAAATTTTTAAACAGTTCATTGATAACTAGAGAAAATCGCTTTATACAACCGATCCAAGTGAAATCAGGGCTTTTAGAGTGTTCATATTCATAAAAACCTTGACTTCGACTTTTTCACAGGAAAATTGTTCACCCATGGTGTTATAGCCTCATATAGCGTTTTATGATCCAAGAAGTATACTCTAATATCAACAAACTTACCGCCGGTTCTGGACCACTGGCGAAGCTTTTTGCAAAACAGTGGTTGTTGACGGTCAAGATCGTCTCGTAGATAGTGCGATGAGGAGGAGGCTGGGCCGCCGCTCGGGATCTGCTCGACTTGACCATAGGGAAATGAATAAATCGGCCGGCTCATAAAACAGCGGAGAGGGGAAAATAGAGATGGTTTTAATATGGAAGAATTCGCTTTGAAGTGACCACACACGATTCCGCGCCACGGAGATCTGAGGAACTCCCACGATCACTAGGTCAGTGGCTTATGTTCACATTCTCAGTAACATATAAACTCGTGTGCGCACACATACATCATAGATACGTTAATGAAACACTAGATCACTCTCTTAAGTACAGTTTTGAAGACAGCCGTATATGAGCGTGTGTGTCGATGAGCACTCATCTACTTATAAGCATTCATTGAATGATTAAGTTGAAAAACACTATTAAAGGCTCACACACACAATGCATAAACACATTAATGCTAGTGCAAATATATTTCATATATCATGCATGCGTCGTCGACATAAACGCATACACACGCACGTAGTTTAAAGATATGACATTAAGCCGATTCATTTTCTTTTCCTCTCAGGCATACACACACACACACACACACACACACCTGGTATATAAACACGTCAGCATAAAAATATATACACACACACAAACACACATACATATATGCCAAAGTACACTGCCAGAATAAATTCTCAACTCCCAATGATGTTCTAAATAGGGATCTGAATAGATTTAATCAGTCGTCTGAGGAAGCCCAAAGTGTAGAAAAATAAACGCGTTTGTATGGCGAATTTATTATTTCAAAATATATATATATATATATATATATATATATATATATATATATATATATATATATATATATATATATATATAAATAACTTCCAAATTAAAAAGGAAGGAAACGTTGAAATTATATATATATATATATATATATATATATATATATATATATATATATATATATATATATAATTTCAACGTTTCCTTCCTTTTTGATTTGGAGGTTATTTCTACGTTTAATGATTAGTGCTTTATATTATTGTGAAACTCTACTTGAAAGGACCCCCCGTTGATACACGGTGGATGAATCATTTTTATAATTATTTCTGTTGGAAAATATAAACATCCATTTTTTAATAAGATTATCTGCGTTGAGAAACATTTGAGCAGATATGAGCAGTGAAAGGAAAAGATAAGAAAGTGTAAATAAAGATTATTTAGGCCTTCGTCTTTCCGCCGGGCTGGTAAGCTCAGTGGTAGCAAATTCAAATCCTGCAGCAGACTCATTTTCTGTAGTTGTTTATATTATTTACGCTGTTTAAGCCAAATGATAAATTTTCCGTGTATCAACGGGAGATCATTTCAAATAGAGTTTCAAAATGACATAATAATTCATAATTATTTCTGTCGGACCTTATATCCATTTCTTGACATGATTCTTGAAAGAAAGAAATATAGCAGATATAAAGAATGAATGAACAAAATGAGGATTTGGATTGGAACCAGTTACATAGGAATTTGCATTGCCGACAAGCAATTTGGCTCAAGGGTGAGAGCAACGTTAAGGTCGCAGGTTCGGTTCCTACAGCAGCCCCATTTTCTTTAATTGTTTATTCTATCTATGGTGTTTTGGCCAAATGATACATTCACCGTGTAATAAAGTGATACCACTTCAAATAAAGTTTCAATATGATATAACACATCTGTCTATGTATGTATGCACATACACATAAAGATACACACATAGAAAACACCTGCAGTGAAGCCTTTAGCAATGATGCTCACGACGAAACAGATGTGGTGGTGGGAACAGTTTTTAAGAAGTTCGTTTGTGTGCTGAAAATAATGATTAAGGAAAAAGTCGTTGAAATCATTATCTGTAAATTAGGCATAAGGTGGAATTTCTATGAAAGTTCTTACAAATTGACTCTAAACTGCAAATACATACATACATACATACATACATGCAGTTCCAGTACTTCAATAAGCGTAAAATTGCCATATAAAATTCATTTGACAAAAGTATCCCTGCTTTAAAGAAAGGAATGCATCATGAATTCTGTAAAAGTAACCTGTACAACAAAAAATTAGAACCATATTTTCGTCCAATGTGCTTCTTATTACACTGCACCATGAGAGGGTATTTTAATAAGAGTAGCCTGATTAGCGAGATGAGGATGGCCTAACAGTTAGCACTACGGAAAATAGAATAGAGGAACCGAGATTAAACTGTGAGACGGTATGCGTTCACTTCACACTCATGCCATTGGGAACAGCGTGAATCCACTCCATAGTGATAGCAAAATAGCAGGGGAGTTGAAGCCTTTTAGCACTGTAATGCCAGTTCATCTTGTGTGACGTGCTAGCACCCTGGTCCCATAAATATCACAATTGGCACAAACAATGATTGGGTCTCCATTAAATGGAGACAAAACCATTTTTGCTCTAACTTAGTCAGCCTAACAGATTTCACGTACTATCAAGGTAAACTTTTGAAAAATTACTGATACAACTAAAGATTAAGAAACACAGATCATTTCCTTAATTTTGTACTTTTCACTTGTTTCAATTGTTTGGATCTTGATTTAGAAAAAAAATCTCAAACTTTTTGATCACAGTATATCTTTTTATTTTCGCTTTCATTGACTCACAGGAAGACTTCATGTTGTTCTTGTCATACGGGGGACCAGTAAGGACATGAGACAGACAATAAAAACTAATTGATCTTCAGGTTGGATTGTGAGCTCAAAATGGGCCGGGCCAATACCTGAAATCTGCCCATTAAAGTAGACCCTGGTTCCTACAAACACAGTGTACCCATAAAGCGGATAGGGGGTTCAGGGTGCTGTGAGCCACTGAGAAAAGTTTGAAATTAAAATAATTACTAGAACATTTTGAGGCCATTTGAAATGGGGGTAAATACGTGACCAAATATCGGTTGGCTATAAAATGGATTGTAAGTGGTTATAGAATGGCTACGTTGGTTGTAAAGTTCCACGCACGCAAACTAGATGAAAACCCGCACAAAAACAAACATGGGACCACCCTTGTACTCACTTGTTTGAGTCTAGTACCCCATCCAGCAGGTCCTTCAGGATCCTCCATGTCAACATCCAGTTTACGTGCCCGAGTCAGCGGAGACGATATTGCCGGAGCAGAGTGTAGAGGCAGGGTACCCAGGTGCAGCCAGTACCTTGCTGTTGGTAACCACGCTTACTCAATCATACACAGTTGGTTTACAAGAATGCTTTTCAGAATTATCCCCCTTTTTTTCAACAGAAAAATACAATAAAACACTACTTAGCGCTGTCCCAGCTAACACTGATTCGCTATAGAGCCCCTTTTCAAATATATTTTGTAATAAAACTAGTTACGCTCAATTTTCGAAATAAATAATGATAAAAGAGGGTATTTCTGAGAGTCTCCGAAGTAAGAGTGTTCCAAACACTTTGGATAAAGTACCATGTGCATGAGAACAACCATATACTCATGGACATACAAATATATAACAATTCATCATGTAATGATATATATATATCAGCACCTAGTGATATTTCAGCAGTTCTAAGAAGTAGAAACCAGGCGAGATAAACATTTTATTGAGACTTGACAACATCATATATCTTTAAGAAACAATTGTTGGCACAATCTTTTATCTATGTTATGTTATAATGACCGTTTTTCTTATTGGAACTGCATGTTTAGTGACGTATGTTGAATGCTAACCGAGATGTTACTGCATGAGGGTCTTACACAACGGATGTCGTTGTTTTACACGCAGAAATCTTTAATTTTCAGAAGGTTGAATCTGAACAATGTCAATCATTGTTACTTTTTAGGTGAGTCTTTGGAGATTTATGTGAATGTTTCTATTCGACGTAAGTAAAATAAACCCATGAAATGGGAAACAAATTTACGTTTATATAAGTAGCGATTTCATATAGATTTTATTTGTAATTAGATGAGGCATTGGCAACCGACACATGGACTGTAAAAATGGAATGAATTAAAGAAAATCATGAATAGACATTGAACGAAGCTTTCATATCAACATACTGATATACGTACTCATCATCCCTTTTCCTCTTTCATCTGTCGCTTAAAAGATCGAAACCACACAAAATCTACTGATGAAACCATCAGATTGGTAACTCTGTGATGGAAGCAAGGCAAACACAATACTCACACTGGACACGTTCAAGGCTCGGAATTCATGTTTTTGTAGATCCAGAATACATTTCTCTTGATCAAGTTGAGGAGAAAATATGGAATCATGCAATACCAGGAACAAATATGGAATTACACAATGCTGACAAAATAGAATAGAATTGCGTAATGCTGAGGAAAAATATGGAATCACGCAATGCCAGAAGAGAATATGGGATCGTGCAATGCTGACACAACAGAGTTGAATCGCGTTATGCTGGAGGAAAATATGGAATCATGCAATGCAGGGGTTGGGGGTTATGGAATCAATAGAAACCATCGCAATTAATTCTCTTTGCTCCGCCTCGGGCTTTTATTTGTTCAAGACATGGAATTTACCAATGAAAAACAATATTCTCCATCAAGCTGGTTACAACGGTCTCTAATAGCGGTTCCCTTGTCAGCTTAACAGGACGTAGCCTTGTCATGGACCAATCAAAAAGAAATTCCACCCTAAATTTCCAATCGAATTGAGATTTGGCCATATCATTGGGTTGATTTGCCTTTCCCAAAGATAAGCTTCAACACTCTTTGCTCTGTGGTGAGATGTGTAATCATCCTGAAAAATGACTTCATCATCACCAATCCTATTTTCTATCGATGGAATGAAAGTGGCTTACGATGCATTTATTGTTGAGGGAATAATTACCACTCCCCTGATCTTTTACGAAACAAATTATCTCTTCCCACTGAAAAAAAAAAATTGCAAAATATTATTTACGGTGGTTACTGTTTATTATTGAAAAATACAATTTTAAAAGAAATGGCTAAAGTGTAACAGCAATAAACTTTGTATTCGCTAGGTTGTTGAATAACTTTCAGTCATTTCACAATAAGTATCAATAGGAGTATGTGTACAGAGATGAAAAATTTAGTTACGTAATTATTCTTTATATTTCTGCAAATCCTTATATAATTTAAGCAACTTCCAGAGGCGTCCCAACCACTGGTGAGAGAAGTAATAGTTTACAATACTTCAATGATGAAAAAGAATAGGCCGGTTCCTGCTAGTTGTTGTTATTGTTGCTATTGCTGCTGCTGATGATGTCAATTTTATTTTTCTTACTTTGCTCGACGACACGATTACAAACTACGAATAAGTACCACTTCATTTCAGCGTTGAATGTTTGTTTGTGAGTGTGTGTGTAATTATACAATATATAGTGTAAAAATATAAGTATATAATTTTCTTCAAAAATTGTGATCGATATCTATACAAACATGGAGGTGTATTTTGGATCTTATATGCATATTTTTATAGCGTTTGCTTTAATGTAAAAATATATGTATGCATTTCAGTATATTTGCATACTTGCATGTTAGTGTGAACATTTCTCCGTACGTATATAACTAAATGTCCGCGCCTGGTTCAGTGATTATACATACAAACACACAATCATTATGTACGTACTTCTATGTATTACTGAATGATTTTGCCAAAATGTACAATTCATATTTGATTGGGCGCACGTGTGCGTTTGTGTGTGTGTTTTTTGCATGTATGCGTGTGTATGTATGCGTGAGTTTAGTTAGTCGATATAAAAAGAACCGGTGTCCATAAGGGGTTAATAAAAAAAAAGTTGTAAACTGAAAACTCCAAAGGAAATGAGACGCTACAGTAACAAAATGACTCCACCGGTTGGTTCGGAGATAAGGGTGTTCAATATCTGCGATGAGTAGAATGGGATATGAAACAGCACAGAAGGGGATATAAAGATCCCTTTACTGTTATATATGTATAAGTGTGTGTGAGTGTGTGCATGTTTATATATGTATAGATATATATATATATTCAGTTGTATATGTTTATATACATATATATATATATATATATATATATATATATATATATATATATATATATATATATATAAAGACCTATCTATTTATATCTCCCCCCCTCTCTCTCTATCTCTCTCTCTCTCTCTCTCTCTCTCTCTATATATATATATATATATATATATATATATATATATATATATATATATATATGCACGTGTGTCTGCACCTAACAAAAGAACAAAAGAGATCAAAGGCGAAGAGGGAAGCATGTTATTGTTTGATCATATCTAGATTTCTACTATTTCAAGACCTGGTCATTAATCTAGTTCCGCACTACACACAACATTTAGATACATCCTTTAATTTTTGTGGTCGACGCATCTGTAGTATATTTATCAAGCTACACATCTATATTATCCCTTTCTCTTATCCTCACTCTAACATCATCTGTTAAAATATATTCGTGTTTCAATCTGCCAATACATCTATCGCTGATAATCTTTCAGTAGCAATGTAACCATCTATCGAGAATATGTCCTTAGTAATATAGTCAAGCAACCATAGCCAGGAAACCATAGAAGACCAAAAGCAGGAGAAACTAGTCTTGTGAGTCAGTCAATAGGAACAGTCTTGCGACCAATGTCTTTTGGCGGCATACCACATTAGAGTAATCAATTAAGAAAATTTGAAAAAGGGGTGATCACTGGATAAATTACTTCTCTCGCCTTTGGCTGAGCAATGATCGCAAAAACGTCTGAACTCTCATTAAACAAGCTAGGACATAAAAATGAGGGATCAATTTAGGATAAATCTGAATTACATACCGAATCCCCGCTGAAAAGTTTTTTAGGGACTGAATTAAAAGAAACAAAGCAACAAAAAACTTTTTTACTAGGCATATTAAGTAAATGATGAATATTTCAGCCCTCTGACTCCATTGATGCAGCTTGTGTGCGTGATACTTTCTTAATCATATATGAGGGAAAGATTAGTTGGACTAGAGACGACTGTTATCGAAGGCTCAAAATAGTTCTTTAATCAATACAAATAAAGATCTTTGTCAACAAATATTTTTGTTCGTATGTTTTGGATCTCTGTTCACATCACGGTGAAGACATAAGTTTCATTTTCTTCCTCTCTTTAAAGCTGATTAAAGAGAGAAAGACTTGAGTGGCCAGCAGCTAAAGTGTGACTGTTTGCTGTAGCTGATATACAGACATAGTGTGCTGTTTCTATGTGGAAGTTTGGCGGGAAAACATAAGTGTTATTCTCTTCCTCTCTTTATATGATTATTATTAGACTTGATATTCTGATCAAAGAGAAGGAGATGAAGAAACTCTTGTGACTGAAAACAATGTTTAAAAATAAAAATGTTCTAAAATATCAATCTATTCATAGAAAAAAATATCCAATCATTTCTGATGGGGATCATGCTAGTTCTATAAATGATCAATCTGACATTTGATTCACCTGGCCAAATAAACCTTTGTCACAAAGATCAGTGAGGTGAAAATTGCGTAAAAATAATAAAATTGCATAAAAAGTGAAAATCGGGTTTGCTATCCATTCAAGGAAAACCAGAGAGCTAAATAGTCGAAATTTTATATTCAAAACAATGAAGATGAAAATACTAGTTCGAATAAATGTTCGCTTAAAGGCAGTATTCAAACTCAGAACTTCTGACAACGTGTGGAAACATTGGAAGAACTTTGTTCTGTGGCGCAAGGTAAACCACCTCTCTTTCCAGCTCACACATACGCACACACGTGTATTTATTAAGGCAGGCGTTCTTCATTAATACAACTTTGATCCAAGACCGTAGACGAAGAATTTGGGAAAAAAATATTCAGTTAACTCGTTTACGTACAAAAAATGCATGTCTGGATCCAATGAATATAAATATTGCCCAAACGTTTGGAATCAATTGAATTCGAACATACAGCCAGCCATTATCAAAACCAGGGGAAAATTGTGGATGTTATTGCCTTTTTGATTTCTAAATACTTTCAAACTCGACGCAGACGACAAATGCTGTAATGAGATGCGCATAGATTGGGACATCAATAGAATTCATTACTTATTTTTTAGTAGCATTTCTTTCATTTTGATTTTTAGTTGCATTCCAATCGGAACGATTCAGACCATCAGCCTACAGGCGCTAGTAAACGGTGTTAGTCTACGAGCCTCATTAAACTGCTGAAATAAAGAATTAGTTCCATGCATCCTTTTCCCTGCAGGAAGCCTGGCTATGTACGATAAGTCATGAAACAGTTTTGCTAACTTTCAAACATGCTTCAGTAAAGTCAAGATCTAATTAATCCCAGTAAGGTGAGATTCATATTTAAATATTTACTAGCGTCCAACTCAGAATATTACCATGCAGGAAATGTTTGTAAACATCGAAACATGGGCGTCAACTAGGGCTTGGCATTGGTCCCCCACCTGGATCAGGCCTTCTCACTGAGGGAAAACGGTTTTGAAAGTTGGAACCTAATAAACAATAAAGAATAGTGGCACTACGATTGTTCCATGTAACTAAGCTTAATGTTCCCTTATGAAAAGACCGTATTTTTAATAGTTGAAGTTTGCACCATCGTGTAGTTCTGGGTTTAGTTCATTCATCTCCGTTGACTGTCAAGTGCACCATCTGACATATGAATAATACTGTACTTGCTTACACTACAAATGGTGGCAAGTGCAGCACCTTATCACAGGGCAGAATGTCTATCGTGTAGTAGGGTAGCCGCTAACATATATTCTGAATAAATCTATTAGCCTCCTGGAAGTATTTGCTCTCCCTGGAAAATGGCAGCGGACGCCCATGCACCTAAGTATTAACAAACTCCACCACATTTCGAGCTTAACCACGATTACTTACAAGAATATTTCAAAGATAGATATCACCGTAAAATACAAAATGAATGCATTCTCCTTTTGGATATCTAACACTTGCAAACACCTACGTTAAAATTCACGGTTTTACGGTTGGAACCTCAGGACTCATTTAAAATTTATAGTCATTTTTGTTGCATTTTTTGAACGACAAACGAGGAAAGAATTACTATTTTATCATATTTGATCGATCAGCAGTTAATGTTGAGCGAAAAAGTAAAAACGTTTATCAATTACCGTTTAAAGATATACCTTTGATTGCAATAAGGTTAGGATTTATGAATGAATTCTCTAAATAAGATGAACATTTTCGCACGCACGCGCCTGAGCGTAATTAAATTATGTTATTCTACTGTGAGGTCCACAGATGAGGAATACAACTGCCTAGCAATGAAAATTCATAATTCGACCATCAGCTGCAAGAGGCCATTAACACTAATTGTTTTCAGAGATGCACGTGCGTTGAAAGGACCACCCACAGGCACACACCTATAGGCCTATAAATTCGCACACGGACAAAAGGTTTTAAATAATACATTGGGGACAGAACTAACGAAAATTGCTTCATTTCACATCCCAATTAGAAGTTACTGATCGAGAGTCTATCCTACGAATTGCAATCTATCCAACATACGAAAAAGAAGCAATTTGCTTTCTGCTTATTTCAGCTTGTGTAATGACATCAATGGCTATTCTATCCATTTTTTATTTACAGAGTTGGAGGTCAGCCCTTTTAGGTTTATAGCCAAATTCACATTCGATAGTAAATGTTTGAAAATGTAAATATATATGCATATAAAATTGATACGAGAGAATTAACGCACAAGCACTGACCTATTCGTATGTTTTATCAGAAGAAAATTTGTAAACAAACGCTTCTCAAATTGGGGTTCGAGCTCCCTCTAGGGGTCCCATAAAGGTATTCGGGTTTTTGCTGAAATATTAAGATTAATTATGTAAGTAGTCTTTTTTAAAAAAAATCTCTATACAGCTATTCACCCTTGTTGTCAAATGACCCAATGCTATTCAACATTTCTTCTGGTACAATTTTTGCAATATTTCCCTCAATAAACAGTAAACATCGTAAATATCATTTTGCAATTTTCTTAATGTGTGTGTGCGTAATTAGATGGGAAATTAGTTTCTATGTTCAGTCTCAATTAGATTACGATTAAAGACTGGTTGTGTTAGTTCCTATTGTTTTATAACACTGAGTGAGGGTTCGCAAAAATATTTGTCCCATCGGTCGAGAATGAAAAAATGTTGCTTCGCTGTACGTCTTCATTATTTATTTTGGGCTTCTCTTTACCTTCGTATGATTTATCTCACCAATAAAAGCAAAGAAAAAAAAAAAAAAGAAAAAAAAATGTATTAAAGATTCATTTTCCTCGGAATTTTTTCAGCTTACAATCAATAACTCCTCTGTTAGCATGGAATAAGTGTCAGTTGTTGGGATTTTTTTCTTGGTTTGTGGTTTGCTGTTTACGTTATAACTATTATTCTGAACTGGGAACTTACTTTCTTTCCATCGTACGACCGTCCCGAATATTTTTTCAGAAACACAGGAATATTTCTAAACAAGAATAAAAATGAAAAGAATACCCGAAATATTTATTTCACACCGGCAGTAACATTAATACTTCAAAGCCGTACTTTAGCACGACTGAAAAAAAAAAAACGAAAAATTTGTCTTCTTCTAAAATTGACATTTTCCAGCACATAACAATGGTCTCATTCATTAGAAGCACCAACGATTAGTGGTTAAGCAAATGTTAAGCGTTTTAAATCATAACTCAACTCAACAATGAATCTACGTTATTTTGTAAACAGCGCGAAACGAAAATAAAGAATAAGCGCTCGGTGTAAACAATCTTTTTTTCCCAAATTATTGTGTTGGGAACAAAGAATATATTGAAGATATATTTATATTATTATAAATATATGTATACTTTTCACTGTGTTGTCATATCTAAAGTTATTTTCTCTGGACAATGCTGGGTATCCCTGTTATTACACACACACATACACACACACACAAACACAAACACACACACACACACACACACACACACATATATATATATATACATATATATATATATATATATATATATATATATAGAGAGAGAGAGAGAGAGAGAGAGAGAGAGATAGGAATTACTTGAAGAAATGGAGACCAATAACCAAAATTAGCAGTCAACTTTGTAAATACTCAAGATATCAGGTAACAATCAAGATTATTTACACAAGTGATCATTTAAATAAATTCAAAGCTAACGAAATATTCAAAGACGACAAATGATATAAAATCGTTTTATGATTAAGAAAATGGCAAAAATCAGATTTTTATTTTCATAAGAAATAATAAACTTGTTATCTTACATGAAAAAGAGGATAGATAGTAAATTTTGATTCCTAGTCAAAATCCTAAACATTTAAAAACTGTAGAAGACCCTCAGAATAATCCCCTGTCCACGCTTTTTCAAGCAACAAAATGATCATCATGATAGAATATACTAATATTGTGTGAACTTGACCATTTGTCTTTTTATTCGTTATTCAGTCTCCATAGGTTTTTAGGTAGTCATTTTTTTATTATTATATTTGCCATGTGTGGTCATTACTTGCTTCATTTGGCATTGGCTAGAAACATTAGTGACCTTTTACTGACCGGTCTATGAGTCAAACAGGGTTTGTTTGGTGTATGATGAATGTGACTGGAAATACTAAAACATCGTCTTATTCAATGCTGGTCTCATCCTGATGTGTCTTGCCTAATTCGGTTTCAAAAACCTTTCCTCTAACCGGCAATTGCATGCAAGATTTGTTCTCAGCGGATAACATGTTATCGGGCAAATCTCGTGTACACCACGATCGTGACAGGAACTTCTTTATACACTTGTAAAATCTATGATACTCAAGAATGAAAAGTAACTCCATCGCGAAATCTGGAAACTCATCAATTTCCCTCTAATTCTACTTTCAACGGTAATAAAGAGATTTCTGAAGGTTCGATTAGGCTAGTCACTGGATGACTAACGTGAACAACTTACGTAAAAATACGAATAATAATAAAACTAAAAATATTCATAAAAGAATTATGATACGCAAAATTGTCATAGGAAGAGTTTAGAAGATGAAGGGAATATGCCAACAAGTAAAACTGTCACCGATACTGTCTACATGAGTTTTTTCTAATTCGTACCTTTTTAATGATCACTGCCTGATAAAAGTAAAGGAAGAAACGTATTCATTGTTCACCCTAACATGGCACATCTTACCAGACTTATTTTGAATCAAACTATTCCTATTCTCTTAATCTTACTATTAATAGTATTGGTAATGTACAATTTGGCGCTAAATCTATAGCTGAGATAGTTGCGTATTTCCCACTGGAGCCAGACTTCGGTGTTCGAGTCCAGATAAAAGCCAAAAATTCAATTGCTGATAAGTTATACAAATCGTAAGTCGAAACCCAATTCTTTGTTTCCAATCCATGTTGCTTACTTGACGGTTAAAAAAATGTAAAAACGGCCTTAGCATTGCGATGACCAACACAAAGAACTGATGTGGGATTTAAGAAAAACTGGTCAACGAACAATAAGAAAGAAACGGTTGAAGGGTTTAAAGGTTACGTGGGAGTTATTGCACGAGCTGTTTTCAATGAAAGAAAAAGCAAGAAAACACTTTGGAAGAAAGAAAGAACGGAAGGAAGAGGGGAACGAACGAACGAATGAAAAAGAAAGAGGGATTGAATG
This sequence comes from Thysanoteuthis rhombus, assembly GCA_963457665.1. NCBI lineage: Eukaryota > Metazoa > Mollusca > Cephalopoda > Oegopsida > Thysanoteuthidae > Thysanoteuthis > Thysanoteuthis major. The sequence goes on along the minus strand of OY735205.1, from coordinate 22,219,851 downwards.
AGAATAAATGATTGAATCGTTTCGAGGAAAGAAGAAGAAGAAGAAGATGAAGAAGAAGAAGAAGACGAAGAAGACGAAGAAGAAGAAGAAACAAATAAAGAGAAAAATGGTTTAAAAAGGAAAGCTTCAGACGATGAATAATCTTCTAAAGTAAGTTTGATGAACATGAAAACGCAGATAAGAAATAGTATCGCGCAAAGATTAAATAGCTGAAAGAAGTCAAAGAGATTGGTGAGATGGTTGAGGAAAGTGCCACCAAAATAAGGATTATCTCTAATCAGGTTCTAACAACTCTTTTGACAATTTTAGAAAAGACTATTCGACTCCAGCAGCCAATGAAAGAACGTATCATAGAGGCCAATTTTTCAATATAGAGACGTGCTGGACACCTGCCGTAACAACAGCGCATTCACGTCAATTTCTAACGGGGTTTTAGAACCAACTTGGATTCTGTCACACTCAGACAATGAGCCCCGAAATCTTTGACCCCCGTATTGAAGGATGGCTTAGAAACTCACGATCAGATATTAAATTAGCGTCTTGCTCACTTGCTCTGGAAGGACAACGAACACAATGGATACAATCATAATAAAATGGTCAAATGGACGATGGCAAGAAGGAGGAGAGAAACGAATCAAAAACAAACGAAAACAGAAATTAAGAAATGCATCAAATATCAATTTATCAAATAACTGTAATGGTAGTTGCATCGTTGTTGCTAACAGTTCGTAGCGAATGTGAACATTTTGTGACGTATCCTCTCTTTTTTATCATGACGATTTATCAAAGATGAGTGTAATCCGATTTTACAACAGATTTTGGAAACTTAGTCGTTTGTTATTTACTCTAAACGAGATATGCTTATATATATATATATATATATATATATACGGTATATGTGGTACAAATCAGGCTAGCAGTACAACATAATATGATAATATATCAATGATATAAAGCCACTTCTGATATGTAATGGATTTATTTCGAAGAGTGCTCGACACATACAACTTTTTACTATTGAAGTTAAGTTGTTTTAGAGTAGAGCTGGAAATAAATAGTAAGATGTGAATTCGCTACACAGACTAGCTCATGTTTCTGCCCTCTCTGAGCCTCATCAGGCGAATGATTGTCTATGTTTTTTTGTTTTTAGTTTTGGGGAATTTGGTAAGAATGTTGTGAGTGTGATAGTGAGTGGTACGGGGATATTCCTTTTGTCAAGGGGTGTGAACTGGATCAAGGGGTCATCTCGGCAAGGATGCTTAGTAGTAATCTGGAATCAGTTCACACTCCTTGACAAAATGAATTACCCCATACCACACACTAGCACACTCACAACATTCTCACCAAATTCCCCAAAACTAGAACCAAAAAAAGCAAAACATAGACAATCATTCGCCTGATGAGGCCCGCAGAGCTAGTTTGTGTAGCGAATCCACATTCTGCTATATATATATATATATATATATATATATATATATATATATATATATATATATACATATATATATAAACATGCTTTTACTCTCTCCGTATGTACTCACACGTGCATACATACATATACACACACCATCCTATATATCAATACTATAATGTATTTGGACCTTCTTTTTGTTAGTTTATCCATTCATTTATTTGTCTGTGCCTCTTTCACGCTAAAACTACGAGGCCCATTGACCTGAGATTTGGCTGAAAGACACACTAAACATCATCTGGTGACGTAGGCTACGCGAGGTTGACTTTGGAGGATAATCAAGGCCATCAGAGATCCTTTCTGATCATTAGTAGTCAATTTTCTAAGCCGTTGGCCGCAATTTTTTACCTATCAAATTAGAATTCTGGTTTTCAATTTAAGCAATCTGAATATTAACGCAACAGATTTCTCATTTGGCCCTTTGGCCAGTCTAAATAAAAAGTGGAAATGCCCGTACATGTATTCATGAGTGTGCATGTATGTGTATACACAAATACCTGAACACGCAAGTGCTTGCACAATCTCACATGTACACACACATGAGTAAATGAATAATCATGCATAAATTTATTTGGTGTACATCTTCATTATTGTAAGCATTAGCATATGCACACATGCATAAAATCATATATATATATATATATATGTGTGTGTGTGTGTGTGTGTGTTTGCCCAGGTAAGTACGTATAGCTGAATGTCTTTTCCAACAACAAAATATTTTTACGATGCCATTAAGTTTTCATTGTTGTCCCAGCAATGATTTAATCAGAGGTTTTGCTCCTTTTTTTGTAGGTCTGACTTCAGACTCACGCGGAAGTTTCTCCTGGTCGCCTTCCCCCCCCCCATCGCAATCATTTCGTTGTCACCCATAAACCCAACCTGCTTATGGCTGCACAGTGAAGAGCGATGCGGACCATAAGCATTCGGCTCATCTACGAAAAGCGAGCGTTTAATGGGTCGAATTGCAATTAAAAGACGCCGTGACCGTCATGTCAGAATTGCGGCACGACAAATGTTAGCTTGTTTAATGATTGGCGTGAAGAGAAATGACTGGGGAATGGTTACTTGTTCAAGTTATGGAAATTGTAGAAAGCAAATGCTGTTTGTCACGATTCGCATTTGTCATAGAGAGTTTTATGCATTTATTTTTAACAAACATTAAACTATGTAGGTACGTCAACAATAAGAGATCATTTTAAGCAATATATGTGCATTTTCCAACATAATCTCCTTTTTTGCCAATGTACTTAATTCAGTGGTGAATATTGATCATACAGTGGAAATTTCAGATTCAGAATTTAGCCAGTAACAACGTGTCAAGCTACAGGTTTATTGATCCACTGAGCGTGGCACTTCAAACCCTTCTCACTCTCCATAGTAAATAATACATACTAAAATGAAGAATTGTTGAGATGGTTATATATTGTTTTATCAATGGAGTTTTTGTTCTTTGAAAAGCAGCATTTGAGGAGAGGATTCAACTCAGACTTAAACGCACAAAGCTGTTGACACACCTTTGTTCTTTGAAAAGTGGCTTCAACTCAGGCTCAAACACCTACAACTA
>OY735205.1:22204316-22211816 GCA_963457665.1 Thysanoteuthis rhombus | reverse complement strand
ATATCAATAAATCCACAGATGAATGAAGCAAAAAGCATTCATTTTACACCTATTTTTCAACATATCGCTTTTTCTTATCAATGAACTTGACCCAACGCTTCTCCATCACAGAATGATATATTGAGAGCAAAGCTAAAAAAATAGTCAGGACTAATATGCGTGTGGCCAACGAACAGCGCACTATATTTGAGCTGGGAGTAGCATTTTTTTCCGGCTAAAGCATCCTATACACTTATCCTTATGTGCTGGAGTCGTAAGCAGCTAAAGCGGTTCGGGCTGAGATTTCTACGTGGGCTATTTTAAGGATATCTCCTGTTTTTAAAAGAAAACTGATGGACTTTTTCATTCAATTTTGATGTGTTTTCAAATGTGCTTTTGATACTTGGTGATATTTTTACAGTTCACAATAATCGTAAGATATGAATGAAAACCATTAAATATTTCTGGAACATAGTCGTGATTTCTTCAATAAAAAGAGACGGTAGTGAGAAAGAGCATTGAGTTTCTTAACCAAGAAAATTTAGTGATGTTCTTCAAGTATTATGTCAATGAAAAATACAATAAAATCAGAGGTCATATATATATATATATGTTCTGAAGATTCCACAGGATGAAACAAACAATTATTGCTGTAAATGGGACAATAAAAACATTTAAAATAATATTCCTTTACTCAGCGTAAAACACTGAGCAAAAAAATTTCATTTACAATTCAGAATTCTTGATCTATATATCTATATATCTATATATCTATATCTATCTATCTATCTATCTATCTATCTATCTATATATATATATATATATATATATATATATATATATATATATATATATATATATATATATATATATATACAGTGTGCTTATATGTGATTTCAGATACACACATTCGCTCGCTTATTCGATCGCACGCACTCACCCACTCACTCACATGTTATCATATTTAGATATCTGTGAAATAATGGCACACTTTCTCGGGAAATGAATAACTTGAATTATTTCTTCTCAACAAAATCTTGCTGTTATCAATTTATATATTGAATGATTTATTTCATTATAATCTCTAGCGATATATAAAATGATATATACGTAGACAAATATGAACAGACTAGAATAGATAGATAGATAGATAGATAGATAGATAGGTACGTGTGGAACTAAATCAGTGAATGAGGGCGTATGTGCGTGATTTTCAATATCGATTTTTATACGTGAATATTCTTTCTGATAACAAGATTCGTGGACACGGTGCACAGATGAAACCTAAAAGCTAGCAGCCGCCATTCTGTTGTGCTACAATCTCGTACATATTCTACATAAACAATGCACAATGTACTTTCTAAAATCCCAGACCTCATTGCTTAGAGTGACGACTGAGTAATTCACTCCTCAATCAGTGCGTGATATTATAATTGTGATTATCATGCATTAGCAGAGGATTGGGCTTCCATATATTTTATATGCATTTTATACGTGTGATATGATACAATTTAATATATGATATAATATACTATCATATTTCATTATGGTATTTAAAAAACTATGCGCACACCCGCACACAAATATTTAAATACATATATGTGTGTGTCCTCATGTATAGAAACGTATGCGTGCGCACACACATACGGACGCAGACAGATAGACAGAAAGACATATATATATATATATATATATATATATATATATATATATATATATATATATATACATATATATATGTGTGTGCGTGTGTGTGTGTATGTATGTATATGTATATATATATATATATATATATATATATATATATATATATATATATATATATATATATATATATATATAATATAAAGGTGTATGAGAAATCTTAGTTTAATTGGGGTAAAGGAGGGATCGATTTTCCCCGGAATTTACAATAATAGTACACAGATTTGCCTGAAATCTCACACAGCTTCGCCCCAATTTGGGTTAGGGGAGCATCCCCCCGCCAAATGCTCCTGGATCACACGCCTATGTACATAAATTCATGGTGTATAGTTATGTAGTATCTCACACGCTCTCACATAGATATTTAGGTGATTGAAAAAAATGTAGTGATTTGTTTATAGAATATTTTACTATTGACTCTAATGTAAAGATTACACATACAAACGCCGGAGAGTCCACGTGTGTAAATAAAAATAAAACTATAAGTGCGTTTGTATGTATGTGCACACACTTGGGCGTGTGCACGCACTTGAAAATGTGCATGCTTGTGCTGTATTCGAATAAGTATACATATTTATATATTTACACATAAAGAGTGTAGGGAGGCTTGGGCCGCTAATATTTGCCTGACCCCCCCCCGTACCCCGGAAACATTATTCTATATGTTTAGCCATGGAAGTTCCTGTGGTATATAAATGCGCAAAACGTCATGTTTTACATGGATATAGTTGGGTACTTCAGTAAATCTGTTGTAATGTAAAAAGTATTTATTTTACGAAATTAATATTTATTTCTCAACATAACCTCTCGTCCAGTTCAATACACTTATTTCAGTCGTGGATATTAATCGCATAGATCGGATATTATACAGTGGAAGTTTTATAAGTAAATTAAAAAATGCTTTCTCTTACATATGTGAGTCGGATGGATATGCATTCCTTTATGTATGTATGCATGCATGTATACATGTATGTATATATGTAAGTATGTATGTATGTATGTATGTATGTGTGTGTGTGTGAGTGTGTGTGTGTAATATGTGGTTACCAACCAATGTTCAGAAGTACGCCTTTTTTTCTAAAATTAGAATATGTAAACAACTTAATTTTCTTTATTTTATAGGAGATGAATCATTGTAAATCATTATTACCATTTGTTTTTACGTTTATGTACCTTCATCTTACTATTTTGCTGCTTTTTTATTTATCAGGCCTGATTCCCTTCGGTCTTGAGTAAATAAAAAGCGCGGATCAGAATAAAGAATAAGCTTCCGGAGAGTGAATCACGCCCCTATATTCTGGAGGTAGGCCAAGTATACGCTCTTACCATCTGAGCTACGGGAACTCAGACGACAAGCATGAGTCCTAATCAGACCCTAAAGCTCACTGTCTACCGCCCAGCTCTTCTGTGCCGTGTTTTTTTCTTTCAACTGATTGTGTTTTTATGAATACATCTATCTATTTGTTTTTTGGTAGATGAAATACTGTAGACCATTATAAAGGGACGTGTTCTCATCTTACTGGGGTTTATTCTTCATTCCGATACGCGCCGATTATTTACTCACAGTCAATAGGAATCCAGTCACAGAAAAGTTGCTATAAAAAGCAACAAAAACAATAAAGATAAAAGTGAATAGCAACTAAAAAAAAAGAAATATAATGCTAATAATTATTTAAAATAAGTACTAATTATATTTAGAATGCATAACGCAATATACTCTAATACCTATCTTACTAAGAATGTTCATCATTGATCCCCTTCACTGTCTATCAATACATCCAAACCAAACAGTTATCTAATTATAAACAGATATGCTAGATTTAATCTCGTCATTCCATCTTGTTCAATCAGGAAAGATAATCTCACGCTCATTTCTTTTCTCGTCTAATTCAGCATAATACCCCTTCCTTCGATTCTCTACTTACGTTACAGTTAGTCGAGGAGTGTACATTTTTAGAATGGGCTTTAGAAAATAAATTGAGTCGAAAACAAACTAGACGAATAAATCTTATGTAAGCAAAACAGACAAACAAAAAAAAAACGATATATATTCAATTTAAAAATCCTTGAAGGATCTGACCAAGATTCGTTTTCTATTTTCTACCAATTTTTATTTAATTGTATTTCTTAGTTTTGCCTCAGCCCAATAGTTCTATTCAATTTTAGTTTTATATTCAATTATACTTTTCCTGGTTCTTTATCTCTTCTCTTTTCCTTTCACTTTTTTAAAATTTCGTGTTTCGTTTTCTGTCATTTCATTTCTGTTTCGTTGTTTGTTTTTCGTCGTTGTTTCCGGTCTTTCTTTCATCCCCTTTCCAGTTCTCTTTTTGTGCCCTCTCTCTTTCTCTTTTAATTTTTTTTCATAGTCTTTCTCCTTCGTTTCTCGCATTCATATATTTTATTTCTTTTTTTCTTTTTATGTCTTATTCTTTTTTTCTCATGTTTTTCTTCTCTTTCCTTTTCATCGAATTACTCTTTTTTGCTCTTTCTTTCTTTCTTTCTTTCTTTTTTTCTTTCTTTCTTACTTTCTTATCCCGTTTATTCCATTCTTCATTTTGTTTCATCATTCCATTTTCGTAGGAACGACCTTTTCTCCATTTATGATCCTTTATGATATTTTCTTGATTTTTGAAAAAATGCATTGAAATGTTTTCTATGCCTCTTACGTTTTCATTGTCCATTTTATTTGTATCTGTCTTCCAGGCAATAATTCATCATCTTCACAAACTTTATATTTTATCTTTCTTTGATTTTTTCATAACTGACTAATAAAATTTTCTCACTTTTTTTCTTAGATAGATATCTTAATTTTTCTCTCTGTCTCTCTGTTTTCCTTTCTTTCTTTCTTTCTTTCTTCTTTTTCAGGAACCGTCATCCAAAACTGTTAGTCTCAGCAAAGGTTTCCTTAGTTTTTAAATGGATCTAGATATGTAAAAAGTTACTCCTTATTACGTCTGGAAAAAAAAGTTCAATTTTTATAACCGCCTCCTTCAAAATCTTTTTTTGGAGTGGAGATTTCATTTTACAATGTGAATTTATGCTAAATTGGTCCCTCAGTTTGTATCCGACAGGGTTTGCGCTTAATTTTTGAAAATTCAGCTCTCTACAAAAGGCAAGAGGAGCAACGTATTCGTTGATCACCCATTTTTCTAATTTTTCAATTGATCATCCCCAACACGGCATGCTGGCAAAAGACATTGATTACGTGACGGATTCCATTGAGTGACTAACAACTTGTCTTTATTTCTTTCGTTCTTCCTTTCATTTTTACTCTTATCTTTCTTTCTTTCTTATTTTAGGGATTTTTAACAATACATTTTCGCTATACCCAACAGTTGTTTCAATTACCACTCCCTCCTTCTTTCTTCCCTTCCTTCCTTCTTTTCTTTATCTCCTTCCTCCCTTTCTCCTCCCTTTCTCCCCCCTTTCTTCCTTCCGTCCTTTCCTTCTTTCTACTCATTTATTTTTCTGTCCCCGAGGTAAAATCTAATTTTCCATTTTCTTTGCCAGTCAGCTTCAGGTCATTTTAATTGTAATAGTTACAAAGAATTATTTTCCTTTGCCTTTTATTCCAGGATAATACCATCCAATTCCTGAGAGACTCGTCTTTCAGTCGTTATTATTCTGCTGTTCATTTTATCATTTGTAAGGTTTAGAACTTCTTCAAATTACATTTCGAAGTATCGGCCTTGATAATGTAAGATCAATAATAATAATCGAAGGTAGCTAGTTGGTTCTGAAAGAGTAAATTGATATTCAAGTATATGATTTTTTAGGACTTATATACACATATATATATATATATATCCTTATCTAGATCATACATTCATATACACATAGACATTTGGAAATAATCAAAGTGAGTTTTAATCTCCGAAATGATTATTCAAGTTTTATTGATTAAATTATGTATTCATGCAAAATGGTAAATGATTGATTGCTTTATTAATACCTCATAGAATATAAGTTTACATTGGGTGCGTGTGAGTGTTTGTTTATAAGCACTAATGTGTGCTATCTCCAATGGACCGGGGTAACATATAGTGAAATCATCCGATATGTATACTAGCAAAAGCAACAAAGTTACTGTAGGAACATATCTCTATCTCTATCTCTCTCTCTCTCTCTCTCTCCCCCTCATATATATATATATATATATATATATATATATATATATATATATATATATATATATATATTGAGTAACTTTGGAGTCAAACAATTATAGTTTCTTCATAATTCCCTTTATAATAATCATATGTAGGAACTATATTTGCTTGGTAGGAGCAAACTGAGCGGCCAACAACCATGTAGATAAATAAAGAAATGAGTGTCGTGCAAGGCTTGAGCCCTCGTCCACCAGGAAGCAGACTACGAGCGGCTCTGCTCATACCAACTGTGCTAACGACAACCTTGGCAAGGCATGGATTCGAAATATCACCCATACTCATTTATTTATTTATTTATCTACAAGATCTAAGGCCGCTACAAGGTAACTTTGGTGCTGAGCAAATATTGTTCATACATAAAGGTCTTTATAATTATCGCATTCTGTTGGATCTGGATTGTCCATTTCTTGGTACTATATATATAAAAATATATCTATGCATATATATATAAAGGCTATTTAATCATCTTATATGTATAACTATTTGACTATGCTTCTGTGGAAAATAAGGGAATCTACTTGAACAATGAAAAATCTAAATTTATTGTCGTGTTTTTTTTTTGAGTCATCAAAAGTATTAGAATAGAAAAATATCGTTCCTGATATGGTCAACAAGACAGAACATTTGTTCATAATCCTCTACTTCTAAGACTACGCAGACTCAGCACGTCCATGAGTTCGTTTGCTCATTAAACATGATTAATTAATAATTCTCCGACACCTTTATTATCTCAGTGATGGTTTGGAGAGGTTATAGGCGGTATTCTCTCACAAACTCCACGGCTATTAATGTTTCTCAAAGAGACACACATCAGACATAAATTTACGTATATATTTACCGAGTTTGGTCTAGTCTGACACAAGGTTATAGCAGTGTGGCATCTCATTATAGAAATGGCTTGCAAGATTAACTTGGTAACGACAAACGTCTTGAGAACTTGCGTTACTGCTCGTAAACTCTTGCTCCTTCCTGACAACTCCTGCTGCCTAAAGACCGTCAGTCTTATAGAACCACTGGAAAACGAGTTCGGGGGCCGGGAGAGTAGGATTATCCATATCATGTTCCTTCTACTTAAATTAACATTCACAAACAGGTTTTATGCAAATCTCAACACAGTCACAGACATAATCGGAACGAGGGTCAACCAAAACATACACGCCTGGGCCAAAAGATGAGCCAAACTTTTTCCATCGATTATTTTTACCATTACTCTCTTATTCTGACAATCAAAGGTGGAATATTCGACAATGCTATACAACAGTGCATGCACTGTTTGTGTGCTGAGTGGGTTCCAGTATGTGAAAGCATTCCCTTCGTTTTTTCTTCAGAAAACTGTGTTATTTGGGCAAGCTGTCTTATAGTTGTTAACAGTGGGCTGCAATGTTGTTCCAATCATCTCTGACCGCTATCCCGTCAGTGTTCACAAATTTTCTCCCAACCAGTTTGGCCAATAGTGTGCAAATATCTGGACAAAGACTGCCGCTCAAAATATGATTTTCATGATTTTGCCGTGTGTGTTGGGGCATCATCCCGTTGGAGAACACCTTTTATTCCCTTCATACAATTTGTCCAGGCTTGGAAGCAACCTTTTTTAGAACTCCTTTGCTCACATAATACTTACTCACGAACGTCATGTGCAGAAATTATC
>OY735205.1:22139316-22199316 GCA_963457665.1 Thysanoteuthis rhombus | reverse complement strand
GATGTGGAGCTGTGGGGAATGAATGTTCATGCATATTAAGGTATATATATATATATAAGAGAGAGGGGGGGGAGAAGGGAGAGGGAGAGAGAGAAGGGGTGCAGACAGACAGAGGCAGAGAAAGGCAAACTAGAACACGCAAATTGAAAGTCAGACAGATAGACAGACTGAGCAAGATAGCTAGATGAATAGTTAAAGGAAGTAAAAAAATGTAGCCATTTATTGCAATGGGTTATGATAGATACTACGATCTACATAAAATATGTGGAACTTGAAGGGAGAAAATTTCTTGATAATTCTCATAATAATCAACATTTAAAACATGGATTCGAATTTGAACTTATGGAAGCAAACCAGCTCACGAGAAGGCTGATCATAGATATTTCAAATTTCCATCAAGCCTTCCGCAAGATCATTATCATGTGGCATCGGTGAGAATTAAATCTACCTGTTGCTAATGGTTTATGGGATTAACTTGCAAACCTGCAAACCATTAATAGCTATTCACTGATTTTATTTAGATATTTACTTAGCGTAGCTTAGTCTGTAGACACAACGCTTTTATGGTAGAAGGCCGAATGTGGACCGAACCCATTACACTAGTAGTGGTTATAATGAGAGAAAAAATAGGAAGATCTTCAGACAGGCAGAGAAATGATAGCTATGGAAGAAGATGAATCATATTTCTCTATCTTAGTATATGTAAAGTCACTCTATTAACTGCAATCAAAGGGGAGCCAATCCTAGTTGTAGAATTAGGGAGGTTAAGGGGAAAAGTGGGAAATGGACCTTAACTAATTACTAAGGTCAGTTTATTTGAAGCAGTCAAAGAAGGGAGTTGATTTTCCTTTACCAGACTTGAATAACAATTATGCAAAATGACATTATGAGAGAGAAAAATATTTTTTAATTCCATTTGATTTAATTATTCATAAAGTTTAAATAATGATCTCGTAATTCTTATACAAATAACATATCTTACATATGATGGACAGATAAAACAATAATTGTGGAAAAAAGCTTTTTAGCTTTATGTATTCAATTTAGCTAGTTATCTTTTACTAACAAAATCTAGTTTTCACATTTTGTGCATTATGTAATGAGTATATTGTATATGTGTATTCAATGTGTCTAATCATTTTTCGAGAAGATATCCAGTTTTTTTTCATGGTAGATATATTTTACATATAACATGATTCTGCACTGAATAATCGAAACAGTAAAAGATGAGATAATGTAAATAAAAACATGGGAAGCTCGTGTCCGATTAATAAGAATTTCAACTTTCTGAACCCATATGTTTGACAATTGATGGTCCGTATAAAATGAATAGACATTTACTATAAAATCAATGACATTGAATCAGCGAAATGAATAACACACATCTAATATATATGTAAGTAGTGAAAAATACCTTTAGATGTCCACGTAAATTAAATAGATTCATACAATTTAATCAAAGAAATTCTATTCATTGATTGAATAACAATAAAATAGAATTAGATATACTGAATTAAATGACAATTGACGAGTGGAAGCCAAAGAGAAGAAAAACTAAGTGTCTTAAATCAAATATAAAATTCAAATACATATGGGGAGGTTGTGTCCGATCAACATCGCAAAGGAATGCCATGGTAATGTGCCTGTACAGTTTCGAATACCCGAAACAGGACCATGGCAAAACAGCTAATGATCCCCCCGATGTTATTTTGCGAACAACATTAGAATCCAAATTTAAACAACGATGGTGAAAATTAATATTCAGTGTATTACAAAATTTCTGAATATAGTACGACAACAGGGATTGGGAAGTAACTGACTTGCACGACATGACATCGTATGTTGATTTGGAGGACTGCTCGTATTTAAAAAAAATAAGAAATCTTGAAACTAAAATCCTTTTGCAGCCAAAGTATAAAGTTTGAGACAATATGTATATGTATAGAAAGAGGGGATACGAATACGCACGCCTGTGTGTGTATGTATTTGTACGTATGCATGCGTGTGTAATGTTATCAAAACTAGTTTGTTAATCATGGTTCAATCTCAGGCTATCAAGATAGATAGATTGATAGTCCATGTACATATTACAGATTTTACAAACATAAAATATTCCAGCTGGAAGGGTTATGGATAAGTAGAAATGGCCCGGAAATCAGTGCCTATATTCGAAAGCTTATTAATGGCATGGGGACCAAATTCTCGATCATCTCTGTCAGAAGGCCGACAAGAGGGAGCTAGAGAAAATGGTAGGTTGGTAGGTAGGTAGGTAGGTAGTCAGATCGTTAGGAAAGTAGTTAGTTTGGTTGGTAGCGAGAAAGAGAGAGAGAGAGAGAGAGAGAGAGACAGAGAGACAGAGAAAGAGAGAGAGAGAGAGAGGGGGGGAGAGAAAGAGAGACGATGTAATAAAGTTTAAGCAAAAACTGCACGAACGGAGACGTGTCTAGAATGATAGTAAATCCAATATCTCAGGTTCAGATAGACTGTAAACTAATAAAGAGGCCAACATGGAAGTAAGTTGGCGCTCCGCAAACTAATAAGAAGTCCACTCCAAGCACGTAAAATGACCCCGTAAGAAGTATATCACTGGTCAGTAAGGGTGGCCAACGGTTAACACCGCGCTTCGAGCGTGACGGATCGTTGGCGTCCTTCGGCTCTCGTGTGACAGCTTATGGTCGACTCTCCCGGTCCGTCTTCCCCAAAGTGTGGCTCCTTGCCGTTGCTATTTTTATTGAAGTCAAAGGCACCGGTAATGACTCGATATAAATCTATTCCTGCTTGCTCAACGTGAAGCGGATTCTCGTCAAGAGAGTCGGTTTGCATCGATGCCATCCTAAAAGAGAAAACGTGTGTCGTCGGTAATAGAGCGTGAAACAAAATAAAATATAACACAAATAAATGAATAAATACATAACGGATCTATAGTTACCAGAAGCACGAATATAACAACGACAAAAAACAAAAAACAACACACACACACACACGCACACACACACATACACACACACACAAACACTAAAAAACGCGTTGTCAATAAAATCGGTAGGTGTTAGGAATATGAGACTTTTAATTCGTGCTCGCAAACGATGATCATTGAAACCTGCGTTTGTTTGTTCTTTTAATTACAAAATTTTAATAGCTTTCAGATGGAATTCGAGACATTCAATTGTTCACATACATTTTTGCTACTCTAAATCTCGGGGAACCTGACTATGAGAAAATTACTCTCTGTAATACGTAGTCTACACCGTCTCCTTCGAAGTGGTCTTCTTGGGAATGTATGTTTACATTAATGTTACAAAAGGTACTGCTCACAAAGGTTAGCTGAAAAAAAATTGTGCTACCCTCGGTTCGCGATGTTGGTCACTTCCTACGAAACATCCGTGAATTTCACCGAATCTGAATTTTCGCCATCATGTCAGATCTGACCAATCCATCCAATAATCATGTAACAGTTTCGGGAATTTACAATCAAAACAGTTATATTAACACACACACACACACACACACACACACACACACATATATATATATGTATAAAAGATGCTACCGAGAAGTTACTTCTCCAATCGCCTACTCCCCCCACCCCGGCGAACCCCCTTTTTCAAACAGATGAAATAACCCCGTAAAATATTTTAGTGGTAATCAGTGAGTGATTTACTGTGTTCCGGAAATGGACAGAGATATTAACAGAGTTAATTTTCTTCCTTGATGGATACATAGATTAATTACAAATATACTTTGAGACACCCACTCATCTCTCTTGGTATAAAGAAGAGGCTATGCTGAAATAATGTTGCTTATTTTCTTCCATCTTTAATTCCAGAATAGATAAACATAAATAAACAAAATACGCCCAAGTCAACAGTTTTTTGAAACGCTGATATGACAAATATTACACTACAATTAAAAACGATGTTTTTGAGTGAAGTTAGTTATTAAAAAAAGGCTCATCGTGCTATCTTATGGCTTAAGTATAGAGTGAATCATTTAGACAGACAAATATTTTACTGCTTCTCAAGAATTTCTTCTGTATAATCATGTAGATATTTACTACGTTTATCTTTGTCTGGTACACAATCACAAGATTGCACAATGGTGATGATCTGCTCGCTATCACCCCATGTTTATATAATAAAAGTATTTTTCTTTTACAACCTCCAACAGTTGGTTACCCATGAGGATCGGACTACCAAAAAGATGAAGTTGGTGAGGGTCGCGTCGCGTTAGCCAAAATACTGTATAATTGTACACATGAGGGCATTTGTCCGTAAACACAAGGATATATATATATATATATATATATATATATATATATATATATATATGTATATATATATATATATGTGTGTGTATATATATATACACACACACACATACACACACACACACACACACACACACAGTATATGTGGTACAAATCAGGCTAGCAGTATAACATAATATGATGATACATCAATAATATATAGCCACTTCTGAAATGTAATGGATTTATTTCATAGAGTGCTCGATACATACAACTTTTTACTCTTGAAGTTGAGTTGTTTCAGAGTAGAGCTGGAAATAAAATGTAGAATGTGGATGAGGCCCGGAGAGGGCAGAAACATGAGCTAGTTTGTGTAGCAAATCCACATTCTACAATATATATATAAATATATATATATGATGAAATAAAGCAACGCAGACACATCTATGTTTCTGCCCTTTTTTTGCTTCTGCCCGAAAAAAGCTCAGTTAGTTCACATTTAATGAGATAATTCAAATGAATGATGCTTCCTTCTCATTTTATAACAATAAGTGAACTATTCCATTTGTCTACTTCAAAATTTTAACGTTTTTTCCTACTTATCTCCCTTGGGGATTTTTATCTATTTTTTTAGTTTTGTTTATCCGACTAAAAATGTCTAAAATTATTCATGATATATAAATTTACCCAATTATAATTAAATGCCCTTTCTTCATAGGTTCTATTATGTTTATATAACATATTTATAAGGGTATATTATCAATTGTAGATTGTTTTATCTGTTTAAGATAAATTTAAATTTTGTTTCGATGTTAGTTTTAAAGAAACTTAAAAACAATAAGCCATATCAAAATCCTCAATTATCTCCCTTTATATTATGAGATTTTTAATAATATAAATTTCAACCTCCTTATCACGATCGTTTCATTCTTAAACTGGATTTACTAAATCTATTTGGCGTATCATTCTAATTGTTATACATCTTACATTATGAATATTAAAATTATTTAAGATGTAAGTTATTTTATCTTATTCTAGTACTTTGAAATAAAACAATAATCAAAAAAATATATAACTCAATATGTATTTATTCATAGATAGATATTTCATAAAAAAAAATAAAGAAATTTGAATTGTATCTATATTTCATTCTACACCGGTGATAACCGAATAACGAATCGAATAACTAGATTACAAAAATAAATCAAGAAAAGAATTTTGTGCGGGGCTCGAATCTGCGTCTACAAGGGAGCAGCCTAAAAGTGGATCTGTTCTTACAATCTGAGCTAACGGCTCACTGGCTTGTTCAGAAGTTCGAGAAAGCGCAATGGTGGACTCGGGTACGATTCCTGCGCGACATTCATGAATACATATATACATATAATGCTCTTCCATAAGAATATAGCACTCTGGTGGATGAGGGATTTCTGTGTAAATCAAATATATCGCTTAAATTCAGCCTTACTGACTGTTCAGTTCCGTAGTCCAGAGGTAGGATATCAGCCGGCGGGTCTGAAGTGAAGGTTTCAATTCAAAATGGAAAGTCTATAGCTACACCGAAGAGATGTAATACATCGAAACAGCTGTCTGTGGATGACCCAATAATTAATTAATTAATTAATTTTATATATTAATCATTTCTGAGTAAAAATGTTTGTTTTTCGTTTATTGATGGTAGTATTCTTTGTGTTTGTTTAGTTTCTGAAGTCATGTTTAAAAGAAAGGTTTTTAGGAAAAAGATTCATTCGTTTGTTTTAGATTTAACACCAGTTACAGCTGAGGTAATTTTTAGTGGTGTGTGATTGTTAAATTACATTCAGTGAGGTTACACTGTTCACATGTTCTTGGGTTCACGTTGTTCAATAAAACAAACGAATTTTTTTCAGTAAATCCTCTCCAAAACAATAATAACAATAATAATAACAATATATATATATACATACATATATATATATGTGTATATATATATATATATATATATATATATATATATATATATATATATATATATATATATATATATATATATATATATATATATAAACACATACACACACACAAATCAGGAATACAATATGACATAATATAATACAATATCCGATGTGAGATTGGTTTATTTCATAAAGTTCTCGATACGTTCGACATTAAACAATAAGTTTTGTTAGAGTAGAGCTTTAAATATGATGATGTAAAAGGTTCGCTTCACAAACACAGGACGAAAACTTAAACGTGTTTGTCCTTTAATCTATTATATATCTATACCTACCTATCTATCTATCTTTCTATCTATCTATATCTATATATATATATATATATATATATATATATATATATATATATGTGTATATATGTATGTATATATATATATATATATATATATATATATATATATATATATATATATATATATATATATATATATATATATATATATATATATATATATAAGATGTGGGTGTGTGTTCTTGTGTTCTGTGTTCGTTCGTCTTTGAGTATGTTAGTGCGTATGCACGCGTGTGTGTTAGTCAAAAATGAGTGGCAAGTAAGTATCAGTAGTGAGGGAAAAATATAAATGGCATCCCTGAAGAAAAAAAAAAGAAAGAAAGAATAATTACAGATGGCAGCTGGGAAGTATATTCCCTTCGCTTTTTTTTTTCTTTTTTCCCTTCGCCTGTATATTTTTTTCACTTCCCTTATTTACGATCTGCATTTAAAAGCGTGCAATAACTCTTCTCCATCTCACACTTTAATTCCCCCTCCATTTCTCCCCCCTCCTTCATCATTTTCCTCCTCATCTTTTGTCACTTCCGTTTTGTCTTTCCCTACTTAGTTGCATCATTGCTTCCAGTATTGTACATCTCGCTGTTAATATTATTACTACGGATACGTCTGTGATGGTTCTTGTTGTTTTTTCGCTGCCGAGAGGTTTATGGTGTTTCATTGACAGATACAAATAAATGACGAAGTTGCTTTTACAGATGAGACGCTGAAGTGAATTGACACTTGAGTGCAATAAGAATAATGTAAACTCGTGTAAAGTAGTTGTAAAATGACTACGACATCTTTTTGTTTTGCAACCATATCCTACGATGGCAATTACGTTGAAGAACACTAATCCTTTTAAAAAGTTGCCTCTCCGTCGAGTGCAGAGACGTAGAGATGCAGAAATAGTTTGGGTTAGAAAAAGAAATCGCTTTTATTAGTTAAAGGGAGTAGATAATGAAAACATATCCCCGTAAGCAATTTAGTCTAATAGTAATTTTAACACCAATAATATAATTCTGATCGTGGTTATCTGGCGTTCGAACGTTACGCTCTCTTATGGGAAAGATTCATTAGTTTAATAAAAGGTTAGGAAAAGAATGGACAGAAAATAAATGTATGTAGTTTTAAAGAGAGTGAAAAGAGAATGGGGATGACTGAATTTATTGAGGGAATAGAAGGATTATCGCATATGATACTAATCCATTTTTTTAATGACATTTAGATGATAAACATTGACGGGCAACGGAAATTGGATTGGTTAATGAAAATATTCTCGGGAAAAGTGAGAGTGGACCTAAGGAACGAGATAATGGATAATCTTAGTTTCCAATGCCTGTGGAATTTGCTTGTGTTCAGCTGAATGGAAACAATTCTAATCAGACCGATTGACCATAGAAGAGATTTTACTACCTATTCTCTTCAAATGTTCTACGGATGATTTTAGATAGTATCTCGATATATGTCGAATAACATCAAAATCTTTTTTTGTTGTTCTTTTAAATATCATCTACAAAATAGTTTGATAACCATCTATCATTCTTATCGTCCTCATAAGTGAATGTTCAGCCATTTGTGTTCGCGGACAAGTTCTCAAGGAGTGAAACGGATCTTAGTAGACTATACATTTTCTGATATGTCATCATCTGCCATTCCAGGAAAAGTTTCAGAATTATACTAATCAATTCACATCTGCTCATTGAATATCCGAAATGAGCACAGAAAGATTGTCAAAAAGAGTATTCCTATATAGGAACCGTCTTCTATTTTGAGGATTTCAGCTGAATTTCCCAAGATTTTATAACCGACATCCGCTGCAATAAAATGACGCTAAGAGGATCATATTTCTATTCCTTTTAGAGGTGTGAATTACCTTTTCTGCTCCGTAGTGTGTGTCTATGTTCATGTGGTCAACGAACGATTTCAGTATTGGGAAAAATGTCCCTAAGACAATTTGCTGCATTTGGTGAAAACGTGTTATTCATTTTCTGTCATAGGAGAAATTGTATTGAAATATTGTAAAAAGACTCCAAAAGTAATTTCAAGTTTGCATCGTAAACTAATGTTTTCAGTGAACTATAGCTATTAGTTTGATTTTATTTGAGCAATAATCTTCTTTAGTTGTTTTCAATTCTATTGCTCACGGGAACAAAACAGACACCATATATTCAAAACTTGGGCAACGCAGTTCAAAAACAAAACGTAAGTGAAGACAACACCATCAATTTTGAGAAAAGACTACCGAATGAAGACAACACTCGTACACGACCGAAGAATACACTAGCCGAAATGCTATGTGACTCTAGTGAGCAGCTCAAACTAAGAATAATGATACAATAAAAAAAATCCGAAAAAAAGAGAGTACAGGCATCCCCTGTTTTTCGATGGTTTGCTTTACGTCATCTTTTCGCTATGACGAATGCCCACCATGCCATAATCACCATTTTTGGAGTCTTGGAACGCTCAAAATTTTCCTTGTATAAATCAATGGCAATTGCTACTTGGATTTATACAATTTCGACTTACGAAAGGATTTTATAGGAATGCTTTACTTTTGGATAGCGTTGAGACCTACTTGACTAAACCAAATGTGTAAGTAAGCAAGTGACTTTTCGGAAGACACGAAAGCGTAAATATTTCGGCAACGTGGGTCTCCGTCTTAAAGTACAGTGCTCACGACCTGGTCTTCATTTGAATTCATTCACTGAATGTAGGTTTCAGCGTACAGTTAGAATCGACATAACTTTGGAAGGATATCAATCGAAAATTTCAAAGTAAATCAAGTACAGATGAGGCCGCTTATTATGATAATTGAAAATGTTATCAGTCAGTTATTGTTATCAAAAAACAGTCGGTCTCAAACAGTATATTTGAAGTAATCACCATAAGTAGCTTTCTTTGTACATCCTTTGTTTAG
Source organism: Thysanoteuthis rhombus (assembly GCA_963457665.1). NCBI lineage: Eukaryota > Metazoa > Mollusca > Cephalopoda > Oegopsida > Thysanoteuthidae > Thysanoteuthis > Thysanoteuthis major. Next base: position 22,189,891 of record OY735205.1, on the reverse strand, counting down.
TGTAATCGGTCGTTTATTCATATTGGAAAGGCTTTATTCAGGAGCGATTACCACAAGAAGCGTCCACTTTTCGTAGAAAGCTACTTGAAAAAGGAAAAAAAAACGTGTTTGGCGCCTGATCAGTACTTATATGAGTGACCATTCAGGAACACTAGATATTGTAAGGAATTGCAGCCTTGAGCCAAACTATCCAAAGCTTAATGAATAAAAAAAAACCTTTATTCTTTTGACCTGGAAACCGTCTGCTTACAGATCGATCCGTGTAAACAGTTATCATCAATCAGAAACCATACATGGATACTTTTACACTACAGTATTGAGGCTAAAGACCTATTACTGACCAATCGCTATGTTAAATTCAATTATCATAAGTTTTCTTTTTGGACCGGGATGAAATTTTATTGTATTAGCGATTTGCACTGCCCATCGGTCACTAACTAGTTGTAGTCAGGTTCGAGGCCGTTGAGTTTTCACGCCAGCTACATTGGTCAGTACCATTCTTGCTCATCGCGGGCAATTAATAGTGAACTGATAACGCGAACTTAATGACCATGAAGTCGACCTGGGTGTCCACTCATTAGAAATTTGTCAGCATCCGTGAACTCTCCACTGATATGCCTGTGGTTGAGAGTTTAGGTAGACAGTCTAGATTGAATATCCTGCTGTGCTGGAGAGGAGACCTCGAAATAGGAGAGAAAAAAATATAAAAAGGAATAGAGATACAAAAATATACTCTTGCCAATAAATTGTATCCACATTAGAAAAATAAGAATAAACGTTGTCAGTTACAGTGAAAACGGTGATTGCAGCATATATTCGTGCATAAGTCCAGTTGTTAAGAGCAAATTTTATAGCAAATAGTTGGTGGTCGTCCTATACACGAGGAATTGTTTCATTTGGTTGAAATAGATGCAACATAGTGAGGGCCAGGAGTCACTGCCATTTTCAAACATTGAAAATGCTTACCAATTACTAGCAATCAACAAAAAAGAACATATTTGCACATGAGAAATCAAACCTCTGCAATGCTTCTTAGATTAATTTCACCAAACTGATAGTAAGCTCAACTGGGTGTACAATGCAAAAGATCTAAGCACAGATTATCTCATCATGGTATAAAAGTAGCCATATATATGAAGAAAATAGTTTTGATATTTTTCGCTAATTTAACGAAATACAACAGAGTTAAATTATTGGTTACACTAATAAACAAGGCACCAGAAGTTGAATTCTTGCGCTTGTGATAATATCCTGCTTACTCCTCGCAAACCTCAAATACTTAAACTTGGAAAGTTAAAATATAATAGCAAGGGGCGACATGAAATACACACATTTGTCATAGTTTTCAGAAATATGTTCCATATCTCATGGAAATTCGTGCGTTGTTATACTCTTGGTTGAAAGAGAATTTCGTGCAATTTTCGATATTCTGTTTATCATCTCTCAATAAAAACAAACAATAAACCTTTCGAACGGCAATGAATGAGTCAGAAACATGAAACCTGGACAAATCATTTACGACTAAATAAGGTAAGCAGTACCCCCCTCCCAGGCTGGCTACGGCTTCAGCCGCCCGTGTCCGGACTCCTCTTATCACCAGTTTCTTCGTTTTGGCTTAGGTTTGCAATTTGTGAAATAAAACTTGAGGCAAAAAGCACCCTAAGTTGTGTCATTCACTTCACTACTGCGTTATTTTACTAAAGTTCTCTCGTAGGTAAGAATGTATGTAGGCACATCGATAATTCCGCAGCTTCATGATTAAAAAGCATTTATTTTACGCAACAAATATTTAATTTTCTACACAATTTCCTTCTTTGTCTTTGTATTCAATTCAGTGATGGATATCAGTATCATAAGTCGAACATTTTACTTGTGAACATTTCAGATCAATACGTGTAAGGCTATATATACAAATATTTTTTTGAGTTAAACAATTATGTACGTTCGTATGCACACGGATATATACATATTTTCGTGATTGACAATAATGTGCGTTCGTACGCACACAAATGCATACATATTTTCGTAAATGACAATTATGTACGTACGTGCACATACAAATAGATATTTTCGTATCTTCCCATGAGCGTGAGTGTGCGTTGGTTGGTCTTATGATCCAGGACGACATTATAATATTCTGATGAACATGTCTTCCACAATATTTCAACGACCATGAGAGTTACTTGCCGCTCTTCTCATAGTCAATCAGGTTTCATGGAACTAGTGGCAGGGAAGAATTCCTGATATGGCTGCACATTTTTTAACTAATGTGGCTCACCAATAATGTCAAGACATATGAAAATGGGAGCAAGCTCCAGGAGCAGCGAGTTTATGCTTCCCTCGAAAGCAACAGTGCGAACAGAACATATATGCCGCCTCAGTCAGAATTTGAACTCGCTTCACAAATTCCGTTTTCCACACCGATAAACGTTATGCCAACTTACACCTCTAGAAATATGTCTGCATACGTCATAATGCATTGGCCTTTACTTATAAAGGCCAATGAAGCAAGCCTAATGGGAGAGATAATAAACCAAATGCATCAGGTCTCTGCTTGACCACAGACGATATTTCCCTCAACAACATTATCAGTTCTGCCTGTGTTTGAAAAATCAGTTGCAATTTCACATTGAAAGGTCAATCTTCCCCACAGGCGACCTGAAAGGATTTCTGACTGTGAGTTTTATTGGCCCCAAAAGCAAAAAGTGATTTGGTTCTCTTCTCCATCCTGTGATTTCTTTGTGACATCACAGTAGTGTCAGACCATTCAAATTCTCTGCTCAGTTGGACAAGAATCACCAGTAAGGAGAACGAACGTCGATATGATTTTCTGATGCAGATTAATAAAGAACAAAAAGAAGACATTCTGATGCACCGGGATTCATTTGGGTCATTTCTAAAATCTGATAGATTGAAAGAATATTCGTTATTCTAAAATGCCCAAATGATAACTTTTGTTTCACTGTTGTCCTAGTATGTGTTTGCACAATTGTTAACAAGTAAGATGCATCTTTACACATTCAGCTTTGTAACTAACTTGACCCTCCTAAGAGTTAGTGCGTCTACGGAGCACTTAAAGCATGTGATGCTCTATGGATTTAAAGAAAACAGAAATACACCAGAAGCAATCCGAAATATTCATGTTTTACAAGAGAGAGAGAGAGAGAGAGAGAGAGAGAGAGAGAGAGAGAGAGAGAGAGAGAGAGATCCTCTAAACGAAAGAATTAGAAAAGTGACCACAATCAGGTTGTCTAGCTGCGCTTTATTTTGATCTACTCCATAGAAATAGTGTTGCTTATGTTGAAGAATTGGCTAAAAACTGAATTCAAGCCATTGAACGGTTAACCATCATCTGCAACAAGATGGATAGGTGCTTAAACTCGGATAATAGTCCCCCTATGATTAGTCAGAAGCTGTAAACAGGGGAACAGCGCTTATCTGCACTTTTTTGAACGCATCACATTGTTTTTGGACAGACTGATAACTGGTGATGAAATATGGATATTATGCAAGAATATAAAGTAATGAAGGTAATTGCTTAATAAAGGTGAAAAATGTAAGTTTAGACAAGTGCACGGTGATATCATATGTTGTGGTCCACTTAGAGTTGTTACAAGTCAATCTCTCAAATACAGCAGATCTATGGTCATCAGTTGATGGTATAACAAAACCTCGGAGGAGGAAATACACCCAGTTTGATCAATCTCAAAGGTGTGCTGTTCAATTATAATAATGCATGGCCCAATACAGCAAGGAGCACATCCGAAAAATCTGAAAACCTCACCAGGGAAAAAAAATCTATTCCATTCAAATTTTCCATATTTTGTTCCGGCTGATTACAACTTATTCCCAAGTATACAGAAATATTTTGATAGACCCATTCTTAAAAAAACATATGAATCAGTGAAAACTACCCTCTCTACACTGTTCATCCAAGCCAAAAACCTTTCACAAAAAACGGTATGATGAAGCTTGTATTATGTATTATGTATTTTGAAGCTCTTAAATCGTTGAAAAGGGGTTATTGATGACGATGGAAGTCATGTTGATGAATAAATTTTAATCATACGTGAATTTTTTAATATTTTGTCATTTACTCGAGAAAAAATGACTAAATAATTGATTTTAAATGCTTGTATGAGTAAAGTGAATCAAAAACTGAAAATCACATTTTCAACAACCTTTTTGAAATCAGTCCATTTAAAATCTAAGATTCAGTTAGTGTTTTCAGATTTCAGAGTATTTCAAGAATTGACATCCATCAAAAGATGAAGAATTAGCTTATTTGAATGTGGCCATTGAGTTGAATTTATAAGTAATGTATTTCATAACTTTTTGAAAACAAGAGTAACATCCTACTTTAGTATAAATGGTAATAACTACCTGAAAAGTGAATTTATCTTTTCCTGTTTAACTTTGACACTTTCTCTACGATTCTTTGTTTAATATATAAAACTCCACGTTTGCTATGATTTAGCTGCATAATCTCCACAGGCATCAATGGTCAATGTTCAGATTTCATTTGTGGTCAACATAATCTCTTTACTCTCGTTTTGGCCTTGTGTCAAACTAAACTTTATTTGATTAATACACATGTGTGTATGTACGACTTAGATACAGAAAAGAAAAATAAGAAGGAATAAAAAGAATAAATTCAGAAAATAAAACAATTGTGAAGAAAATAAAAACTATCCATGGAATAAACTGGTTAAGAATGAAAAAGTTTAAAAAGAATTAGGGAATAAAAAGAAGAAGAAAAAAAGAAAAACACGGAGAGAAATAAATGAAAGAAGACAAAAGGAAGACAAAAAGAAGAGAGATAACTTAAACAAAAGGAACGAATAAGAATAAAAAAAAAACAAAAGATGGAAGTGCATAAAAGCGAAGAAAAAAAAAGAAGACTTTTCGTAGGCGTTTTTAGCTGCGACTTGGTTATTACAGACTTACCCTCGCAAGAAGAAGTTAAATTGCTTGAAAAAGTCGTAGACAGTTAGAGAGAAGTCTGGTTAGTAAGGCAGGGGAGGTAGAGTTTCGTAGCCTAGTTCATGCAATTTCTGCGGGGTTATTCGTACGAACAAGAATTGGTCTTTTTCGGTTGACCAATATTGGACGTAAACGTTGCAGTTCTTCCTGCAGCACCCATCTCTTGGGCTTTTTTGCTTTTCCAATGTGGTGCAAATGTAAAACAACTGCTGAACTGTTTACGTTTAGTTCATTTGCAACCTCTTAAGTTGTTAATGATATTGCAAGCAGTTACCACTAATTTGCGTTCAATTCTGAACTCCTGCAATAAAATTGCTCGGATTTGCTTTTTTTCCGTCATTGATTTAGCAGCTTCAAATGAACTGGAATAGATAGCGAAAATTAAAAAAAAACTACTTGGATGGAGCGAAATTCACACTTTAAAAAAGCATATTTCATGAATATAGTTCGATAATAGGTCATTCCAAAAGAAGCATCAAATTAAGAAAAAAAATTTTTAATTTTTTATTCACCAAACAAATAATACTTGAAAATATCCGTTTCGATGGTGTAATATTCCATTTGAAATGATAGAATCCTGTTATGTTTGGTTAAGAATAAAATGACATTTCTTTGAAATAAATGAGTACTCATTTATGGGAGACATATACATAGTCAGCCAGTCAGTCAGACCAACTTAAAAACTGAAGAAACCTATGTTGATGCTGATAGTCTTGCTTGACGGTTTCTAACCTTGACAAACGGGGAGAATAAAACTAAGGAATTAAATGAAGAAAATGAATAGAGTTAGAAAAATTGAAGAAGTAAAGAAAGAAAGGGGGAACGGATAAGATAAGGGAGTGAATAAGAAATTAAAATAAGATAAAGGAAGAGGGACATCTCGGTGAATTGAGGATGAAAAATGTCTTTAAATGGTAAATAAATGAAAGGCATTTGGAACGGAACGTCAGGAAAGAACAAGCCGCACGTTTCTACTATTTCATTTAACTCATTCCCTACGAGGCATTTCGCAGGCCATAACTCCATCTACCCGGACCCGAACGGTGCTTCTGTCGCCTACAAGGACCAGTACCCGTCACGTGCGTATCAGCTACCCTTTGCACGAACTACGGTCAGAACGGTTTAACTGGAGTGACAACAACGTCATGCGATTTCGCTGGAAACTGGAGAACGATAAACAAGTCAACAGAAAATGACCTAACTGTTGACATTAAGATGGTCGAGTTGGAGGCAGAGCGGAGGCAGATCCCTGGAGTCTGAATGAGGAAATGGGAGATGTCATTAAGATATATGCAATAATAGTCTGTTTTCCTATACCCTGCAATCTCTCTCATTTTTCTTCCATTCTCTCTCTCTCTCTCTCTCTCTCTATCTACACACACACACACACACACACACACACACACACACACATATATATATATATATATATATATATATATATATATATATATATATGAGAATGGTGAGTTGATAACTTTTTCACTTGGATGGCTATAATTCATAAAAACGCAAATATGACCTAAAGTTACCATGAAAAATCGGCTTCCTTTGGATGAGTCGTTTAAAGCTGAAACATTTGTCAAGTTTATTATATCATCATTTAAACATTCGAAAAAGTGAAGATTGTGCACGTTAGATCGCTTGCTTGCAGGTATAGATGTGATTAATATAGTGTTATAATTGAGAAATGTAGGATTTTAAACCAGACGGAAGAATGCACATGAATAAAAAAAAAAAAAAGATGTTTGGAATATAATGGCCACCTGGTAGGAAAAGTTGAATCATACGTGATTGGATCTCTATGACGCATTGTAATAAGCGTGACGATGGGAAAAGAACAATAAGGAAATGATTTGTTTGAATTTTGTTTTGCTATTTAACATACTTCTAGTTTCTCCTCTGTCTCGATTGCGTACCAACACAGAGGACCAAGTAGCCACAATTACAAGTGTATCAAGCAGCCCAAAACACGTTGCTTTCTTTACATTCTATTCCAAGAAAAAAAGTTATGACAGAAGCTGCTTGAAATATAGCATATATATTGTTTATTGTCTCGTCTCATAAAGATTGGCTATGCTATCGTCAACTGTCAAATACAAAATGAAAGGTTACTTAGTGGGGCGAAAAAAACGTTTTCCGTGCGAAAATTTCTGTTTTCAACACATATGACCGAAACTTTGTGGGAAAAGGGTCGATATTTTTTTCTGCTCAAAATTAAAGCAAGTGATTCAAACTGTCCTTACGCCAAATTGTCTCTTTGTTTTTATTTCTATATTTTTCATCTTATATATATATATATATATATATATATATATATATATATATATATATATATACTATTGTGTGCATGTTTATATATGTGTAAATATATACATAGCATATATGCTTTCACTATACGAGAGAGAGAGAGAGAGAGAGAGAGAGAGAGAGAGAGAGAGAGAGAGAAAAAGAGAGAGAGGGGGAGAGAGAGCATTTTCTGCTTAAAAGTGAGTTGATTGAATAGTTTTCATACGACAAAGAAAAAGTCACCCTCTTGAACGAACAAATTATTATGAAGACAGAATAAAGAAAATCACTTTTGGTGAAAATTGCAGTCTTGCAGCCAAAGCTACAAAGCTTGGTTACCCAATAATTTATGGCCCAGCGTGAGATCGGAGGAACCCACTCGAACCTTCTCCAGGGTAGGGTAGGGATTTGGATTGGTTAAAGGAACACCATTGTAATGTTCAGCGCATTGTAATTGATTAAACTTTGACAACTGATCCTTATTGGGTTGAAACTAGAAGAGCCTTTGTATTTTTTCTTGAATTTATGCCGTTTTGGAATAGATATTGGTCAGATGTTGGAAAGTGATGCAAATGCTTTGTGTGTCATAGAAATGTAAAGAAAATATAGAAAGGTTGAACAAAAGAAGATCGTAATATAAAACCTTCACAAGGTGAAAACATCGTTACAAAACCCAAACGTCAATCTGAAAAATCTATTGTGTGTTAATACCTACTTATGCAATAAAGAAATTTGTACCGTTTTGACTTTTAGTTTCAATTATGGCTTTTCGAACAAGTCTTGCGATGCTGCAGTATTTATTTCGTATAATTCCAGAAGCCAACTACGATACAAGGTCTTTATTCTGTGGGATACGTATTTTGCATGCTCACTGATGCAATAAACTAAACTTGTATTATCTGTATGGAGTTATTCTACCCAATCAGAAAAAAAAAATACCATGGCCTCCAGGTATTTGCCGTAGATATCAGAATCCATCGATTTGAGTCAAAGAAATAAGAGCGTATCATTGATATTAGCCTTTCTTACTGGAATTAAAACAAGCAGACAGACGCATAGATCATGGTTCTGCAATCTTGAATTATTTTGGAGAATTTCCCCGCGTCCAAAATCATCGAGTGTAGCGAGATTCAAGTTATAGTTTCAAATTCTCTTTCTTTTGGATCATTTACCTTGAAGTGCAACTAGAATCTCGTTTTGTGACCATCTGTAAATAATTGTAGAGCCAGGGAATATTCTGCAAAATGTTGGATTCATAAAATAATCTAGCAATGAACAAATTAATCAGCCAGGTTTTCAAAACCAGCGTTCACCATAGGCATACGACTGAATCTCTGTAAGATACATTTTGGGGCTGGATCTAATTTGACATACAGTCGAAAATTGTTAGCGACTTCTGAGAATAGAAGGCGCTTGAAATAACAACTAGCACGATTGATGACCTGAAAATGTTTCCAGTGTATCCTAAATAAATTTAGTGTATTCTAAATAGATAATAATAATTTGAATGCAAAACGTGTTTTACGTCCTGGAAAAATTCAGAGAAAAGTTAATTATTTGGGGAAAATAACCGCTTTCTCCTGTACCTGGGAATGTGGGCTGTTCTACTTGAGCGGTTTCTCTCTCGGAACTCGAGTGTTAATCTTGAAGGTTAGCTTGTTGAGTGACCATTGATATAGAACAGTAGTCCCCGACCATTTTGTGTCGAAGAACACTTTAGCAACTACTAATGCGTTGGGCACCATTTCAATTGATAATATTTATACAACAATAAAAAAAAGGCATCATCATATAACCCTTTAAGATGATACACAAAACAAATTAATGCGAAACAGCAAAATTGTTTGTATTATTATTATAATTGACTTGATCATCGAAATAAAGCCCTATATAACATGTAGGTCTGAGGTAAAATAATGAGCATAATACTTAAAGCAAAACTGATTCAAATTCCAATAAAGTTTGTAAAACTAAAACTAGTAAGCGCAAAGCAGAATACCAATGTGAAATAATACATAAAAATTCTAAATTGTAACTAGTCTGTTGCGAGCAATCGCAAAGGAGTTGGTGGGCGCTATGGCGCCTGCAGGCACAAGGTTGGGAACCACTGGGATAAAACATAAGTCCAACAAGGTTGAACTTCAACTATTATAAATAACTGTATGATATATACATATAAGGTAAATTCCAGCCATAATTATTCCTCTATTCATTTAAATAAGCAAACAGAACTGGTGCTAGAATTTGCCACTTCAGGAATAGCTTTAAAACGCGTTTTTGAGGTGATCCAACGCTCAGCCCTCATTATTTAAAAAAAAATTTATCTTATTCTTCATATATCACTTCTTTTGATTTTAGAATTATCAAGATTTTTTTTTCTGCTTTAGTTCCCGTTTCTTTATACAAATATATACTTTAACTCAACTCATGACCAACAGCAGTTTTTCCATTTGTTTACACCCAAAGAACTGATCTCTTTTTATTTGTCAACCATATGGTGCGGTAGGCCTCGGATGCAACAAGAGCTGCTTTGTTTAGTATTTTCCTTTTTTATTATTTAGTCGTTTTTATTGAAAATACATTGAACAGTTCAACAGCAGTGCGGTGGTAAAAACATCTACAACCTATCCCCATTCACATTAACTAGTAACCAATTCCCAAGACAGCCATTACTATCACCAATCCAGTTCGCTGACCCATAGAAGCAGGATGGACTTGAAATTTTAATGTCTCATTTTACTGATTTTACATAACAAGCTACTGCTCTACCAACGTTGACAATGTTAGACCTTTCCGCTAAAGATGTAGTTTTTTTTGGCTTCGAAACATGTTTCGGAATAACTGCACGAATTAACAACTCTACAAATACAGCACATCCCGGCTCTGTCTCAACTTTTCACAGTTCATCTCTTTCTCAAACTATGCCCCTCTTACCCTAACCCTAACCCTCTTTACATATGTATGTGTGTGTGAATGCTCCTCTTTTCAGGGTTGAACGCTCTCTAAGTGAGGTAACTCGTTCATTGTAAGCATTATGCAATGCTCTTCCATAGGAATAGAACACTCTGGTGGATGGGGGATTTAAGCAAAAATAGAATATATCGCTTAAATTCAGCGTTACTGACCGTCCAGTTCCGTTCCGGGTCTGAAACGAAGGTTTCAATCCTGCCTTGTAGAACTGGATGGGATAACGGATAGTCTATAGCCACACTGAAGAGTTGTACTAAGCTGTCTGTGGATGACACTATATATATATATATATATATATATATATATATATATATATATAGGGAATTATGCGTAAGTGAATTTATCGCCTAATTCGCTCCTACTGATCGTTCAGTTTCGCATAGGGCTGAGGTAGAGCATCTGCTTCTTCGTCTGAAGCGAGCGTTTCAACTCTACCTAGTGGCACTGGTAGGGATATTGGGTAGTCTGTGGCCACGCTGAAGAGATGAATTACAACGAAGCAGCCGTCTGTGGATGACACAATTATCATATATGTATATATTGTGTTTTCTATTTTAATTATGAGAAGATTTGATTCTTTCGTCTTTATCAATTAAGCATTTGATCAATGTATTGGTATGCATTATGTGAGTGAAATGGCAATATCGGAAAGCTTACTGAGACAAACGATTCTTTATTTCGACGTTTTACCCCTAACAGAGCTTTGTCAAAACTAAGTTGTAAAAAAAATAGCGTTTTATGAGTAGATTGTGAGTTGTGGTAAGTTAGTATGGTAGTTGATTAAATGGGTGGCTGGATATATCAAGTGTGTTTCAAGCTGTTTGGTGGAATGTTCGTCTTAACACTAGTGATGTTAGCTTCCAGGAATTTAGGAGGTAGTTTATACAGCCAGACCACCAGTCTCGCCTATCGCGTGGAAAGGTTCGCATTCAATTGTCAAATGACTAGTGTGGTTGATTTTTTGATTCCACACTTGTTGGCTGTAATTGTTGGCAAAAATCAAAGGAGTTGATGTCTTGAGGAGTGTCTTAATGGCGGTTAGTACAACTGACCGTGTTGCTTTCTGCCCCCAAGCACCCCCTGCCTCAAAGTATCAATACCAGACAACCACAGATTTTTTTTATGCCAATCATAGCCAACAATTATGGAAAGAAAAAAAATCAACCACCACCAATATCAGAAAATGGAATCCGAACGTTTCCGAACGGGCGCTCTCCGCCAAAAAATACACCCATTCATCTTCTGAAAACGGCCGTAGAGTATGACGGCTGGAACGTGTTGAAAATGAGGACAAAAATGTGCAAATAAACTTTACATAATGATTTTGATGTACGTTAAAGTTCTAAAGTTTATTATTTTTCTATTCATTCCTGTTCAGTTGATACAAATTGGCTCGGCATGATAGAGATGATAACACAGTGTATCAATTGGTCGAACGAAAAGTACTCATTCATACAAAATCATACATACAAAATTTTACCATGCGTCCTTTGTACTGCTGTTAGGAATTAGGGGTCCAGCATCCTAAGTCTGAGCTGAAAAGAGAGAGAGAGAGAGAGAGAGAGAGAGAGAGAGAGAGAGAGAGAGAGAGAGAGAGAGGGAGAGAGAGAGAGAGAGGATGAGCTGTGACAAACAGTAGCTCCCAAAATACCCTCATGAAATCTGCATTTTATATTGGTAAAAAATGTAATACTTACAACCAGTCAATTTAGTTTATTACCACTGAGTCTCTGATGGACCCCTTTGTTTGGCTTGACAATTCATTATACAATTTCACTATCTCGTTCTAGTTTTCCTTTTTCCATTTATTTCCTAGGTTTTGGTCTTGTATTCCAATTCACTTGGGTTTATTATTACGTCTTTCTGTTTTGAACGATTGTATTGATAATCCCCAATTTTCATTAAGAAAAGAAAAGCAAGTCAGATCACATTACCTTTGACAGTATATTTTAAATCATAACAGAAATAGTAGAAAGTATTTGTCATTGCACGTGTGTGAAAATCACACCGTCAACACCAAAGAGGAGATGCCTGCAATATCTATATAATGAAAAATTATCTCTCGGTAACCGTGATTGGAACAGTTACCTGGGTAATGAACATAAACGTTCCTATGATATGAAGCTGATACTTAGCAGTAGTGTAGAGGTCAGCTAGCTGGTATCGTTTGAAGTGAATTCGAATATCACTGAGTGCCTCACACTTTTGGTTTTGCACCAGACTAATCTAAGCATAGAAATATTTATGATCGACCGAGTTTCACCCCATGTATTATGAGAAATGCTGTTCAATAACGCTTTTACGTTTGAGCTTTTTAAATTCAAGTTTTTAAAAGTTCCTACAAACAATACAAATTTTGAAAAAATTACTGAAAACATTTCAAAATAGACGTTTGTGATTCAAATTTCATAATTAGATGGCATTTAAACCAAATCTCGTATTTTAGTGTAATGAGCTTTTAATTTCTAACAATTTTACTGCAGCTTTTCTTTTTATTCAGGTGAAAGGTGATTCTATACATAAATGTTTGGTATTTAGATGTATTGTACTAAACAGAGCATTCCCAATTTAATGAATACTTAATACCACAAGCTTATCATAAGTGCACTAAGGTTAGCAGGAAATGCTTATTTTTCATATAAGAATATTCAGTCGTGTATCAAGTCAGTATTTTTAATGAATCTTTTGCACTTAGTAATTTTAGCTCGGTCCTTTTCATCAGGAATATCAAAAATTATATTTATAACCAATTTCACTGATACTAACAATATTCACGTTGTTCCATAATAATATTCAGATAAAACCCTTTAGCCTCTTGTGATATATACGCTATAATATGGGCGTAGAACGATATTTAACAAGTTCATCTCAAGCTGGAGCATTAGTAGTGTTTGAGGTTCCCGCTCATATCATTTACTATGCTAAGCTGAGCTTTACACAAACTCGCGTGTATATATATATATATATGTGTATGTGTGTATGTGTGTATGTGTGTGTGTGTGTGTGTCTGTGTGTGTGCACGTGTGTGTATGTGCGTGTGCACGTGTACGTGTGTGGGGAATGGATCAATATGTGCGTAGCCTGATGACGAAAAAAGCATCTACTTTTCACGATAGATATTCATTTTCCAACATAATCTCCTTCCTTTTTAATGCACTTGACCAAAAACACCTCCTTTGATTACACAGATCGAATATCATACTGAAAGTTTCCGATCAAAATTGAGCTATTAACTTTGTCAGTTTACGGACTTATTGATGTACTCTCGAATATATAAACGTTGCTGACTGTAATACAGCGACGATGAACAGATCAGTCTCGCCGCCCATTACTGCTCCGTTCTTGTTGGATGCCCAGCTGTTATAGCCTCCTACCAGACTAGCCTTATAAATATCTACTCTGCCATATGCCATATTTAAAGTGCAGTATTGACAAAGGAGGGTCAGTTTTGATTTATTTTCTAAAAGACAAGCCAAGTGCATGTGATGTTCATAAAACAAGTCTACCTGGAGCGTCTTTGATCGCGGTCCGAAACGCCGACTGAGATTGACGGGAACCGAACCTCTGTTCTTGCCAAGTGGCACTCATTCCATCCTTGTTCAAATAGCGGCTCCTTGTAATAAATGCCCAAACAGCTTTGGTGGTTCCCATAGTAACTGTCGAGATTCCTTTTCATCTCAAAAACTCTTTGCCTTTTTGCAATCTTTATGATTCTGTTCATGCTCAATCAATTTCCCCTGACTCTCTCTCTCTCTTTCTTTATTTACTTTCCGTGAATTGTGTCTCTCTCTTCCTTTCTTTTACTTCCTCTTTAGATTTTTTCTCACTTTCTTTCTTCTGATTCATTATATTCATTTATCCTCTTTTCTTATCTTACCTTTCTTCTCTTCTTGCGTTTTTATGTACGTTACAATTTCCTTCTCTCTTTCCTTTTCTTTTTTCTTTCTTTCTTGTAGCTACGTCCAATCTTAGTATGACACAAGACAACAAGTGTAAAGCAAGTAAGTGAACACAGAAATCGCTAGAGTAGTAAAGATCTGTGAGCCTAGGTTAATAGATATTGCTCTGCGACGAGGCCAACGATATTGATATTCACTAAATAGTCTAGTATGGAACAAAGCAAACAGAGTGGAACCTCAACTCAGGATTGGAATAAATATAGTGGTCTCTGAGTACGTTGCTGATCATTACTCGATTACTGAGCTAGCTTGGTACAAGGCCTTTGACATGAGGTGCTCAGTGATGATCCAAGTCAACAAGCAAACTAGCTTGCCAGACGACCTCGCTGATGATCCAATACGCTAGGTGCTGTTCAAAATTACTAAATTTTTAGGCAAATTGACACTACAGTGGGGCACCCTGAGAGGATCGAACTGAAGCAGCTTTGTCTCTACTTTGCTAATACTTCCAGGCGTGGTGCCATTTTTTTGTTTGGTCAATCATTATTCAAAGCATCTTTCTTCCTTTCTCCCGTTATGTCCTCGTCTTTAGTTTCACTATTTTTATCATTCCATCATTTTTTAATTTCCATTAATTATATTTTATTATTTTCCACAGTTTCGTTTGTTCATACATTACTTTATTATTTTTTCATAATTTAAAAAAAATTCTTTCTTTCTTTGTCCCCTTCTTTCCCTGTCTTCCTCCTTTCATTCTTTTTCTCATTTACTCCCTTGTACGTCGCATTTTCTTTCCTTTCTTTTTTCTTTATTTGCCCTTCCTTTCTTTCTTTTTTCTTCCTTCTGTTGTCTGTTTTTATTTATTTCTTTTTTTCAAGCCCCAAAAAGAGGACAAAATCTTTGATCTGGACGTTCACGTCTCAATTGTATTAATACTGAAAAAAAAAAATAATAGAGATTAACAAATGTACGATTGTGTATATCGAGCATATATCATTGTTTGCAGATTCAAACGCGTACCGATTTTTTCAAGAACAAATGTTCCTACCAACTAACTGAGCGACGAAAATCACATTGTCTTTCTTCCTCACTGTTAAACTCAAAGGACAACCTTTGTTGCATAGATCAGTTTTTCGAATCTTTACTGGACAGAAGAGTATCAGAAGGAAGAGGATATATAAATACGCTTTCTAAATGCCACCTTAACGATGGTAGCGGTTGAACATGAGCGAGGAATGTTTACCTTTTGTGCATAATGACTAAAAAACACTTGAGTGACAAGAGGAAATTTATGTATTAAGTAGTGGGTTTATACTAATCATCATCATCATAATCATCATCATCATCATCATAATCATCATCACCATCCGTCTTTTAACGTCCGTCGTTGGACAGAGACCTTCCTCAGGATTTGCAACTCTTCTCTATCATGGGCGTCGCAGAGCCAGTATTTCCCGAACTTGTCTAGCTCGTCTCTCCATCTAATATTCTGCCAGCCTCAGTTGCGCATGTGATCTCGGGGGATCCATGTCGTAAGTCGTGATGTCCATCGGTTGTCTGTCATTCTTGCAACATGGCCAGCCCACCGCCATTTGAGATTTTTTAATGGATTCTATGATGTCCCTGATTCTTGTCTTTTCTCGGATGTACTGTGCTGTCTTGTGGTCTCTCCAAATGAGGCCCAGCATTGTTCTTTCATGTGCATGTTGCATGGTTCTCAATTTGCAGTTCTGTCTTAGTTCTAAGTGATTTGATGAGAGAAAACTTTCGCTTTTGGAACTTTAATGAAATATCTAAAAAAGAAACAACAAAAACATTTGTAATCAACTGTGTTCAATCAAATCCTCTCATTAATCCTGAACAATCCAGTCGCAGGTGGTGATGTTTGATTTTTTTTATGGCGATCATTTTTTTTTTTTTTTCACAAAATTGGGTACTGTTGTGAGAGGTATATCCTCAGCAGTATCTCTTGGTGCGTTGTTATCCAAAGTTTACTCAATTCAACACGCAGGCGAAAGCAATTCATTGAACTTCATTATAGTTGCTTTTTATCAACTGGTGCGCTTCACAGGAACTATATGAAATAAAATCTACCTGCGGAGGTTAACGATAAACTTAAAAGGTATTTTAACCCAGGCAAAACGAAGTAACCTTGCTAGTACTTTTCATTAGAGAACAAAAACTTGGTGATATATCCCTCACTGCTACCTCCACCTCGATTTGCGCTGTGCTTCTTTTTTTTTTTTTTTTTTTTTTTTACAGCTCTTGTCCTGACAAGCGAACTTTTATTGTCGAAAATGTCGTAAAATGGAGAAAAAACAGTTAAATGTCTACATCAAAGGTAGTTGCGAGAGGAAATGCAAACAACGGGATTGGATTTGAACCGAAAGAATATTTTGATGGGCTGTTGAGGAAAGAGAAATGGTACAAGAAGAATTGGATAGATATAAAAAAGATAAACAGTGACAATGGGAATAAGAATGAAAAACAATCGAGAAGAAGTGATTTTGGAAAAAAAGATGAGTACAATATATCAAAAGAAATGAAGAATGAAAGAAAGTGATATATATATATATATATATATATATATATATATATATATATATATATATATATGTGTGTGTGTGTGTGTGTGAAATATATATGTGTGCGTTTGTTTGTTTGTTTGTGTATGTGTTCAAGTGTATTTGGTTCTATCAATGTGACCGCTGTCTGAAGATGAAAAAACAACAACAAAGCATTTATTCAACACTGTTATACCAATTTTTCAACATAATCTCATTCCTGTTCACTGGTCAATTCAATGGTGAGCTTCAATCACACAGATCAAATATTACACAGTGGAAACTTCAAATCAAAATTCGGTTAATAACTATGTCTCGGGCTACGGACTTCTTGGTCTCCCCCTGCGCATACACACACAACCTCTCTCTCCCCCTATATATATATATATATATATATATATATATATATATATATATATATATATATGTGTGTGTGTGTGTGTGTGTGTGTGTGTGTCTCTGTGTGTGTGTATTTATATATACATATACATGCGTAAGTATGTATGCATGTATGCATATATATATATATATATATATATATATATATATATATATATATATTTATATATATATATATGTATATATAAATTTGAATGCGAAGTACGAGATAAAAAGTAAATGTAAAATAGAAAAAAGTGACAATGGATCGTTATTATGGTCTCTCTTCTCTCTTTGTGCATATTTTGTTTATATTCACCTATCTATTTATTTATTAGCCTTTTCATATCTATCCTTTAACTATCATTTCGTTCATGTATTTATATAATAGAATTATTAAGCCACAATTAGAATGATATACTCACAAGCAGAATGATATGTGAATGATAAATTATAGTATAAACAATAAAGAACTATTTCTTAATATATATATATATAAAGATATATATATATATAGTTTTCTCAAAAAGATGCATCAGATTGTTTCCTGTTAAAAACAAGCTCCATTTTATAACATTTTATCTTGCTTAGGAATTTGACCAGTTGCCAGTATTTTATACGAAGAGTTGGGATTATTGCTTTTTTCTCGAAATAAATTCTGCTTATCATCAACGCCTTTTCATGTAACCTTTTCCTTTGGCCTCATATCTCACACATTTGCAGTTGTTGGCGTATTTGTTAGATGGTTGGTTCTGTGTTTCCTTCCGCTTTTCTTTATGCTCTTTAGTCTGTCTTTCCTTTTCTCTTATACATCTTTTCTTTCTTTCTTTCTTTCTTTCTTTCTTTCTTTCTTTCTTTCTTTCTTTCTTTCTTTCTTTCAGTTTTCTTCAATTGTTCCAGTCTTTTGATTTTCTTTTGTTTTCTTTCATTTTTTTTAGTTTTTCCCTTCTTCTTTTTTAGAAACTTCTTTCTTTGAAATTTTTATTTTAATTTCTTTTTACCGATTCCCCTATCTTTCTTCTGCCCTTCTTTCCTCCACTCCCCTTTTCTTGTCACCCTCTCTGTCTTTCACTCTCTTTCTTCACTTCTACTTTCGTTGATTCTTCCCTTATCTTTCGCCCCCTTTCCTTTCACTACCTCTTCCTTCACTCTTCCTTTCTTTCATTCCCCCTTACGCCCTACTCTTCTGTTTCACCTTCTCTTTCTTCTTTCCTTTGTTCTTTGATACCTGCCAATTCCCCATCCCTATTCTCTGAGTTTTCCTCTCTAGCGAAGCATTTTCTGTTTCAAGTCTTCCTTTATTCACAGCATTTTTCATTATTCCTATTTTTTTAGCAAGTGCAAACAATCTGAATGAACACAGACACCAAGTGTCGACAAAACAGTTTCAATTCTGATGGATTTTCACGAGATTTATGCCCTTTCAAAAGGCATGAACCCAATCCCCATGATACATAATCCTGTTGCAGGGTCGTCCACGAGACTGATGTCGAATACGTCCATTATGTTCTTCCTTCTCTTCAGTCCTTTTTCAATGTATTCTGTTATTCAACACGGTTTCTTCATTCCCCTATTTCTTCACCTGGTTCGAGTTTTTGTCGATATTTGCTGGACTTACCTTAGAACAGCATGGCCTAATGTCAGTAGGAATACTGTATCATGCCAATCATTTAAGGAAACAAGGCTTCCTTGCCTAGGAAATCCATATTTAAAATCCTAGGTATTACCTGGGTTCGGACACCGACCACTAAAATCGATTTGTAGTATATAACTATTTTCTCTGAGTCAAGCAGGTGCTAGTGATGTGATATATATTCAAGATATCTGCCAATGTGGGAGCTCAGTAAGAAATGTATTTATGCCTTCCCCAAGGGTACGAGATTTAAGGGAACATGAGCTGCTCAAGTCGGAATAAGAACAATTTGGCCCATTTGATTTTACATTCTGATAGATGTTACACTACCTCAAACCTCCAAATATTTGATAATTTTAGTATAGTTACTTATGATGATCGAACTCACTGCACTAGCGAACAAGTCTGCAAGATAAAGTAAACAAACCATCGCTCTAACGTGAGAGTTTTTTCTTCCTAATTATTTTTCTTCTTTCCTCTTCCATCTGGTTTTAAAATGACTCATGCTGAACATAACTTATTTCACTGTCGAAAATTTGGCTCGAACGTAGTGTGAACGCAACTATTGATGGAATCTAACGGTATTAATAGTCATACCTTGACTAAAAAAGACATTGTTCAGTTTGGGGTTTCTTGACTTTATGATAAGTGTTTTTATCATCTGTAATCGAAGCAACGGCATATTAAATGTATTTAATAATCAAATAAATTAATTTGATTAATCAATCAAAAATTAATTGATTGATTAATAACTTAAATGCATTTAATGATCAAAAAAATCATTCAACTGAAAAATCTCTTTTGCTCACCAATTGCAAAATGACGTCACTGGAATACCAATAGCAACCGACAAAAACAAACAATAAATTAAGTGTGAAACGCTGAATTTAACGGTGAAAATTAACCAGTGAAAATATGAAACATTATACCATTCTGCCATAATACTAAAAAAACTCTACTCTTATTTTGAAAATGGTCGGTTGTACAGCTGAAAGCGTTCATCTTTTGAAGAATGCTTACAATCATTGGATCCAGAGATTCTTCACTTGTTGAATTGAAAATATGTCCGTTGTCTGTCATATTTAATAGAACATGAAAGAAAGAATTCTGTCAAATTACACGTCACACCCACACTCTCACACCCACTCACTCACACACATTAATTTGATAACTGAAAAACTCCTTCGAATGCTCCAGTACCACCAAATGACGTCACTGGAACGCAAATAGCGCAGACTAAAAACTCCGGCCATCTGCAACTTGACAGTTAAATTAAATTGTAAAAAACATGACATATTTATATTTTACTCACATTTTTTCTTTTATCTAGTTTTCATATTCAAGATATATGCCATCTTTAGTTGTCCGAATTTGTTAGATGGGGCATTTCCATTATTGATTTTTGACGATTTCTTTTTTTTTTTTCCATCTGGCTTTTATTGTATTTACAGGTCGTTTTCCATTCTACGGCCATTAAATAAGCAGCATCGATCCAAAACGTAGCTTCTTACATGATCTCGTATTCGTGGGTTTGACTTCGGCAAACCTTAACATCTTTGGTCGAAGAGGCCCATCAGCATCTTTATTTCCGGTGCCCGCAGCTCATTTAACGGTCGTATGATAGAAGTTCCATCGAATCATCTCTTTATCCTATTTTCGTTTTTCTATTTCTTCCTGCAGCTGCTCAACTATGAAATTTCTAATCTTTATTTCTTTCTAACCAATATTGTTTGGTAAAAATCATATTCTTTACCTGTAAAAATCATTCAAATATTTTGTGACTCTGAAGTACTTTCTTTATTTAACGGTGAACGATAACACAAATAAAAAAAAACGTGAGTAATGATCAAAATATTAGGTTCTTGCAAAAGTTTTTACCGCCCCCTTTCGCATGATTTTAGGAAAATAAAGAGGTGGGCGGTTAGGTTTTAAATACACTCCTAAGGGGTGTATTTAAAGCTTACACACCTCTTTAATGCCTCAGTCAACTGTAGTGTATCGTTCACAATACAATAATTTTGTCTATACATTTCTATTCTCAACAAAATATTGTATTTGCTCAGCTCTTTATTCCTCGCGTGTGCATAATCTTTACCAGTTGATGCAAAAATGATAATTTTACGCTATTTCAGTCAGGATCATGGATATATATATATATATATATATATATATATATATATATATATATATATATATATATATATATATATATATATATATATATATATATATATATATATATATATGACATCCATATTCGACACTATCTATTCCTAGTGTTTAATCAGGGAAAAGGTGCAACGAACGCTAGTCAATGGATCTCCAGAATTTATGGTAATAATGCAGTAAATTACGCAATAAAACTGACTGATCAGATGACCATCGAGAACCAATTTCACGTGAACTAGCAGAAAAAAATGAAGAGGAGTGAATCAGTCAATCAGCAGTTTGTTGTCTACATGACGTAAAGACATTTCGAAACTAGGAAAATGGGTTCCACCAACAGAAAGGGATTTTGCTCAGCGCTAAAACAGTTGTCCTTGTCTGCTTTGTTAACGCAGAAAAATGTCGTTTTTGTCCAAAATATTTAGTGGCGATGAAATACTATATATATATATATATATATATATATATATATATATATATATATATATATATATATATATATATATATATATATATATATATATATATGTATATATATATATGTATATATATATATATATATATATATATATATATATGTGTGTATGTATATATATATATACATATATATATACATATATATATATATATATATATATATATATATATATATATATATATATATATATATATATATATATATATATATATAAGTATGTATGTATGTATGTATAACACGATAATCTAAAATCTAAATTAATGAAAGTCCAGTTTATATCCAGGACACTTTCACCATCTCAAAGTAGACACTCTTTATTGAATAAAAGGTTCTTCTCTGCGATTGGTGGGGTTCAAAAGAAATTTTAAAAAAACCAAATGCAGAACCTGGAGAAACTGTTTTTGGACAAAGTTAAAACGAGAATTTGGTTTATTTGAATAACGTATCGGAATATCTGGGCAAGGAAATCGACTGGTGATTTTTGCTGCATCGTAACGCCCGTCCACTAGTTGCATTTTCTCTTAATACATGTCCACTATTCGTACAGGTCTTCTTTTTCTTGTCTACAGTGGGTAAGCCTGGTGTCTATTAGAGGATCCGCCAGTATTTCAAAATTCTTAGGCATTTCATTTTACTATCTACAGGTTTGTGCTTATTCAACTTGTTCGCATGATCAAGCCTAAGCCGTTTGTATAGCTCGCAGTTAATCACTGACCAAATACAACCATCATTGCAAACGATTTCATCAACATGAACGCTAAATTCATCTTCATCGTCATTATGTGTAGAATAATCATATTTAATTCCTTTTGATTCTAAGAATGATCATATTTAATCATAAATCGTGTCTTTGATTCAAGTTTCAGCGTTTGCCTTCACCACCACTATCATTACTTTCTAGTTTCTCTTCTAATAATCATTTTCTTTTTTTGTTGTTTTTTTTTGGGGGGGGTTTTCATACTTTTTGCCACCAGTTTATTTATGTTTCTTCGGTGACGGCTTGTTACTTTTTATTTTCTTTGCTGCTTACTTCTTCCCGTCGAATCGAATTCCTCGCCTTTCAAATCTTCTCCAAACTCACCTGTTGAAGTGAATTGCTTGAAACACACTCCAGAACGAAAAGTAAAACAAGATAAAACGCCCAAAAGGCCAGAAGTGGGAGCAACACTTGTCGCTTATCTCTGGAAACCTTCGGTTGTTTATAGGAGAGAAAAACAGAAAGAAGGTCGTTACTTGTCCGTTTAGCCGGTTGACCTTCGACCTACACCCATTAGCACGTAGTTCGGGCTGAAACAATGCAGGCTGTTTTATAAACTGACGGCAATGTAGAGAACAGGGCGAGAAAGAGACCAAGACGTTTGGAGGCGATCACGTGATGACAGCGTAAGATATCTGATACGTAGATGGACTTGGAAGAAGAAGAATAAGTACGATGTATGAAAGGGATAAAATAAAACTGAACAAGCGAGTTACTAAGACAGTGACATGAACGAAATAAAATAAAAAAAGAATCTAAAAATCTAATAAAATGAATAGCAAATAAAATATAAATTGGAATTGTAAAATGATACGAAAGGTACAATGACAGAAAATAAAACGCATTAAGCAAACTATAATTAAAGAGTAATAAATAAATGAATAAATAAATAAACAAGTCGAAATTGATTCACATTGATTTAAATAATCAAAACCAAAAATAAAAATAAAAAAGAAGAAAATGAAATATCAGATAACCAAAAACATAAGCGCAGTTTCCGATGATCTCTTTCTAAACAGCTTAAGAGAAATGTTAGTATACCGAAAGGTCGTAAGCATTTTTAGAAGCATGTAACCTACACACATTAACTACCTGATAGCAATAAAAAGCACACCTAGAGTCCTAACGAATGATAACAATATAGCATCTCAGAAAGTGATTTTGAGAGCTTATTACATCCAAAAAGAACACTCTCACTTCGGAACTGTAAGTAAGCAAAAATCACTATGGTAAAAAAAAAAGGTGGGATCAAAGCGGGAACAAATATTTTTGACACCAACGATAAAAAAATGAATCTCCCCTCAGCACAAACCAAACAATATTTTGCAACCGACGAAGTAAAGAAATCAGACTCTAAGAATAATCGTTTCTGGAGCCGTTAAAACGCTATAAATAAGAATCCTGAACTTTTTTTGTTAGTCAGCATTTGAATGTCATTACGACTCTACGCTACCCACAACAATACATCATCTTTTATCAGACACACGACAGGCCATTTAATGCTTGTACATTTTGCTCCATGATGAATTTCAAGATATCTATTATATTTATCAACAACTTTTTTCCTACTTCACAGCTCATTTCTTAAACACACATAAGCATATGTACGATCATAAACTTTAAGGTATTTTTGTCATAAAAACTTTAACAGCAAAACCCCATTTATGCACATACACCCTGTCCCTCAAAATATTTACTGATATGCCTACCCCACACGCCTGCCCCATATGCTCGCGTGTGAGGTTCCCAAAATCAAACCGACCCTGTCTCACATTCTGTTCCCGTGGGGTTTAGGGTAAATAGGAACTTCTGTATGATATAAATAAGAATTTCACTTGCTTTTACTTCCGATAAAGATGTTGTTCTTCTTTGTGTTCCCCTTAAAATAACGATTTTAGGTAGATATGTATCACTTGTTATTTAATACTTTTGCTGCTTGCTGCTACTAAGAGGAGAGGAAAGCTATAGGAAAACTGTAATCCACTTCGAAAGTATCAGATGCTCGCATTGACGTTCAGCAGAAGTGATGAAACTATACGTCGGCATCTGCATAAAAAATAGATACTTGGGACCACACGAATATAACGAATGGAACAGAAAAAATCCCGACGAAAATTTTAGGTTACCAATTAAAAATGATAAAAGATAGGGCCCGGAAAAACAGAAATTAATACAACATGAACAGAAATGAAAGGAGAAAAAAAACAAAAACAAAAAAAAAACAGAAATCATAAAGTCATAAATCGGAAAGCTAAAGACAAGCACATCAAATAATGTAAAAATGTTAAAAAAATAAAATAGCATACTGTATTGAAACAACACTCACTAAATGAGCAAATGATGATAAAAGGAATTGACTGAAACCATGCCAATAACTGAAATCAATGGTAGAGTGTTTACCTCCTGTTCAGTAAGCTGTGTTTCTATCCAACGCCTTCATACAAAAGATTTTAAAATTGCAATGTCTCTCTGCTAAGAACTCAGCGTATGGACTAGGATTGAGGAACCTCCCCCCACGAGGCTGAGAGGGTTCAGCCTAAATCACGTTGGATACGACGGTTCTTGTTATATCACCGAAATTAGGCTACGTCAAACCTGGTCAATACCAGGATGCGTGACCATATAGAAATACCAATGTTAAAAGCAGAATAAAGCTCCGACAGGCCTAGTAAGTGAGGAATTGGTTTTGCTAACAGAGCCCCGGTCCTGTTTAACTCAGCGATACTCGTGGTGGTATGAGCAGCAAACGACGATACATTTATACAAAATTAAGCAATTTGCACGAAAAACAAAAAACAAAACAACAATAAAAAACAAACAAACAAAAAAAAAAGAACCAAAACAGGTCTGGTTATCCACTCAATACTTACCATCATGCAACCAATATCTTTTGGGAACATGCCATAATGGGGTGATTAAATACAAAAAAAAAAAAATAGAAAAAGATGTGATCAATGAATAAGTTACTTCTTTAGAATTTTATTAAACTAAAAAAGTCTAATTTTCCAAAAAAGCCAACATGAATGCTACCGGACACAAACTAGATGACCAAATTGATGTAGCGTAAACTTACATTTCAAATTGAACCCCACGGTAAAAACTGGGGCATAAGCGGTTAAAAAACTTCAACGTCTTTTCTAGATATATCAATGAGTAAATGTTGCAATTTACATCCCTCAAGTTCCATTGATATGCTTACCAGTACAAGTGATTCATAAATCACCAGCCAAACAGGCCAACTTGGAAACTGGGGAAACCTATGCAGACAGGTTTAGTGACACTTTTAGTTGATCCTTCCCAACATAGGAGAAAGGCGAACAGTTTTCTTTGACGGACACGCACTTGGTATAAAATGTTTTATTAATTCTGTGTATGAGGATTAAGGTAAGAGTGGGCGTTTGCAAGACAAAAGATAAGTTTGAGCGAGCAAGCTGCATCTTATTCTAAAGGAAATGACGAGTTCATAGTTTTAAGGAGTCTTCTCACAGGAGAAATCCGGACAAAGAAAGCTTGCTTCAGTACTTCTTGGGTTGTAATCCTGTTTTGAATTGTCCCAATAATTGATTAAAGGACCTTTGTATTAATCTGAACAGACATCGTTATTGGGTTCAATCTAAACTGAGTGCCTTACTATATCAAAAACAAAAACAATACTAGCTCAACTTGAGTACCAGATATGCACAAGGTTTGAAGAACGAATATGCACAATGTTTCATATTTCATATTTGTTAATACAGTCCTCATCTATTTCGACCTCCCATTTGTAGCTTAAACGATGATAACATATCTTCTAAAGAGCACCTTCATCTTCACTGGACAAGATTGCAAGGCTTTACGTTTTATAAGAAGATCACTGTCTGCAAGTGGAACATGCCCAAAAACATTTTGTCAAGTTCCATATGAGGTGAATCTGTCTTTCTGAATGTCTCTCTACCCCCATTCTCTCTCTCTTTATATATTTATGTTATATATATATATATATATATATATATATATATATATATATATATATATA
The DNA here is from genome assembly GCA_963457665.1 of Thysanoteuthis rhombus. NCBI lineage: Eukaryota > Metazoa > Mollusca > Cephalopoda > Oegopsida > Thysanoteuthidae > Thysanoteuthis > Thysanoteuthis major. Next base: position 22,163,759 of record OY735205.1, on the reverse strand, counting down.
TATGTGTGTGTGTGTGTGTGTGGTTCAAATCAGGCTTGCAGTATAACATAATATAATATATCAATATTATAAAGCCACTTCTGAAACATAATGGATTTATTTCTCAGAGTGCTCTATACTCTTGAAGTTAAATTGTTTTAGAGTAGAGCTGGAAATAATTAATAGAATGTGAATTCGCTACACGAACTAGCTCATGTTTCTGCCCTCTTCGAACCTCCTGATGAGGCCCGAAGAGGGCAGAAACATGAGTTAGTTTGTTTAGCGAATCCACATTCTACTATATATATATATATATATATATATATATATATATCGAGAGAGAGAGAGAGAGAGAGAGAGAGAGAGAGAGAGAGAGAGAGAGAGAGAGAGAGAGAGAGAGGGGGAGAGAATGAGAGTGAGTGAGAGCACAAACTGATGAATTCCATTCCCAGGTAAACATTTGTTAATGTGCATGTGTTGTCTTTGAGTTCTGGTGCGAATGTAGCCCAGAGCACATCCATGATACAATGCAACATACACCACTGCCAGCAAAATGTGTTAATGCTATTGTAAAAACTTGAAAACCCACTGAAGAAGGATAATTATATAACATATTAGTAACATAAAATAGACAAACAGTATTAATGCAGGAGCAAAACTAAACCAACTTGTTTGTACGAAGTTTAGTTAGTCTTAAACCGCTCAAAGATTCATATGGTAATTTCAAACTGCCTGATCTTTAAAAAATAACAAAAAATACTTAAACAAACTACGATATAGTTTATAAAATCTACGGAAGAGAGAAACAAGAGCATTCATCGTTGTAGCTTTGATCGAAGGGGAAAAGATGGCGTCAATAAAACAGCTATCTTATTTTATGAATAAAACTTCGACATTTAATAGTAGGAGTGAAGGATTATATTTTCTCATTATCTGTTGCTCTAAGTGAGATTGTTTTGTTCAAAACCTATTAACATCGATTACTGAACTGCGACCTGACCGACGCTGTCATAATTATGTAAATTGGTTCTGTGATTAATGAGCTATAAATCTTTGATAGAACAATCCAATAAATAAACAGTCGTTGACCTACGTGTCAATATATATATATATATATATATATATGTATATATATATATATATATATATATATATAAGGGGAAATCGAAAAGTTCGGGTAATTTGAACAGTGCAAGCAAGCTAAATATGCACATGCAAGGGTCTACTTCAAAGAAAACGGTTAATTCTTTTCCGCGGTCGAATTCCTCTAACATTAAGAGTGACACCTTTTACGCACACGTGCGTGCACACACACACACACACACACACACACACATATATATAAGTATATGTGTAGTACAAATTAAGTTTGCAATATAACATAATATGATATAAAGCAATGTAGGGTACGTGATGGATTTATTTCATAGAGTGCTCGATACATTCAACTTTAAACTTCAAGTGTCAAGTTGGTTTGGTTTGGAGTAGAACAGGGAATATAGTAAAAAGTGGATTCATTTACTACACAAAAACGTTCATGTTTCTGCCCTGTTTGGGCCTCTTCAGGCGAGTTATTATGTATATTTTAGATTCCTGTTTGGGGACTTGGGGAAATTTTGGAAGTGTTGCTATGGTGGTGGTGGGGTTTCTTTTGTTTTATCATTTTGTTCAAGTTTGTTGTGTTTGTTTTGCTGGTGGTTATAAGTTACGTTTCAAGTGTTAAGGTCTGGGTGTTGGAGTTATCTCTAAGTGGAAGCTGGGCTGTTTGTTCTATGGGGATGTCTTGATTTTCTCCTAAGAATCATTAGATTTATTAACTATGTTAGGATCCTTTATGACAATAGTGGACTGTATTGTTCTTAATTAACTGAGAAAAGGGGAAGTACACAATGTTGATCAGGTGGTTCTTTGAGATAACTATGTGGGTTAACGATTTATATTACTTTTAGTGTACTAATGTATGTGTTATTGAGTTATATTTCTTAATAAAAAAATTGAGCGATACCAGCATTTTAATGCTATTTCATTTTTCCTGTTTAATAAATCTATTTTACTTTCTTTTTTTTTTTTTTAGCAAAGCTGAGTATTTTGAATTTGTCATTTATACAGAGGTGAAGTGGGTTACCAATATTTTCGCGCATATAGGTTTGTTTTAATATTTTACATTTTACAGTTGGTTTTTTATTCATTCCGCACATTTTAAAGTAATATGTCGATAAGGATGCATTATTTTTATATTTTTCGTTCGTAAAGGATGATGTGTGGTTCGCTAATCTGAGTTTAAAGGACGTCTTAGATATTCCGGTATAGTATTTTACTTCTACAGAGTTTTCTTTGGTTGATATATAAATATCTTAATAATCTAAATGTCACAATGAAAGAAACAATCAGAGAAGATATAGACAGTGATAAAACAAGATGAGATTTTAGAGTTGGAACAGTTATTTGGACCTTTGCATTATCAGCGACTGTTCAGCTCAATAGTGAGAGCAACGCTACGTTCAAGTGGCTACCCTATTGGTCGTAAGATCGATTCCTGCCCAAGTCTCGTTTTCTCTTATCATCTATTCTATTTTCTAGGCCAAATGATACATTCACCGTTCATTAACTGGAGATCATTTCAAGTAGAGTTTTAATATAATACAATGCAATCAATCAATCAATCTCTCTCTCTCTCTCTCTCTCTCTCTCTATATATATATATATATATATATATATATATGTATATATATATATATATATATATATATATATATATATATATATATATATATATATATATATATATATATATATATATATATTGGTTTACCTTGAATAGTGCTGTTAATTCGCTCCAAAATAGTCCATCCTTTTTATAACCTCATTGTTTGAAGTCTTATTATAATTAAATGGTTTTCTTCCCAGCTTATACTTAGTTATATTGATTTGTAAAGTATTTCCTTAAACGTACTAATCAAAACTTCGCCATTCAAGACATTCAGTGTGAAGTGGGACTGTATTGTGCCCTTTATTATTTTTTTTTCAATCGCTGCAAAAAGAATTTGAGCTGAGAGTTAGAAATCAAATTGGTTGTTGCTTCCCAAAATAAGTTTACTGCAAGTGAATGGTCTGAAGTATCAAATTCAGAGGGATATAGTGAGGTATCATTGGTTTGATTATCTACTCCTTGGCTGCTTTTTCTTAGCAATGAATTATCTTGTTTTTCTGAAGCAAGTAATAATGGAAACATTCACTGAGTCGAGCTTTACATTTTGTCAAACAGCTTGAAGAGATATAGTTGTGAAGATATAGACCTGTCCTGAAAATCATGGGGGACACTTCAAACAATGTAGGAATGATGACACGTGATATTACAGCATGACTTCTGGGAAAAAATTATACAGTGACTATATATACGACTAGTAGTATTTCAAATTTGATAATACAGCGGAAAATAAGTGCCTCAATTATTTCTTATATCAAACAACCGATGGGAAAATATTTTCTCTGAGATAGCGTCACTTCTACTTTGCATTGTTTACTTATTATTATAGATAGATGGCCTTTGTGAAGTTGTGATTAGAAAAAACAACTAAAATTGAGATTGAAATTGAATAGTTTTGAAAAGTAATGATTATGGTTTCCAATACTTCATGTAATAAAAATGAATAATACAATTATCATTTTCAATTTTATTATAAAAATGACATGATTTAGTAGTTGTGGTAGTAATAACGTACAGTCATGTGTCGGAATATATTTATGCTTCACCCTCCTCTCATTTCCCCTCTCAATAATCTGTTTTGGGTTGAATCTTGTCATCAAGAAAAAGAAAAGAGTAGAGAATAAAACACAAACACAGGTAGTGTGTGTTGTATTACTTTTATCATTGTTACGTAGTTGCTTCATTGATGGAAAAACCCAAAATTGCGTGAGGATTAACTTTTTTGTAAAGAAAATCTGTACCATTCTTCAGAAGAATGATTGACGGAACTTCTCATGCAAAAATTATTTGTATCTACTGTTTAGAACCGGAGATCGATTTTGAAATGTACTTTAGTGACCTCAAATGGCCTCCTAAGTCAACAGAAGGTGATGTTTTTTTTGAGTTCACATTCCAATTATTAGATCAGCTGGCCGTCTAGTTATAGCGTGAAAGAGGAATTTCAAATGTGCGATGATTTTCAAAGAATGCAACATCCCTTTGCTGGATAGCCAGTTTCCCATTTGAAAAATCTGCAATACATAATTCTCGTACGCCCGTGGGGACTCACGAGGTAGTTTGAATGGTCAGCAGAGGCAAATTATGATAGCATCTACAAATTTCCACTCGATAACTTAGGATTTATGCATACATGAGATCATACTTTGAAAGCATATTGTTTGCTGACCCCTGGTGTTTAATGTTTATGGCTGGCATACGGTAAAATGTAGCCTTGTTCTCACCGTTCGGCAATATCTCGATTGAAGTATTAAGACTTATATAAGTTATTGTCGTTCGAAACGCTGCAAACGCTGGAAGACTTCGAAACGTCCGAATCTAATATGATGTCGTATGGCGTCAAAGGTAAAATATAAAAACGTCAAATCTAAACATGGAATCGGTGACCGCGACCACAGATGCGAGACAGGCTGATTTATATTGTTTCACTTTAGTAGGACCTCTACGAATTTACATAGATGTGTGAATTGGCGTGCCAGCAATTTGAAACTTGTCTTTCTATCACACGCGTATGATCTTCCGTCATAGGCGTCAGTCAACCATCCCCACATCCAAGGAGTCATGTATATCTCCTCGCCGCTGCAATCTCACTCCCGTATTTGAACGTAAATGTGCACACTTGCTTTTGTTCTAGCACGTGTTTCATCCCCCACTCCTCTCTCTCTCTCTCTATATATATATATATATATATGTATACCAAAAATATTACATTAAATAAAAATAGTTACAGGATACCACGTTTAAATAACGCTGATCGGGCTAAAAATGACTTGTGTGGTACGTGATCCGGGGTACTAAATTTTTACTAATAAAATTTTCCTTTTCAGATAGAATGGAAAGTTTACACACACACACACAAACACACACACACACATATATAGTCTTTTTCTCTTTTTTCTTTGTATCATATATATATATATATATATATATATATATATATATATATATATATATATATATATATACATAGTAGCCCTATTCTGTCATCATTGTTTTTATCAAATCATAGAAAATGACAATCACATTTTTTTTTGATTTTCAAAGCATTTTTATAGTAAAAACGTCTACAATGCAATTTATTAATGAAATCACAAGTAATGCTTTTCTATAGAAAAAACATTGCAATGCACTTACATCATACAGTAATTGCCCTGTTCTGTCAGTAACGTTTGCATAATTTTTTTTCTTGATAATCAATTCTATATTCTAATATCTAATGATTAGATTGAATAGATGTTTTGATGTATTAACTTGATGAATCCTACCAATGATATCACACATTACCTAAATAACTAGTTTTATTATAAAACACCAACTCATTATGTTCTACCTTCGTTATTAAAAAACAATGACGATTAGTTGGAAATAGCCTGTTTCTAAAGGAGAAGAAGAAACAAAAGATAAACATATCTATTTGGTACTTGTATGTATTTTTTCCTCAGTAGATATGCAAATGGTCATTTTAGCTTCAGCTATCGGTATCTGAATTCTTGTGGATGCCTTACGTAGAAATCTAAGGCAATGGGTCCAGTATTAAAAATCGCTGTGTCAATACCATGTTTTCTTTTCTGAATTTGAAAATAAATTGATAAATTAAAGATCCATGTAAAATTAACTGATATACTTGTGTATATATGAAAAGATGAAGACCCTTTTTTAAGACAAAATTTATTTAACGCTAACTCAATTTTTCCTTAGATATTTCCTGCTTTAATTGGCGTCCTATGTGCCATCGAATACGCTATACTTCTGAGGGAACCAATCGAATAGCAATTCATAGAAAATATGTATAAAAACAAAACAGAAGCTGCCTATCAATTACTGCGTATCAAATACGGAAGTTAATTGTACGTATGCGCATGTGCACCTTCCTACGTTGTGTGCATATTTATTAAGGGTCCCTTCAGTGAGGAACCCCCACTCCCATTCATCCGTTCTTCGGATACTGATTATCTCAGCAACAATCTATCCCGTCCTTGGCTGTCCTAAAGGCTGCTTGCTAAACAGCATAACGACTTAAACCGTGCGATGATGTCACCGAACCCATCCTAGAATTCATTGCTTTTTATTTTTCTGTTTGTTTAGTCCGCTGGTTGTACACGCGGGTGAGTAACGGTAGGCGACCGTGGCTCATTCGGCAGTGATGTTAGTTCGTTTCACTTGAAATATAATTGTAATATACAAAGCTTAGCTTAGTCTGGCACATGGCCACGGACATGAGACACATCATAAAGATTGAACTCTCAATACGAGTAAATAGGTTGGCAAGATGAGCTGGCTAACCATTACGCCGCAGGAGGCCAGTCATACTTATTGACGAGCCCTTATCGTTTTCTTTACCCCATCGTTTGGTCTCAAAAAGTATATTGCTAAACAGAGATTTTAAAATGCTTGGATGTAATGGTTACTTTTGTTTGTTAAACTTGTGATGTCATATCCAAGTACAAAGATCTTTCTATGCTTACGAATCGTCTTGTATTATGATATCTCACTATTAAATTGGATTATTGTATCAAAAAACAATACGAACAACATTGTCACCTCATGAATACTCTGCCTTACAACTTCTTTTGATTAAAATAACTTTGGACCTCTTTCAGTATCCTTATCAAGACGATGCAAATATCGTTATCCAATTAAATTTCACCAAATTCGGAACCAGAATCTTGAATTGTAATTTAAATTTGAGACTACTCCTTTATCACATCTTAATTTTCTAGTTTCTTTTTATTATACAACTTCACTCAGGTCGACAATCTACGGATCGAAAACGAAGGAAAAGATTTCGGTGAGACTCGAACTCTCGTGGCTTTTGCCACGGGGAAGTCTGGCTAAGCATATCAGCTACTCTTACCAACTGAGTTACTAAAATTTTGCAGCTTCAAATATATAAAATCCAATCTTTAAACCTACTCCTTTTTCTTCGATTTCTCTCGGCGCCATGTTTGTTTTTGTTTATACACTAATGATATTAGTAGTAGCAATTTCAACTTTCATTGGACGAAGCATTGCTGACCATTATTCATAATAATCAATATATACATACATATATACATACATACATATATATATGTATGTATATATGTCTTATTATTTTGAACAAATTTTCGGATTAGTATTTTCACACATACATAAACACACACATATTTGTATTTGTTTGTGTGTGTGTGTGCGTGCGTATATGAGAAAATACTCATTCAAAAATTGTACAAAATTACAATGAATCTGATAAAATGTTTCTTAAGCCAAATAAAAAAAGTTATTTTCTGTTTAGATGAAACTATCACACAAGTTTGAAAAAAAAAAGGAAAGATCTTATAATATCTATCTCCCGACTCTAATTTGTTTCTCCCTTTTCGAACATGAAGTAAATGTTTCGAATATCATTTGGGAATTATGAGTGATCAGATGTAATCGAGTAATATTGAAATTTAGAATTAATAACTATCCGTTATTCTTATTTTTCAATCTTGCATTTCAGCTAGACATTTTTTCCCTTTTTAAATTCTAACTCTTTACTTGAGCCAATGTGTTTTTGTACACATCAACACGAATAGCATGCTTTCCTTGTTGTGTGAACTTATGGAATTTTGGGGGTCTGACCTATTTCCTTAGCGAGAAGGGCGATTTTTATTTTAGCAAGACAGTAAGGTAATGACTGCTGGGACATAGAATCCCATAAAAACAGGTAAAAAAAAAATAGAGAAAGGGAGAGACAGAGACAGGCCAAACAACAGCAAGAAAAATTGTGTTCCACAGCGACAGGAAATAGATCCTCAGTTATAAAGAAATGTATGCTTACTTGGTATAGAATAAGGTTTATAGCGTCTCTAAGGAGATGAGAGGTTTGTAGTAGGGGTTGGGGGTACAGAAGACCCGAGTATTGGTTGTCGGGTTAAAGAAAAAAAAAAGATGGTTTGTGTCAGGAGGGTATTGTGATTGAGAGAGGAAGTTCGTGGCGAAATAGCAACGAGAGTGAAATAAAGATGGCTAAAAATCAAAATAATATAAAAAGGAAAAACAAGTCAAAAGGTTCCCCCTGTGATCTTTTCCCTCCAGATTGCTTATTCTGTCTCAGTGTAGACTCCATCTTCATTACTATTATTATTATTATTTTTTTTTTTGCACTTTCATCTTTCTTTCGATCCTGGCCGATTTAGGAATCGTAAAATTATTGGACAAAAGTTTAGCCACATATGTTTAAAAAAAGAGGCGTTAAAAATGATACATTGATATGATACTAGTGGCTTTTTTTTTCTTTATATATCCTTGTAAAGGGAGACACATTTATAAAAAGAATGATTTGGAAAGGACAGAGAAGAAAATGCAAACGAATTTGAAATACGCAAGACAAATCTATAGAAGAACGTGAATAAATTCAAAAGAAAGCAAAGGTGTTACAATCTACTGTATATACTCGTGCATGTCAAGTTTCAACAAAACTAAGGCTAAATTGTGAATCTACTAACTACTAATGTTCTTATTCGGTACTGTAGAAATGGTTAGCAGCAGCAGTTAGTATTCTACTTTTAGTTATTCGAACCATTTCCTTATCTTCCTCGTTTTTTTTTTGTTTGTTTTTGTTTTTCATATTCCGACCGAAGTACCTTCCGATGTCCTGTTCATTTGATAGCCTTCCGAGATTGTCGAACAAAACCCTTTATTCAATCTGTGGAATAGTGATCTCGTTCTAATAACTATCACATCTGGTTTCCTTCCCAATGGATTCTTCAGGATGTATGTTTTATCCCACGATACCAATCAGCCTCTCTTTGGCTAGACATCCAACGTAAAAAACAGTTAAGATGAGGAACACTAATTCAAACTGTCTACGGAATGAAGGAAGATCTTTTATAAATTATATAATGATTATATCTGCACCAGTGATAAAATCAATAATCAAACTAGATGGTTTCGTAACAAGTTTTGTGCCAGGTGTTGTTCAGGCTTCAAGAATGGCGAAGAAACATATCAACTACCGATGCATAAAATCCATGCTGCAAAAATATAAACAATGAAAATTATGACACAGAAGCAAAAACTTGACAAAAATACACGTGATAGAATGTGAACTGTGTGCGGGAAGAATGTGGATATCAACAAAACGAATAAAACCTAGATTGTAGCAAGAATAAAGAGACAACGCTTAATACAAACAACAACGTACCATATAATATGATTATCATCTGGTGGTCAGCCATCTTAGATTAACAAAGAAGAGCGTGTTGGCCTTGTTGATATTTCAATTTTTATTCCAGTTATCTTCGTAATAATCAGAATACTATACAGTGCTCTCAGGTTTCTGTTCGTAAAATATTGACATCTTTTTTTCGCAATAACTTTTTATTACGGAATAGCCCGATGACCACGGATTCTTTTCGCACGCTTTTCAACATCAAAACCAGATTGTAATTTAATATTCTATTATGAATTCTATAATTCTCTAACTGGAAATTTATCACGAATTCTTCGTTCTATTCACATAATTTTATATCCCATATTATTCCCAATTTTAGTGCAACATTACCAAGAACAGCGAGGTAGTTTTAGTTATAATATTCATCATTCACTTTCAAGTACATTCAACCTAGCATTATGATAATCATGAACTTATCATATGTTTATGCACGCACATACGCACAAACACACGCACATACTCACTCACACACATATACAGGTATGTATGTAAGTATATACATATATGTGTGTGGGTCTCTGTGTGTGGAGATGGATATATGAATCGGATTGGCTGAAGGATTATTACAAGGATCATAAGAGCAGATGTGTAAATACTAAACAGAGATAGAAAGACGGTGTCTGTGAAGTGTCTGATATCAGTGTCTCCTTACCAACGGACGGACCACAAATAGACGCCTGGTAGACACAGTGCAGAATGTAAGGTTTTAAAATGGTGAAAAATGGCGCCAATAATCGTGTATGAGTCTGCCAGAGAAACTCAGAAGGAAAAAAAACAAAAAAACAACAGGAAAAGGGCGACGTGAAACAATATTAAGACAAAAATTCGGAAGGAAAGAAAAAAAAAAGCATTCAAAAAATTGACTAGGACACAAAGAGGGGAAAAGGGAAAGCTCTGAACGTAAGGAAAGAATGAAGTTAAAATGGTCAGTCTATGCAAAATCACATACACCTAAGAAATTTTCGTCGAACGGATAAAACATATTAATAGATATTTCTTTTCAAATTTATTAAGTATCATAAATAATTTATCAAGTATTATAAATCATTGTCATCATAATTCTCTATGAATACTCTTTGCTTTCATTTTAAGTTATTGGTTGCTTTTTATCGAAACATTTTTATTTGGGCCGATTTGCCCTCCGGTACCGAGTGAATTGCGTTTTGATCTGAAAATGAAGAACAAGTCTTATGTGGGATTCGAACGCAAATCCATAACGGGAAACACTGTTTACGCCGACCTGCTCTACTTATTGAGCTCAGTGTACCGATATATTGATATTGTCCGAATTTCCTGGACGATTCATTATCATTATTTCTGAGGCGAACTATTTTCACTTATCCCGACTAACATTATTGTCTTTACCATCCTTATCCCAAACATCGAATCTGTGTACTGTTATAGTTCAGGATATGGAGACATTCCGAACAAATATTGAACGATATCTAAGGATTACTAAATGCATCATGCACGCAAGGAAGGTTGAATAGCACTCCAGTCGATATATAGTGATAAAATAAAAGATGACGTTTTGTGTGCGAGCTACATATTTTCAGTTTGTATGTATATCAACTGGAAGGAGGTCTAAATGTCGTTTCTCAAGTTCATCTCCGTTAAAACGTTCGATCTGGCTCAGATACATTGATGACACAGTTAGTGTCTGGCCTCACCAAGTACAAGTCCTGCTGGACCATGCAAACTCTACCAGAACATCCACACAGTTCAGGACGGAAAATGGGGACAACAAAAACTCCCTCATTTGGACATCTTAATAACCCGTACAGAAGGAGGATATAATACGCCCCGTCTGAATTTGGATTCAAATCATCCTTTCTGAGCACAGGTCATCAGCAATGACCCTGGGAAAGTAAATGAAGAACTAAATAACGTAAGAAGCACTCTCCAGTGGAAAAATCACCCCTTAGTTATTAATAAGGAAAGAAATGGAAGGGAAGTACCTAAGACACTAGCTACATATCCACTGCGACAATCTCAATAGTAAATGATACAACAGAAATAATCCAAAAATCCAATGCTCTCTATTAAATTCTCAATTGGCCCACATGAAACAACTCCGACTAGAAACTGCATTTATAACATCCCACGTGGGTATGCAAAAGAATATAAAGAAAGACCGAGCTGCCCTCTTAAAATTGGGTTGGGGTACAACAAAAATTGTCCAAAAAACTCTTTGTATTCTACACAAGATTATTGAATAATTGGGAATAGGGGAAACTACTCCGGAAATAATGAAAAATACAGGAAACGGCTCCAAATAATTCAAGAAATAATGACAATATCTCCTCTCAGAACATCAGCCAATACCGAGGAAGACCGGACAGAGCATTTGCTAAAAGATAGTGATCGAAACAGAATACTAGGCTGGGTGGCTACGCTTCGATCCTCAAAGGACGATGGATATTCTGTGGATAATCCCGTGGGTATTATGAGATATATATATATATATATATATATATATATATATATATATATATATATATATATATATTCTAGAAAGCTTTACGCACTAAATGTATAAAGGAATATTTTCCAAAATTTTAGTCAATTATTTCTGCAATTTATGTAAGTTTTTCAGTTCATGTTTTACACAGGATTAGATATTATGCAACTATATATGGATTTCTAATGCCGGAATCATCAATCATTTACCATGTAACTGTTCGGGGGATTTAAGAACAAAATGATTACATTGTCATGGCTCCCCAATAGTATCGATCAAGCATCTCCACTCAAACTATCGTTTTAATCCATTGCTTCATTTTATTATTTTGAGAGCCGTGTTATAATACATGCAGTTTGTTATTTTATATAGGGTAGCATCATATTGTATTTGGGTGCTATTTTATACCACACATCATTTAATGATTTGGAACAAAGGGCTTAGCTACGGAGGTTACACCAGAACATAACACATGCAGAGAGAGAGAGAGAGAGAGAGAGAGAGAGTACACGACACGTGTAGAGTGTTTGTGTGCGCAGTTGGACATATTCTTATTTCAGGTTGATCCCACGATGTCTGGTGTACTCGTAATTTGTATTCTTATGTCGGACGCGTCAACAAGGCATATGTTTATAAATGAATCAATCCTGTAATTCCCGCACATCATTTATATATTTATACTCCATTCTGTTTATTATTAAATACTCTTTGTTTATGAAAGCTTGCTTGTATCAAAATCCACCTCCCCACTTAAAAAAAAAATTCATAGATGCCGTTTGCCTTTGAGATTTACAGCCAAAAGTCTTCATTTTTTACTCAAACGTCGACCCCTTGTTTTTGCTTCTCTACTTTCAACTTTTTATTCTGGAATTTCTCCTCTCTCCCACATCATTTTCTACTTCTTTCGTATACTTTATCTTTTATTTTTCCTCTCTTGGTCTTCGTTGTGAAAAAAAAAATGGATTGTTTCAAAGTATCCTGCAATTGGTTCTAATACCAATCCCATTGAAAATCTTTGGAGAGAGTGAAAATCTGGAGTCATGACTTCAACGCGTATCGAACATCGCAAGAATCCTGCAATCGTTCAAGAGCTTGATCAAATCGCAAAGGACAACTGGGAGAAACAACCGACTGACTGGTGCAAGACGTTTATCAATGGTCACAAGAATATTTGGAAACAGTCATAACTGCCAATGGATGTACAACGAAATATAAAAGACGCTAGCCAATAATATTTTCCATGTCATATTATGTATTTCTTCTTTGAAATTACTACGAGGAAGTTGAAAATCTTTTTCTTGAATTGCTTCCGTCATCCTATCAAAATATTCTGATGATAAAAATGTAGTTGATCTGATTTTATTCCTGAAAATATTGCATAGGTCATATCGAAGATTCAAGAGTGTCAATAACCGTGTCTAGCTCTGTTCCTTTCTCCATTCCCTCAAGGTCGTCTCATTGCATGTTCCGGGGTATCTATGAAATTCAACTTTAATTCCCATTCTAGCCCAAAAGTAATACTTTTAAAGATTTTATTTAAGATTGTTCTTATTACTTGATGACATAATATTCATCGATATTACTCTTTACTCTTTTTACTGCTTCTCAGGTTTCTATTTACCATTCTTTATATCTTAGTCGATCAGTTTTTGCTTATATCTTTCTGTCGTATCAGTTTATCTAAGTCTATTGATATCTATTTATCTATCTATCTATCTTGGCCTATTTATTCTATCTTAATATGTTTATGTTTGTAAGTATATTAATGTGACCCTCCATCCCTCTATCGATGTTCAGATATAATTAGTCAACCAAATTTATCAAGTATTAACGAATGTAATTGAAGATGTATTAATATGAGAGATATTCAAATCAATTTCTTCGTAGTTGTTTCAAATTCCTCTGGAGTAGGCATGAAGTAGGTATTGGCTGAAACTTGAATTCTCAGAGTTGATTTTGCTTTATGAAGCGTATCTCATTTACCTTCTCTCTTTTATTATTATTGTATTGATTACAATTTCAGCAGTTTGATTAAATAGTCACTTAATTGATTTTTTTTACGATCAACTTCGCCTTTTTTTTCACCGAACTTTCATTTAGTTCAATCCAAAGTTCCTAGTAATTGTGGTATTCAATAAATAGTTTTTCACGGCCTTATTTAGTTTATAACAACTGGTTCTGTGGGTTAAGTCACCTTCCTATTTGATTCTTACTTGCTGTCATCTTGTCTCCCATGTAATTAGTTTCCTTCTCTGCGGCATCTACTCCTACGCTGGGTCTACTTGTTGTCTTCCTTTACGATTCATGCGAAGACTCGTTCAGTTCGTATAGTTTTATGGTCGTATGTCTGTGTATTGTTATAAGACATTTTGAGATAATATATATATATATATATATATATATATATATATATATATATATATATATAGTGTTACGGTTGATATATTATTCGAGGTATACTTATGTATATCAATGATAATGTAGCTTGACCATAAAAAATGCATTTAACGCCACATATACACTTTGTTGAACAGAATTTCTTCCTTTGTCAATACATTCAATTCAAAGGTGAGTATTGATCACGTAGACCGAATATACGGGGAAATTTTCAGATAAAAACTTGATGATTACGTATCAGGTTACGGACTTATCGGCCCACCCATGTATGAGGCATCTAGCAGTCGCTCTATATTTTTTTTTCTGTTGACATTTAAAAAAAATGTTTTTTGACCTTAAATCCAAGCATCTTGTCTTGTGCTCACACAGTGTTAACTTTAAGCTAAAGAAATAAAAAAAAACTTTTAAAGAACACAAAATCTAGTATTTAATCAATTATTTGATACTGAAGGTTTTTTTTAACGTTCCTAGGCTTTGGCTACCAAATAGAGCTGAATTCCCAGCTCAATAATCAACCATATCCATTTTTGACATACTGGTCCGTGCAAATTCCTTCACCGTAGGCAATTTCTTTAGAATTACAATTTTGCCTCTTGATTGTCACTGTTTTCACACTTGGGAATTTTCGATCAGTATTAAGGATTTATCGGCTCCTTGCGAAGTATAACTGTCAGTTAGTATTCCAAAATGACTCTTATATACTAATATAAAGATCAATAAACACTTAGAAGTAATCGACAAAGTTCGACGTCGCATAGATACATCATGTGCTCATGGAAACAGAAAGCTCATATCATGTACTTTCGTCGTGCGTCGCAAAAGACCTAAACAATGTTTGACTGCCTCCTTGACTGAAAAGTTATTTGCCAGGATAAAAATTCAAAGTTTTCTCTCATCAAATTACTTAGAACTAAGACAGACCCGCAAATTGAGAACTATGCAAAGTGCACATGAAAGAATTATGCTGGGCCTTACATGGAGAGACCACAAGACTGCACAGTACATGAGAGAAAAGACAAGAGTCAGGGACATCATAGAATCCATTAAAAATCTCAAATGGCGGTGGGCTTGCCATGTTTCAAGAATGGTGGACAACCGATGGACATCACGACTCACGACATGGATCCCCCGAGATCACATGCGCAACTGAGGCTGGCAGAATATTAGATGGAGGGACGAGCTAGACAAGTTCAGGAAGTACTGGCTCCGCGACGCCCATGATAGAGAAGTGTGGCGAATCTTCGGGAAGGTCTATATCCAACGACAGACGTTGAAAGAATTACGATGATGATGATGATGATAAATGTGATTCGGGAATAGTCACCCATTTACTATTGACACAGCAAACCTTTGCTTAACTCTGGGGCGGGGCGGGGCGGGGCGGGGCGGGGGAGTCAATTGTGATACTATGAAACCAGATCAGGAAACTCTGCTTCATGTTTGCTCGTAAACATCATAATCAGTACTTGATATTTATTCTACTTGCTGCGTCCATTAGCGATAGATGAAGCAAAGGTCATCGCCCTTTTGTGTTTAAAATCAGTCCATCTGTCACAGAGGTCAGTGTGGGTTGTCAGAGTCAGTCCTCTTTCTCGTGTTGCGAGCGAGTCAAGGGTTAGGGGTGGAGAAAGGAGAGGACGATTTGACGGCAAAGGAGAAAACCGACGGGGGTGGACACACAGAGTTGGAGGTCGGATCAAGGTAGCGCACACCCGAGTGCATGAAAATGTGACAGGGCATGCGATGGGTGCTTCCAAAAGTTACGAAGACTTAAATAACGTTAAACTGCCGATTGAGATTAAGATTTAGACTAAGCTTACCTGGGTTGAAAAAGTGTTGAAAAAGTAGAAGAGAAAGATCGATAGAACGAATCAAAGAGGACGGAAATGACCGAAGAATTTCAAAGATAAAGAAGTAAAAGATAAACCTACTGTAAGTAAGAAAAATGGATGAATACGAAGAGAGTCCAAAGTGGACCAAAGTTTTCCAAAAACAAATTTATTGCTTTACTTATCACCTTATGAGGCTTGTCTCTTTCAAAATAGTCCCCTACCCTTTCACTGATACATCATACCAACATTTTTTTAAAATTCTAGAATCCGGTCTGGAAGTCGTTTTGAGGGATAGTGTGCAGGTCTTGTGGCACAATTTCCTTAAATCTCTTCTATCGTCAGAAATCGACGACTTTTCCGGATGGATTTAAACTTTGGAAACAAAATCATCAGCAGGGGCAAAATCTGGGAAGTAAAGCGATCTGGGTGGCGGGGGGGATTCCACTTGAAATATCTCGGAACAAAGATGCAGCACAAATTTTGTGTCGACACGAGGTATCATCATTTTTTTTAAAAAATCATGTGGCTCTAACTTTACAGATTCTCACCTCTTCAGAAATTTAATGGAAAGCCAAGCAACGATTACAATGGATCACAGCACGCACTTTTTCAACGTGAGAGGTCCATCCAATTTTAGCATCGTCTTTGGATGCGCACAACACACACGTTTGCTATGGCATGTTTTTCTCACCAACGTGGCTTTATGCAGGTTTTATACAAAATATCAAAGTCACTGGACAATAACAGGTTAGTCATGAGCATGCTAAAACGTCTTATTGGTGTGCTATTGTAAAAGTTCAGTTTCTTTGTGGACATACCTAGTAAAGTAGTGAAGAAAGGCTTATATGAAGTTGTGCACAAGACAATTTCGCACCGACAATTCAGAGCACGACAATCTAACGCAAGGACCAACAAAAACACTTTAGAGTTAAAACATTTGTATTGACGTACAGAAAATAACATATTTAATATTTGAGTTATTTTTGAAAAATAATTTACTGCTAGAGTCCAATTTGGTAACTCATCTATGGTATTATAAGTGATTCCAGTCTATTCGTTTGATTTCCATAGTCCGTTAAATAACTCAATCATTGCTGAATGAGTTGAATAAAGTATCGCATTAATATCGTTTATTCAGATAGAAAATTAAAATTATTTTTTGAGTTCGCAATAACTTCTTCATTCCTCTATAGTAAAGGTTTGCGGCGTAATAAGATAGAATGTGTTCAAATCACTATCCTACTGTTGCCAAATGCAATTATCGTCCTGCCATTTAGCTTTGTGTCGTTCTAAGCTAAGCTTGGTGAATATCGATAAAAAGGTGGGAAAGAATGCATTAGAATATCAAAAGAAAGGAGAGAAGCAAATAATAAAAGAGACAAAAACAAAGAGAGAATCAAATAAAAAAAAATCGTTCGAAGAAGGGGGAAAAATAAAGACAGGCAGATAGGATAGAAAAACACATCGATCAAGTGATTCATCTGAGTTGAATAAAGGTAAATTGGATTTTAAAACCCTCTATCGTCATGGGGTAAATGAAATAGAAATTTCGCTATCCCTATCTCCCTAGATTGAAGAAGCAATGCCGCTCCGTACTCATAAAGGGCAACTTGATATTCTTTCAGTGAGGAATCTTTTATATATATGTAAGCAGTGGCAACTCTGGAGAGGTGTCGTAACGCTTAGGCTCGTGGCTATTTTATTCAAGGACAACTCTCAATAAATACCTTAACCCTGGAGTACTGCGGATTTTTAGTGTGAGACTGATCATTGCCTTCGAGAGGCTGTTTTTGTGGCGAGTGTTTCAAGACAGCTTTTCGATACATAAGTGCCGGCATACGGGTAAGGATATATTCTTTTTGATATAAAGAGATGCAATTAGAAAATTAATATAGATATGTTGTACAAACAAAGTTATAATGACAAGTGTAGATTTATAAGTCCGTAACCTGACACAGACATAAGCAGAATTTTGATGTGAAATTTTTACAGTATAATGAGCAATTCATGTGCTTAATGGAGCGTCAAATGCAATGAAAAGGAAGGAGATTATGTCTGAAAATAAGTAATAAAAAATAAATGTTTTTTCATCATTATGCTGCAGACATAATACGCTGATAAAGAGACATTCATATACACATGCATGTATATCATACATAAATCATATTTGTAAATATGAATTAGAGGTGTCTCACCGTCTGTATATTATTTGACATGAATACTCAATGGACCAGAAAATAATTTTTTCAAAGGTGGGAGGGGGTATATTTACAATGTAACTATTATGCTAAACTGGACACTTCGTTCAGTGTCATTTCATATGTTTATGTATGATTCTTTAAGGGCTCAAAAGTGAATGGAAACTTTTCCCTTCAAGGATACAAAAGGGAAAGAAACTTTTTTCCTCGTTTAGGGGGTCAAAAATTAAGGAGACTTTTCCACTTTTGAGGGGTCAAAATTGAAAAGCAACCCCCACTATAAAAAGTCAAATGCACATACGCACGCGCACGTTCGCACACCCGCTCACGCATATACTGCTCTATACAAAATGATATCTTATCAATTATAGAAGAGAGCTACATTATAATTAACTTCAGTCTTCTGAGCAATTTATCATGCAGTTGTCATAGATTAAGTATTACTACCAAGGCACATCATCTGTGTCAAACTAGTGCCTTTTTAGTATATCTCTGAATTTTTGAGAAGAGGTATTATTATTATTTCTATTCAAATTCAGACCATCCTCATCTTGGTTTTTTTCATACAACGTTTTGGCCGTTGCACTCTACAGCCTTCGTCAGGTATCATCTGGTAGGTGTGGGGAAGTAACGAACCGAACCCTTTATTTATCCGACGGGGGTATATTGACCGTACTCCCCTCTTAGCAGGGTTCGGTTTGTTACTTCCCCACACCTACCAGATGATACCTGACGAAGGCCGTAGAGTACAACGGCCGAAACGTTGTATGAAAAACAACGAAGATGAGGATGATCCGAATATCAATAGAAATAGTGCCTTTTTGATTAATAAAATACATGATCAGTGAAAAAAAAAAATGAGTTTTAGCAGTTTGTATTACACTGATTTTAATTATCCAGCAATATATCATATTTTAGTAAAAACCACATAAGTAATATAAATGTCCGTTACTTTGACAATGAAATTTAATAAAGTTAATATTTAGTGCTCCCCCTTTTGCAAGTAATGTTGCTTCAATCCTTTTAGGCATAGACTCATATAAAGAATATATATATTCAGGTGTTCTTGTATTTTCTGAGAACCGTTGCTATTAAAATGTCCAACTTTTTTATTTTCCAATTCTTCAGCTAAAGTGTTCTTGAGTTTCCCTCAAAACGTTTCCTATTCTATTTGAATAGGTTGGGTTTACTGGTCATTTTAGAATGTAGGTACGCTTGCTGGAAAGTCAATTTGAAACAGACTGTATAACATGACTTGGGGGGGGGCATTATCTTGCTGAAATATCCGATTTCTAGTGTTCGGTAGCGATTCGTTGAGCAGAAACGATTCGCACTCTAGAGCCTCTAAAATAGTCAATGAATTCATCCGACATCCAATGATATGTAGGTCTCTCTTGCTTTCTGGTGATATGCAACCCCATACCATAATTGATAGAGGAAATTTTACAGAGTGTTTTGATGCAAAGTTTGCAAAAATTTCAGATTTTTTTAATCCAAATATTATGGCTTCCACTGTTGGGAGGATATTAGATGTTGCATTCATCTCTGTAAATACTTTTTCTCCAATCCTTTACAGTCCACAACTTGTATTTCTGACAAAAGTTCAATCTGGCTTGTATAAGTTTTTTTTTTTTTTTAGTATGGAGAGGTTTGTTAACCTTACGAGCACAGTACAAAATCTTTTAGTCTTCTTCTAATAATCGACTTGCGGCATTGTATATTCCACGTCCGTTTCAAAATGGACAAAAAGGTGTCTTCGTCTTCTTTGTAAATATTTAGCAGGTTTGGTTTTGTCTCGAAGTGCTAAGGCGTGGATACCCAGTGTGCATTCTAAGTACAAATATTGATTCATCCTTTATTCTCTTAAGAACGTTAGAGATACCAGATTGACCAATCTCCATATGTGATTCTATTTCATGTTGATTCAGTCCTGATGATGTGAAGTTTTACATCATTTCTTTTTCGATGGCTCTTTGCACCAGAGTGTCGGTCCATATTTACTACGATGGATTAAATATATATCAAAGGAAAAAAGCTGCTGCTTATGATATATCTTAGACCGATTGCATGAGTCAAAAATCGTCCTTTAATCAAAGAAACAACTCAATTAATCGAATATTCAGAAAATATGACATTTATGGAACAGTTCATGACTAAGATTAGTGTTATCAATGCTAACCATGTACTTCATTTATTAAAAAACGATCTAGTCTGATGACCAGATAGAATGCTTTGGTAATAGTACTGAATTTACGACCACTACACGATAAATTGGTTCGAAAAATTCAAGTTAATCATAATGTTGGTGTCTTCTAACATGGATATGATATAATCTTGAATCGAGCAATATATATATATATATATATATATATATATATATATATATATATATATATATATATATATATATATATATATATATATATATATAAAGTAAGTAAGTATACATACGAGCTATTCCCTGAAAGTTCAGGGAAGTCAAGTGGGGTAAAAATTACCCGACACGAAGATACCTATTCATGTTTATACGTTGATCAGTCAATAGGTCTGGAAACTAACTGGAGAATACAGATATACCTCGAATAGTATAATTTTTCATAGAGTTTAAAACTGCACAGTTCAAGGTCTTGTTATAATTTAAGTATTTTTCCAGCTTATTCTTACTTGCATCTATTTGTACATAATATAACTGCATAAAAACCATACTATTCATGGTATTACTGTATATTGAAAAATAGATGTTCATGTGTAAAAAGGATGCTATTTCATTAATCTTCAACAAATATGGACCCTGAATAAACAAACACAGAATAGTGGTTACTTATGTAATTGATATACAAGCTTCTTTCGGAGGGAGAAGCCTATTTGTTCTGATGAATATCTTAAAGACAGCTTAAGAAAATTTGCTAAAAAAGGGTGATATCTTATTTTTAGCGGGAAGTTTAAATTTTCTGACCAGACAATTACGAAAAAAATTTTTTAAAGAAAGAATCAAATATGTTTGTGATCCAAATGGTCTTCTGACATCTCAGGCAAACTAAACACCAAATGATCAATTACTACTGAGCTCGGATAGCTATTAATCACTGCGTTAATGTTCCTTGACTGTTAATAGCTGAAAGCGCCAAGGTCTGGCTGAATGCTATCTTACATAGGTGACAAGTTAGGAACTGACCGGATACAGGGAGTAAGTTAGATGGATGACCGGTGTTACATTCGTCCAGGCCCGTAAGTGCCCATCCATTTAAAAACAGAAATATGTATTTACTTATCAATAGATTTTCTTTTTCAATTCTTCTTTTTTTTTTTTAACTTTTAATCCTGTTTTTATTTTTTTAGCCGTGTTTGTTGTTCGGATGGCGAGAAAATTACACAAAATAACAGCAAGCAAAAAAATGAAATATAAATAAATGATTGAGTTGAACAAAGTTGAAATGAACGAAAAAAATGTTTGGAGATGTCTTTCAATGTAATTTACTGGCGATCAGTGTGTGAATCCATTGACTCAATTAGTTATGGTGAGCATGCTGACCTCAAGCCATTTTAGGTATGGGGTGTGCATATATATCCACGATCAGACAAAGGGACATCTATACGCACATACAAGTGCACGTACGTTCTTACCCATTCTCACACGTACTTCTCCTATCCTTCGACTTCGATTAAGACTGATTTTCCCATGAATCAAGTTTTCTCTGTCCAAAGCGTTCTTCCACCTGACTCTAGGTATTTTGGTGGATAGTTCAGTTTGCGTTTTGAAGTGTTCTTAAATTTGTGTTTCGGTCTGCCACAGGGTCACATATATATATGATGGGCAATGATTATCAACTCTCACGACGTGAACGATTCATCTCAAAATTCTCTGTTAGCACTACTTACACACACAGCACCTGCCACACAAAGAGTACTGTTCATCAATGGTGAGGGAAAAGTCTTGCTCGAATTTCCAGACAATCTAGGTTGCACTTCATATATATATATATATATATATATATATATATATATATATATATATATATTAGAATGTGGATATATATATATATATATATATATATATAGTAGAATGTGGATTCGCTACACAAACTAACCCATGTTTCTGCCCTCTTCGGGCCTCATCAGGCAGAAACATGAGCTAGTTTGTGCAGCAGATCCACATTCTACTATTTATTTCCAGCTCTACTCTAAAAACAACTTAACTTCATGAGTAAACAGTTGTATGTATCGAGCACCCTATAAAATAGATCAATTACATTTCAGAAGTGGCTTTATATTATTAATATATCATTATATTATGTTATACTGCTAGCCTGATTTGTACCACATATACTGTGTATATATATATATATATATATATATATATATATATATATATATTGCAATCTTTGCCTAAATGAGAAATTTGAGATTTTAAACTTTACTAGAATCACAAAAAAAAACAAAAAAAAACCCAAGGAACATTTACTGAATAGAAAAAATGAAACGATACTCCAATGCAGGCATTGTTCTAAATTTCTTTTAATGAATGTAAAAAAACAGCAACACACATACCAATTAATCAAAAAAGTAAAATAGACAATTCGCTCCCGTGTCCATCATCCCTAAAACTTCCTATCACCATTTTCTACCTCCAAACATGCCCAAACACATTATAAATTAACAATTAAGATTAATACTATCCACTAGAGCTATAGAAGATATCAACAGGGGCAATAAAACCCAATGCCAAAATACCTAGGTCAAGATAAAAACTACTCCCAGATTACTACTAAGCACCCTTTCAGAGATGACCCCTTGATCCAGTTCACACCTTTTGACAAAATGAATATCCCTATACCACTCACTATCACACTCACAACATTCTCACCAAATTCCCCAAAACTAGAACCAAAAAAACATAGACAATCATTCGCCTGATGAGGCCCGGAGAGGGTAGAAACATGAGCTAGTTTGTGTAGCGAATCCACATTACAAATAGTGCGAGACGAACTAAATGAAGGGAGCAAGGAAGTTGGTTTCCATGTTAGCTTCAGTAAAACAAATATCATGTACACCAAATACTTTAACGACAAAGACACAACAATCGGAATCAGAAACGCAGAGCTGAAGAAAGTAAACCACTACAGCTACCTAGGGCAATGAATCTCCCAGAAATCAAGCGAAGAATCACTCTAGGTTAAGGAACTTGGTAGTCTCTCAAGAACAAGAAGATTCAATTAATCCTCAAAAGAAGGATATACAACCAATGCATCCTTCTGATAGTCACCTATGGAGCTGAAATATAGCTGAAATCTAATAAAAAAAATGGGCTCTTAAACTGAGAACCATGGAACGTGCACCTGAAAGAATCACGCTCGACATCACATCGAAAAATAACGACAGCAAGTATATTAGATGAAAAACAGTAGTCATTGATACAGTAGACACAATTTGAAAATACAAATTGCCATGGGCTGGTCAGGTTGGAAGAATATCAGACAACTGCTGGACATCATGACTCACAAGGAGGGTCTTCAGGGATCATATGCGTAACTTTGGTCGGCAGAAAATAAGATTGCGTGACGAGCTAGACAACTTCAGAGAGTACTGGCTCTGTAATGACCACGACAGAGAGGTCTCATGAATCTTAGAGAAGGAATCTGTCCAAAAGGCTGATGACGATGACAATGATGAAGTCAAAGACAGCGGTAAAGTAGGGTTGTGGTGTTTCCAATTGTACTCAGAATACTAGAAAGTATTCTGCAGGACGATAGTCTAACGATTGTTGTAAGATAGACACAATATATATATATATATATATATATATATATATATATATATATATATATATATATATATATATATATATATATATATGCATATGTGTGAGTATTCGTACATGAATACAGGTTCATAAAGTTACATTTAATCAGCGCTTGTAAAATTGTTTACAAATAGGTGAGAAGTTACAGAAGTAATAAAACAAGAAACGCATCATTTCACATTATTATGTGTAAAATATAGTTGAAAATCTTATCCTCTCCATACGAAAACGCCTTCACTTTTTTTTTTTTTGATGTTTGCCAAAAGATATGACATCGTTGTTCAGTCAGAGAATGAATAGAGATTACGTAAAAAGATCATAAAAAATTAATTTCAATGCGAAAAAAAGATAGGAAATAAAATAAAAACTTCAATC
>OY735205.1:22116816-22134316 GCA_963457665.1 Thysanoteuthis rhombus | reverse complement strand
GTTTTTCTTGGCGGTTTCTGATAGGAAACTGACAAAGAATGGTGAAAGATAGTAATTTACGAAACTCACTAATCAGTATGTATGATATGGTCGGACTTGTTTCCTCGTCTATGTGTTCGTTCTTGAGCCAACAACACCCATCGAAGGCCGTGGGTTACTCAGCCGAAACTTGTGAAAATTAACACACAAACGAGGAAAATAATCCGACCATATCATAAGCATTTCTACATTTCAGTTCCTTTGTTGAAATCAATTTTGAAAAAACTCATCAAAAACAAAAAAATGAATTACCAGAATAAAATAGTTTTATTAATAATATTCGGTAATTTTGTTTAGGCTGACACAAGACTTGATTGGGGGTAGGAAGATTGCGTTGGAAAAGGATCACTTTCCTTCCTTGAAAATTAACTTTGGAAAACCCTACATTTCACCTTGGACAGACCACCAATCACTGACACATGATTGAAATACACAACTATCCAATCCACTATACAGGTTTTGTCGTATAGAAAGGTAGTTTAGTTATTCAATAGAAAAATTAAGTCATCGCAATAATCTACAATCAGTAAAAAAATAGAATCGTGCGTTTAATTGATTACTACTTTAGTATGAAATAATCACATCGCTAAGCGAAATACTTTAGTTTAGAAATAAACACTGTCATGAATTGATATATATTGCATTAATTCCTGGCCAGTGAATGTCCCGTTCTTCTTGATTTTCAATTAAAGTCTCTTGGTGTTAAATCATACAATATTTAATTTTTGATTAAAAAAAAAGATATTGCAAAATGCTGTTCTAAATCATTATTATTTTTCATCAAGCAACATTGTGATTTTTTTGCAGAAAATGATTAAAACTTAACGCGGGAATAGTAGAGTAGTACTAAAGTCAGTGGGTAGTGATAAGCAAAATCGAAACATTGCCTACGTAAAGTGGGTTCAACTGCAGTCGGTGCTAAAGCACAATTGTGGATACTGTTTCACCTTCTCCTGCTGCCAGAATTCGCTGTCACACTATGTGTAATGATTCGGGGGGGTGAAAGTGTTGAGTTGTTTGCTTGATAAATTCTACTTGAAGTAACAAATGTGTCTCATCCGAAGTTAGTCTAACAGCCTGTTTCTATACCTTTTCCCGGACAAGTTCAAAAAAAGTACAGCAAGCAAATCATAAATGTAAAACGAGCAAATAAAAAAAACTACGGCATACAAATTAAAGACTACTACAAGTAACTAAAAAACTGCCGAGAGAAAATTAAAAACCCCGGTGAACAAATAAAAAATACGCCAAATACGGTGAGAAAATTAAAAAAATACGATGATCAAATTCAAAACAACGGCCATAAAACTGAATCGATGAACATGAATTATCAAATATTTACAGTTACACAGCATATGTTAACATTTTTAGTTAAATTTGTTGAAACTTGTTTCTTAATAAAGTTGATGTCTATTTACGTTTGTCTCAATCGAAATAACACCCATCATTCTGAAGAACGACCCCCATCCCCACAAAAAAGATTTACAACGTCGGCAAATTTCTAAGAATAGAATTGTTAGTAGTCATCCATGATAGTCGCCAAACAAAAAGATATTCAATCTATCAATTTTTTTCTAGATCTAGACAATCTATAAATGGGGTTTTACAAAAAATTTCAGGCAATTTGAAATGTAAAAATTACTTAGCGTAAGAATTATACCCCTTCGTTTCCTTCGAAGTGGTTCATTGACAACCATTTGAACACACCGGCCTACACTGCTCACGATATGTAGCGGCAAGATCTGTACTGCCTTCTAAAAACATTTCTCTGGCATCTCGCATCTCTGTGTGTTTGTGTATATATATATATATATATATATATATATATATATATATATATATGTTTGTGTGTATGTGACAGAATGTGTGTGTGTGTGTGTGTGTGTGTGTGTGTATAGCTGTGAGGTGATTCGACGGAATGTTGATGAAAGTGACAATTAGATGAAGATAAAAAAATTGAGAGAGAGGAAAGTGTTACATCTCAAAAATTTTTATTACCACGTGGGCATGTTCGATTGTCACTTCCAATTGTCACTTTAATCAACATGGATATGTATGTATGTGTATACGTATGTATAAAGTTCCTGTATATAATATTTGTCTTCCTTAATCAAGCTCATTAGTTAACTTTTTATCACTTGATCACCAGCCGCTGTGGCAAATAGATGCTCATGTTATGAGGATAATAATAAGAGAAATGCTGGCAGCCAAAAATTGAAAGTGATCTCCCAATGAATAGCATGTAAATGCCTTTGATGAAACAGCTAATGATTTATAACTTAATTTTCATATAAGAATGTAAGCTCTATTACAAGAATTGGAGTATGCTATGATATGAGTGAAAGCACAATTAAAAGCTCTTGTTTTGATGGTTAAGTAAGACGATGACATAAAAAGTCCATTTCAATGAAATTCACTATAGAATGATTCGTGGATGTTGTCTGGTCAACTGTTTTTTTTGAGGTGATCGTATTTTCACTCTTTCTACGTAGCCTCTGATTATAGTGCTTTCATTAATCTAGGTGTATAGATACAGGCTTAAACTCAATTATCTGAGGTCCACTAATCCGGCTGCTTTGATGAAGCAGCGTAAAATCGACAACAGAAGAGACAGAAAATAAAAGTTGTATAAAAGTTAGTTTTATCCTCAAAATTGTCGTGTCATTATTAAGAAGGAAAATCGGTGAAAATTATTATATAAAGATTATTTGCGTACATTCTATAAAATCGGACATGTTTCAAAAAAGTAATAGTCTGAAAAGATGTATACCTGTAAACAAAAATAATCGTAATGATTGGCATTTGAACATAGTCAGGCGAAAAACACCTCCCAATCCACCACGATTTCTTGTTTGTTGATGATTGAGATTTTAGATAAAGGAATAAGAAAAACATAAACCTATGACCGAGATTAGGTGTTCCGTTTAACATTTCCGGGGAGGGGTGAGGTTATTGAATGCTATCTGCTCCTGACAAGGGCCGGGGCTGTCACAAAGACTTGGGGTCTGGTCCGAAAGAAGCAATGTACAGAGATGCGATATTCTCTGGAAATTAGGAGAATATCTGTTAGACCTTTCCTGTATATTTCACGGCAAATTTTGGTAAGTATTAGCCAAAAAGGAATCGGCAGCAGCCCCATTTAATGGAATATAAAATAACTTTACTTTATTGTAGGTGTTTTTAACTAGTAAGTTCATTTCTTGATCGTTCGGTATTAAAATACTTGTCTTAGACAGCTCACGGGCAGTCGGAGTAACAGTAGTAGTAATTTTATATCGGCTGGGGTTCACAAATGAATTCTTTTCGAAATTCCTTCTATTTATTATATCATTTTTGGATTCATCCTCCTAGGAAGTAAACAAATCGGGGATCATAACATAGTGTAATTAGTCGCAGCAAGTTTGATTCGCATCCAAGGTTAATTCTTTGCTACGGATTTCTCCATTTCTATTTGAAAAAGACATATTGGCCAAACGGACTGCGTTCAAAGTTCGGTCTAGGTAGTTTTTGCATACTTTGCACAAAAGCCCTTCCAGAAAGGCATGAATCCACTTCTCCAAATAAATCTGGTGGAATGTTTGTAGAGCCTCTTTAATGTGGATCCTCACGCACCATAGCACGTTGCTTAACACGTGGGGTAGGGACAAAATTATCCTGTCCCCCTTGGTCTTACCTTAGGTGTGTACCTTTCTTACTGAAATGGAGAAATGCAGTCCAAGAGAACGCTTCTCTTGTAAGTAGACTTTACAAGAATTGATCCCTGGACATGAATCACCAAGATCAAGTCATGGATTACTTCCAAATGATAACGTATCACAGAACACAACCTGTTGCATGTTGTTAGAGAGGAGATGGGCACTGTCATGTAACCCTCCTTGCCCCAAGAAATGCCACGAAATGAAATACAAAGTGAAATACCACGGCCATTTACTAGGTTTAGGGATAATTTGAAATCTTTCTGTTCAGTCGAGAAGCAGAATGAACGTTTAAACTTTGAGACCAGCATGAAATAGTGAAAATACTTCATCTAACAACCTTACGTAACTTGAAATAATTGCTTCTTTAAAATTGTATATGCATGTGTTACAATATAGAATCATATCCCAGGTTTAGAGTAGATTGTTTCCAAGTGCTATTTGGGATTTTAGTTATATTTCATGTACAGTATCTTCTGTATTGCGAAAGTTCGCGTTGAACCACTTGACTTATACTAAATAACTACAGCTTTATACTGTATTTGCGAGCTGCTATGCTTTGTATCCATTTATTTTGTGCATCTGTCAGCAAAATGTACCCAAAGGTATCAGAAAATCCCAAGAGAGCTCGTAAGGTTATAAGTCTTGGCGTGCACTGGAAGACATAGAAAAAAAGTTTTTCTGTGATCTGAGAACACTCAAAAGTTTTTCCCATATCAGTTAGCAGAAATTACGTAAAGCAGGGCAGGGGTGACTGTATTCGTATATTCGTTATAATTTACAAATGATTACCACTATGATATTAACCAAACTCAGCATAGCTTAACTTCGATCATCGAGCGGTAACCCATGTTTCAAGTTGTTTGGATCGTTAATTCGGGGTCGGTGGTGTCGTGCAAAATTTGACTCGCCCAATCACCAATATTTACCCCAACCGAATCGTTTATTGCTTCGTTCTCACTTTCCCTACCCAACTGGACAGTTTTGGAGATGGTCGCGAAGAAAATCTTGTTCTAGCGTAAAGAGCTGAGGAAAATATAAACTTTTATGAGGAAGCAATTTCTGCATTGGCAACCGACTGCCGTTTCTCGGGCAGAGGAAACAGTGAATTCACGAATGATGAAAGTTGGTGGCCAGGTGGATGAGAAACGAGAGAGAGAGAGAGAGAGAGAGAGAGAGAGAGAGAGAGAGAGAGAGAGAGAGAGATTAGATGAGAGACATTGTGGTGTCAAAAGGAGGTATAAAAGATAAAAGATGTCCTAAGAAAGAGTTAGTTGAAAGGGGGGGGTGGAAAGGTAAGAAGATGGAGGAAGGAGTTGTCGTTGGATGAACAGAGATAGGAACAGGAAGGGTGGAGGGAAGATAGAAGGAAAAAGAGGGCTAAATGTTGGGAATTTTTCAAGTCTTTCTTCCAAGAAGAAAATGGGAATAAAAATGAATTAGGTGAAAGACAGAGAGATAAAGGAAGGAAGAAAGGAAATAGAATGAATTATGAGAATATGAAATGGAAGATGGTAGAAAATGCAGAAGAAGAAGAAGAAGAAGAAGAAGAAGAAGAAGAAGAAGAAGAAGAAGAAGAAGAAGAAGAAGAAGAAGAAGCATAATGAGGGAAACTGGTTTCTGATGATTCGTATGAATTCAAAAAATTGCAAAACATTTTTCTTTCACCATTTTCAACAATTACCTTCTAGCTTAAGCACAAATCATTTTTATTTGTATCGTCCGAGTTATGCCTTTGCATATTTCCCCAGTCAGCCCACGCTTCCTGTTCGTGTCGTTTTCCAACTGTGCAAATCTTCCGAGCTATTCGCCTCGGGCATATTCACGTAGGATGGTAACTCAAAATGTGTGAGTAAAATTGCTGCTATAGATAAATCCAACTTACTATTTTATTTTCATTTTTTTTTACATCTTGCAACATCGCCATGTTTACTTTAGTATCCTAAGGTACGTCAATATTTCCATAGCTTAATGATAAGTAAACATTTATTTTTCACGACAAATATTCATTTTTCAACAAAATCTACTTCATTACGCTTAATTTAGCAATGAACTTATATCACATATATTGTATAGTGAAAATTTCTGATAAAAATACATCTGTCTGTGAACTTATTGATGCATTCTCGTGCTAACAAATAGAATAGAATTAAAAATCAAAACCCACTTTTTACGTTTGAAGATGAGGAAGGCAAAGACTACTCCAGTAGTAAAATCATTTGTATCATAACACCAAGTGTATCTGGTGGCTTTCACGAGAGATCAAGTGACACCTGATCTCCTGAATTGTCCAACAGCTCAGCCTTAGAACAGTTCTTAGCCCAATCATGGGAAAAACTGCCACATTCCCCAATTGTTTTTTTTTTTTTTCAGATCTTTGGTTCTCAAAATATAAGAACCTTGATGTAGAAATCAGTAGAATGTGACAACTCAGAACCGAAATGATACCTATTGTTGTTGGAGCCCTTGGATTACTCAAAAAAAAAAAAAAAAGAACCAATGAATTTGCCGACAACATACCAGGAAAACTTAGCATGTATGAAATACAGAACATTGCCCTGTGTTGTAGTAAAATGTCAACATTCACTAACTGACTGATCCTTTTTTTTTATCAGGTTCGCTAAATATGGTCTCCTGGCCTGGATTGGGTGATCTATTTTGAATTCAAATTATTATTATTATTATTATTATTATTATTATTATTATTATTATTATTATTATTATTATTATTATTTGTAGTAGTGGTAGTAGTAGTTGTTTTCTTCTATTCATTTTGACATTAACATCCTCTTCTTCGCCCTCTCTTTTGTTACTTGTTATCTTTTTTTCTATAACTTTTTCTTTTTTTCATCTTCTTTTCACCCTATTTTTTTTTCCTAAGCATAATATTCTATGAAAATGATTTCAGGCAGTATTTCTCCTATATTACTTGTGCAAGTCGATTTTGTCACCTTTACAAAAGTTTTTTTTTATTGAGTCGGCTATTGATATGACTATATAAAAGTGGTATGTTTTTCACGTCTGACCAAACTGTTAAACCCCACCTTACCGTGGAGGCATAAAAAAAGTTTTATCATAATTTGATAATAGATAAAAAGTTGTCCATAGCTAAATACTATTCAGGATGAATATATTTGATCTTTGTCGGAAGTTTGAAATTTGATTTCAGTTTTTGCCATCAAATGGCGTAGGCAGTGTTTTCATAACCTGATATAATCTTTCAGAAATCCAGGAAGTGAGTGGTAGCTGTGGCCACAATGTTCGTATGTAATACGTAGATATTGAATACAAAATGAATTACGCATATCATACATATGTAGAAAGACAGAAATAATAATATTGATGATGATGATGATGATGATGATGATTGGACCACAGGGTCAGAATTGGTGATATCAAAACAAGCACGATAGAGCCGGAAATTTGCGAACGACTTGAGTTTGACCATGTAAACAAATGGCATAAGCACGAACCAGAGGATGTGCGAGAAAATAACTATAAAAAATAATAGGTGCATCTGTAAGTCCATCGCATTTCGATGATAAAAAGCATTTTTTAAAATACACCTAATTCTTATTTTCCAACATATTCTCCTTCCTTATCAATGCGATTAATTCATTAGTGAATATTAATCACATACCTCAAACATTATACAACGAAAATTTCAGATCAAAATTTAGTTAATAACTATGTGTCAGGTGCAGATTTACTAATCCAGCCTCGAAAAATTCTCTGATGTGTGATGCCATCAGACCACTCTATTCAAGCGGGAAGAACTGATTAGTACCCGAGAACAAATCGTGGCCATGTCTGGAAGACCCAGGATTGAAGATCAGGGTTGTGGCCAGCTTCTGATGTTATGTAGGTGATCAGAAATAGAAAAAAAGAGACGCCCAGGTACGTACCAAATAACTTTCGAATTCGGGCAACCTTTTTATGTCGCATTTAAAATCAAAACGCAAGTACAATACAGTCATAAAGAAAGTACGTAATTGTTATTTTATTTTAAAATCAAAGTACAAGAAAAAGATGAGATTCAACTTTTGACACACCAGGAAACTAAGACTTGTGAAAAAGTGTCACCCCTATAAAAATAAGCCGGGAGACGACCGTCCCTTTGCTTCCCTTTAGCTCCGCCACTGGTGGAGATGAAAAAAGTTGAAAAAATATCAAGACCTCACCCAGGAACTGAAGATGTAAAACAATGGAATACTTGCGACAGTTCTCTAATACTATTGGCCAAATTGAAGGAATTGAAGGTTTGACAATACACTGAGATTGTCCAGATCACAGATCGCAGCAGTTCATAGATCGGCAAGAATACTAGGGAAGGTGCTGATGAGCATAGTAGACTAGCTCCCATTTGATTCACAGCAACGAACACCAGACATCTGGCATGAAAATGCAAGTACGTGAAAGTAATTATAAAAACCTCGAGATCAAGTTGTAACAATTAGAAATAAGGTTGATGCAATCACTGAATAGAAGGTTAGCGATCAGAGAAAAGTTGTCAAGTTTTCTGCTGCAACGATCTTCATAAACCTTTGTGAGAAAATGGGTGTCTGTATATAAGCATTATATTATATTATCTTATATCCTATTATATGTATTTATTTATATTTATTAGAAAAAATTAATGCTTTCGGATATAGTTTTAATGGATTGTTACTGTATATCATTGGTTATATAGATAGTTTGTGATCATAATAGATGACACATCAAACTACATAATTACTAACACTATTAATATTGAAGCTCCTGTAACATTTTTCACTTCACTTGAATCATAATAACTATTTTTATTATAAGAGTAGAGATAAAGCTATAATAGAAATAGTAATGATAATTACATTGATTATTATTATTATCATTATTATTATTACTATTATCATCAATATCATTACAAGAGGAAGAAGAAGAAGAAGAAGAAGAAGAAGAAGAAGAAGAAGAAGAAGAAGAAGAAGAAGAAGAAGAAGAAGAAGAAGAAGAAGAAAAAGAAGAAGAAAAAGAAGAAGGTAATAATACATCCACCTAGTGAACAAGAGCAGGAAGAGCAGTCCAACAGAAAAAGAACAAATCTGTGAAACTGCGCATAATAGAGCAATGGTCGTAGCGAATAAAGAGCGTTGAATTGGAGAGGCAGATGCTCTGAATCGGTAGGCGGAGGAGAAGGAGGAGAAGAAGGAGGAAAGGGTGGGAGGCAAACCCCGAGACTTGGAACAATAAGAAAAGAAAGAAATTGTGTGGTGTAAATAAGAACGAACAAGAAATATAAGGGGGCAAAGGCAGAAGGAGTAGTGGGGAATGCGTTCGAGACGGGAGTTAATAAAGACGAGCAATTGTAAGAAAATGGAGGAAGGGGGCGGGCGTCAGAATAGGGTGAGAGTGGGGGGAGGAGTCAGCTCGAAACGATTGCTTTGTATTGTTAAATATTTGATTGACTGGCGTTCACTGGTCAGCAAAGTCTATCGGTATCAATTAGTAGAGTCAGCGTTACCCTCGAGCCTCCAGGACGTGAGTTGGTGATAAATTTTCTCTCTCGGGAAGATTTATCGGGCTACAGATTCTTACAGACGGGCGCATGCGTCCACGCACTCTAATGTACATACACATCAACGGAAAACAAGGTTGACGGTTAGCCGACCAGTCTCGCAAGCCAGCATAGTTTGACACAAGGCTTAGTAGTAGAATATCTAGTAAGGATCGAACTCGTTAACAGTGGCCTGCATTACTTGCTTGTCAACGATCCTTAATTATTATTCTAGAGCCAGTTTCTTTTTGAGCACTTTGCCGTAGAAATTCATCAACATCAGAAAAAACACACGTGTATGTTCGAGGGTGACCAAGGAGTGATTAAATCGGGTAAAATCTGGGAAATTCTGCAGTTTTGTTCTAATTCGGACATGAGAGTGGTTAATAAATAATTCAGTAAAAATTTGTTTTTTCTTACTTTCATATTTCATATTATCCTTATTTCTTTTTCAATTTGATCTGTAAAAAGTTTGAGTGACCGGGCTCCCTTGTCCCCCTGTTCGTTACAGCCTTGTTACTTATTTGAATACTTATAAACGCAAATGCATACGTTCACTCAGATAAAGGATTTGTCATAAATCCTTCCCGTAAAATGATGTATTCTGGTTTAGACACGCAGGCTATTGCTCATGTATTGCTACTCTGGCCTTAGTCTACACCAAGCACACAGTTTAACTAGATATCTACTCACGGAACCTACCGTCGAGCAAGAGTTAAAAAACCAGTCTCGCATGCCATTACTAATGTGATCCATCATTTATATCTGTCCTTTTTTTGCACCTAATTACAAAAGAAGTTGCCTGGACACCGAAGACCTATCCTTCAGACAGCATCTTCTTGCAGATAAATGTGAAATTCATGGAATCCTCTATTGTCTACAGATTAACTGACGTACCTTACGACGGTTTTAAAAAGTCGGCAGTCCAACTTTGTCTTGAATTTTGACTTGTTCTAAATAGATATATCATTTATTGCGCTTTAGATCGAGAAGAAATATCTGTATGTTTACCTGGTCACTGTGGATCCGCTCAAAAACAGCACCTCCCAGTTAATCTTTTTGGGAAAGATGAAAACATCTGTTTTTTGTTATTTCTATCTAAATATAGCAAAACAGTAGGGTTATAGTCAGTGAGCTTGTCTCGCTAATCATTTAGCTAATGAAGTGAATTCAATTCCCACCAGGTGCCCATATTACTTGCCTAGGATATACTTAGTAAGTATCAATGTAGTTTGGCACATATATTGGGAGAATTCTGATCTGAAATTTTTATTATATAATGCTCAATGTATGATATGTTCATAACTTTCTGCCGATTAAGTGCATTTTAAATTTTGCGCAAAAACATTTTTCAGGTTCATTTCGCTTCATTTTTCTTTCGATCCTCTATTCTTTTGTACTTTGTCAGAATCTCACTTCCTTTTTGCGTTTAAGTTCATTTCATTGATGAGGGAGGAGACGAAGTTAAAAAATGAATGTCTATTGTGTAGAATAAACGTTGTTTTTTTTTCATAATTAAGCTACAGGCTTATTGGTGTACCAACGTGAACAGATAGACGCAGACACATGCTCCCATGCACGCGTGAGCGCATGCACACACACACACTCACGCACACACACACACGCACATACACACACATATGTATGTATATATATATATATATATATATATATATATATATATATATATATATATCGAAAAAAGAAAGAAAGAACGTGATGAAAAAAAGAGAATGAATGATAATGGAAACGACATTGACAAGAAGAAGAAGAAGAAGAAGAAGAAGAAGAAGAAGAAGAAGAAGAAGAAGAGCAACAATAACAACGAAAGGAGAATAAGAGAGAATTAAACTTAGATGATACGAAAGGGAAGTGGGCTTCTGACAAAAATACATTATCATTATGGAGGGCAGAAGGAAAAATAAAACGAAAAGAACTGAATATTTTTTACATAAAATCTAAACTGCGCATAAAATTGGCGGAAAATTCTGATACAAATCATTTAAATTGACAAGAACACCAAAAAAAGAATTCGTAGAGTAAAGACTGCATTCCCATCAAACGAAAACGCCAGTATTTGCAAACAAATGTATGTCTTCCTTTTTTGTTATTTAAATGGGGCATCGCCATTTTTTTGTGTCTTATTTTGTCAAATATTCATACACGGCAAGCTATTGAATGTTACGTTTGAACGCACATACACACATTCTGTTCAATGATGAAGGCTAATGTTCATTATTCTATTTTATGTTTAGGGAGACAAATTATCTCCCTCCCTCCCTCTCTCTCTCTCTCTCTCTCTCTCTCTCTATATATATATATATATATATATATATATATATATACCATTTTACCAGGATCTCCTTACACACACACACACACACACACACACACACACACACTGAAAGTATGTGCAAAAGTGTATGATGCTCTTTATTGAAAAATAAAGAGAACTACCCAATCAGTTTTTGCACACATACCCACACATATGCGTGTGTATAAATAGGATTTAGATTTAAGACTAAGTAAAATTTATCCTTGTTCAATATGATAATAATATCTTACATATATATACTTGTTAGTTCGATTTTCAGTGGGTGCCCTATATTTGCAACCTGGTGCAAAATTATGCTATGCTTACTAAATCACATATATTCACTCACACACATGAGCAGTTGTAGTTAAGTCGAACAAGAACCCGTTGAATATTTTGGTTTCTCAAACAAAAATGAACTTTAGTTTGTTCTTTGGATCGTTTAACTGATACTTTCTTTAAGCATATCCTCAATTTAATACGACTACATCTTTTAAAACCCCTTAACATTAGTAGTTTTATAATTTACTCTTAGCCTCAAGCAAGTTACTTGCAATATTTACAGAATTTCTACCGCGAGAAATGATGATTTGATTCAATAACTGGCTCTCTTTTAATCATTCTTGCGTTAATCTAAACCCGGTAAATGCTTGTGGCATGAACTCAAAAAACTCGATTTCTCCTAATGAGGTAAGCAAAAGAAATATACGGTTGTTGAGAAACAATGCAGTGAAAGTAAAGAAAGGCAATAAGTATTTCTGGTATAGAGTCTATTACTGCTATACAGTAGGCCTTAACGTATTTAGAGGAAATATCAACCCTATTCCGGTGGAGTTTTCACATTCTTTTACGTACTTTAAGACTTTAGTAGTTCGCTACATTAAAGTTGTTAATAGTATATATAAAAGTTTACGTCTTATCTATTTCATCTGCTGTTTTATCAAAAAGTGACTGAACTCGTTTAAGTGAAAGAGTCCATTGTTCCAGATGGTGGATAAGAGATATATTATCACCAAAAGTGATCAAACATTTAGTCAATGATAATAGGCAAAGTATACTCAAAGTTTCAAAGAAAAATAACATTTTGAAAGTGCAAACAAACGACTTGAAATGTCACAAAATTTATACAGCGAAACGGATTAGCCAATCAGCTGCCAGTAAATTCAAGGGGGGCAACTCCGAGTTTGTTTTTGAAAAGATATTTCCCTTTTAATTGTTGCATTTTTGTACGAACACCCTGTATTATCACTATATGTTCTGATCCAAACGACCAAGGAGATTATCAGAGAATGAATTTATGTACAACTACCCAACAATTCAAGAGTTTAGTATAACTATAAAAAAAAAAGCAAAAACATTCGTAAACCGATACAGCGTAAGGCGAAGAAGCAATTATCTTTAATTTATATGGAAAAAATGTTTTTGAGGATTTCCACAAACATCTGAAACGAGGGATTGCTTTGTAGAATTGTCGGGGCTGGAATGGTTGGATATACAGGAGACAGGGATGTTGGTGATAGAGGGAGTTGGTGCACGCTGCCTCTATCAGAACTCGCAGCAAAACGAATACTGAAGGGGATTGTCGCTTTTTGCCTCTTTTCCTCAAAGCTATCTTCAGAATACTTGTATAGCAAATATGTATTTTCGTTTTGTGAAATTTTCCACCCATAATTTGGTTCAAGGTGGGGACAAGAGTTCAATTTACACAGAAAGTTTATGCTAAAATGATCTCTTAGTTTGTCTCCGGCAGCATTCATGTTTTTTTTTTGAACATGCGGACATTTTAAGTGATCAGTGCCCCGAAATTGGAAATTGGAAGTTACAAAAGTAACCTTCATTGATCACCCCTTTTCCAAATTTGCCAAAAAACGTTGGTCTTGCGACGGTTTCTTGTGAGTGACTAACCAGACTAGTTTTTTATCATTGCTATTATTACTAGTTACGTTAACACCTATACTATAATTATGTCTGTGAACAACACTAATGATTTCATTCTATTGTAGCTATTAAAGTAATAATACTACGGTTACCACTATTCTCCCACGGTAGTTGGATTTTTATAGTCCTGTATTTTATAATAATCTCATTCTGATTGTAATCAGCATTATCATAGTTTTAAAATTTAAAATATTTATATTTTATCATTCATTATTCTATATAATTAATTCTTAAAAGATATGTGAATAAAATCGTAACATTTCGAAAATAAATAAATTTCAAATTAGATTTTTAAATTTCGAAATTGGTTCGTACATTTTTTGAATGAGTGCGATGTAAATGATTGTGAAAACACTGGAGAATAATTTGTTTTATTGCATGAATATGCCTTCTAAAACAAACAACCACAAAATCATATTATTTATTATCATCATCATCGGTATTATCATTTTACAAACAATATCGATAATTTTGCCGATATTATTGTTTTATTTTTATCATCCATATTATTTTCCGTTGATATTTTCTTGATCTATAACCAATTTATTTGAGTTTTAAAAAAGTATGCAGCATTTTAGCATCGTTCACTTTCAATCATAACTGAATATTACGACGATTAATTACCAGAGTAATTAGATAAAAGTTAATGAAAGAATTTTCCAATAAAGAGAACAGATGAACGAGAAATAAAGCCATGAATAGTCTAGTTTTATTGATGATTAACAGAAACAAAATGGCCGACTCGACATAAAAAAAAAGAGGAAAGAAGGTGAACGCGTGGAAACAAAAGGGCGGCGTTCGTATTTAAAAAAAAAAATAATCAAGAAATTTTAATGAGAAATGGTTCCCTTTGAAAAAAATTAAAGTATAATGCACATTTAATTGATTCTGAATTTAAATAACGCTAAGGGAAAAATAAAATAGATTTTTAATAACATTAGCACACGTTTATGCAAATATGTGCGATTTCAGGGTATGATACGCACTGATCCATACAATTTTATCACCACATATTCATATTAAAAGCATACATGCATATAAGCAATTTCACGTATAATCTAACACGTATTCTTCAGCATATATACATAAATCTCCTCGTACATATATGTGAATGGTCTTATGAGACAAGCTTTAAAGCCAACAATGTATGCCAGATGACAAAACCCAAAATATGTATAGTCAGAATAGGTAGTATAAAAGTTATTTCCAATATATATATATATATATATATATATATATATATATATATATATATATATATATATGGTACAGATCTGGCTAGCAGTATAAATAAATTTTAATAACGTAAAGAAAATTCTGATATGAGATGGATATATTTCATGCAGTGCTCGATAGAGTCAACTTTTTACTATTGAAGTCAAGTTGCTTTAGAGTAGAGCTGGAAATAAATAGTAGAATGTGGATTCGCTACACAATCTAGCTCATGTTTCTGTCCTCTCCGGGCCTCATCTGGCGAATGATTATTTATGTTTTTGGACTCTACTTTTGGGCAAATTGCTACTAAGCATCCTTTCAGAGATGACCCCTAGATCCAGTTCACAAACTTTGACAAAATGAATAACCCCTACCGCACTCACAAGATTCTCACCCAATTCCCCAAAACTAGAATCCAAAAACATAGATAATCATTCGCCCGATGAGGCCCGGAGAGGGTAGAAACATGAGCTAGTTTGTCTAGCAAATCCACATTCTAATATATATATATATATATATATATATATATATATATATATATATATATATATATATATATATATATATATTTAAACAAGAAATGAGATTCGTTTGTTTAAAGTTTAATGACAACTCAACTCATCCCCACAATAGTGATGTCCCGAGGATGTCGAAGAAAAATCATATTTTCTCGTATGTTAATCAATACTGATTAGGATTTGTTGTTTTTTCAATTATTTTCAGTCTTTATTTATTTTTCAGTATGTTGGAAAATGCTCATGCTCGCCCCTGTCAGGGTTGACATTGAATGTAACCACTTTTACGGTCATCAAGACCTGGGTGGTAATCATGTGAGAGTGATTTGCCCAAGTGCTCACGGATTCATTCTCTTCGCTCGGTCAACCACCATATATATATATATATATATATATATATATATATATATATATATATATATATATATATATATATATATATATATATATATATATATATATATATATATATATATATATATCGTGATGATATCTTTCGTCATTCTTTTCACTAACAAAATCCAAGTAATAAAACCTATTTCAGTTAAGTTTAAATACTGCATTCTAACAGTAACTTTCAAAGTAATTAGATTAAAACTAAAAATAACCCACCACTCTTGATAGATGCTTGGGCCACAAAACACGTGTCAGGTGGATTCTCCCGCAGATTTTTTATTATATATATATATAAATATATGTATAATGAACGGATATATGCTTGAACAAATGAATTTTGTAAGGAAGTGGAGAAGACGGAAGAGGAGGGGTAAAATTAGACCACTGGGATTGCATTCACATGGTGGATAGATACTAACACCAAGTAAGTGAATTTAAATTTCCATGGTATCAATTTTGTTCGTACAGCTGTGAGCTTTCCAGGATATATATATATATATATATATATATATATATATATATATATATATATATATATATATATATATGTGTGTGTGTGTGTGTGTGTGTGTGTGTGTGTGTGTCTTTACCGAAATTCTCATCTTGTTTTTTCTCGGTCTGTATCTGCTCTATTCATTTCTTTCACTGCAACAGTTATGCATTGAGAAATGGATATATATGATCCGACAGAATGATTATAAATTGTTTTACTATATAGGAACTCTTTTTTGAAATGATGTCCCGTCATTACACGATTAATGTATCGATTCGCCTGGACAGCGTAAATAGAATAAATACTAAAAGAAAATGGAGATGCTGCAGGAATCGAACCTGTGTCCGATAGGGTAGTCGCCCCAACGTAGCGTTAACTATCGCGTTGAAAGAAACAGATAGAGCAGATATGAACTGAGAGTAAACGAGATGAGAATTGGGGGCAAAAACAATTATTTGGACCTTTGCATTACCGGCAGCTGTTTAGCTCAAAGGTAAGAGCTGCACTACGTTAAAGCAGCTACCATATACATATATACATTATGGCTAGGCTTTGTGAACGAAAAGATACTACTTTTTGTACAGATAGATCAATAGGTGTGTAGCTTAACTTAACGCTTTCCCATGCAACATAAGGAATGAAGATTATATTATGAAGAGTTCGGATCAAAATTCAACTAAAAACTTTCAGGCTGTGGGCTTATTGACCCACTGTCGTATATATCCATTGACACATTTTCTTCTAGTCTTGAAAATACACATGCACGTGTGCGCACACACAACTTTGCTCATACGATCAATTACGTACTCACGCATACAAGGATCTGCTTACACAAACATACTTTATTCTCTCTCAGTTGTATATTTTAATTGGCATCAGAATTTTGATAAACTAATTAGTCTCGCAAGCCGTTGCTCGTAAATTCGTTCCTCACTGATCCTCCTTCTCCTGGAGTCCTGAGTAAGATTGAACCAAGTTGAGTTCTTGGTTGATAAGACGTCATTTTTTCACAGAAAAAAATCCCCTACCCCCCCCCTCGTTTAGGCACTCGAAAGTGAAGCTTTTTAATCCTAAAATATTTTTTTAGCATCTTATCGGGTGCAGAATACGGTAAATATATTGATCAGACGCTTACAAAAGGTGGTGGTTGGAAAGATAAATTCACAAACCGTTGTTACTGAGTTCAATTCTCCCTGGATCCTTTAAATTAATGTTTTGTACCTCAGTACACTAGGCTCAGTAAATATCTATTTATTTAAACACTTTCCAAACACAGAGATCCACTGCAGCCATGTTAATTTGGGCCCACACATGCGGCCATCTTGAAAACAAAGAGTCGCTGACACACGCATTCTCCTGTATACG
>OY735205.1:22101816-22111816 GCA_963457665.1 Thysanoteuthis rhombus | reverse complement strand
AATTTCTCTTTCTCGATCACAACAAACAGACTGATACTTTGTTTGGATTGGCGGTTCAACCCAGATCTCAAAAGCTAATACATATCATTTTTTTATTGAATTTCATGCATGTTCTTGCCAGATGTCTGGTGATTATCTCTCGAGATTGAAAGACAACAAAGCTATCCAAATCTCCTGTATCTTTCTCACTCTCGTTGCGGTTTCCAGCATTGTCTTGGTCCGGACAGCCTCAAATTTTCAATTCATCCTACCTCGATTCCAGTACTCTCGGTAAACTAACTATTAGTGACAACACTTTTCGTAAAAATGGAAGTGTGTTTATTCTTCATCCCACAAGAATATAAGTTGGTATAAGACTATTTTGATGTCGGATCCTACGCAAATTTGTGCGTGAATGAGTGCAAGCATTAATAAATATAAACAGTTCCATCAACATATTGCCACAGACATCAGATGCTAGCCCTTATCCTACCACTTTTAGTGCTATCACGAGGCGTTGCCTCGCTGACGGATCTCCAGGAACTTGAAATACACTTGTTACTAATCCCTGGCCACGAATAAGTAGGGATTCAGCACTTTTTGTGCTAGGTAAACGGAAAGAGGATAAGATACTAGTTGAGCTGTTGATGTTATCGATATTTCTCATGATCATTATCAAATAATCTAATAAAGAGCAAACGGAAAAAGGGCAGTTGCAATGGTAAAATTGATATTTCTTTCAATCAACACTCGACAGTTTCGATACAAGATTTTACTCAGCGAATTTCATAATGAGTTCTTTAGGCAAACGGATTAACAAGTGCGATTGGGTCATAAAAACTATTAGGTTTATTATTATAATACCAATCTTTTCCATATTCCTATATTTTGGCCGTGGACTGCATGGATGCATTTTATCGTCAACAAATATCTCACTTCGTAAGATGGCCAAAAGAGGCTAGTTTGTAGCTGAGGAATCAAATTCTACTTATCAATATGTATTCATGTATTTTTGGGGGTATGCATACGAACGCATATTCATAAAAAAAAACTTCAACTTCAAGTCTAGGAACTTTTCCATGAGGCAAAAGAGAAAGTTAATTTTATTGGCATTGTATGGAGGTTTTAATATGGCTGACACTCGTCGACAAGCAATAAACCTGAGACAAATGTGTCCGTTGTTGACGGGAGGCAACGTTGACACAAGAAGGCAGTACATTAACATGTTAAGGTGATAGTTGAAAAATTACAAATCTATCTATCTATCTATCTATCTATCTATCTATCTCTCTTTATATATATATATAAACATTTAGTCAGGCATATTCATATGTATCTTTATGCATATACAAACACATGTGTGTATATATGTGCGTATCTGTATATAAATGAGTATTAGTGTATATGCGTGTGCATTTTACACATGAATATATACACCTTTATTTGTTCGGTGTCTTTGTATGCGCATAGACACTACACACACCTGTATATATATATATATATATATATATATATATATATATATATATATATATATATATAATATGTGTGTGTGTGTGTGTGTGTGTGTGTGTGTGTGTGCGTGCTTATGCATTTGTGCATGCCTGTATGAGTGTGTATGTATGTGGGTGTATGGCCTCCTAATTTTTATACAATTTCTACACACGTCCGTTGCCCCAGGATTTAAATTTAGCTCAAATATTTTCTTCTTTTATATATATATATATATATATATATATATATATATATATATATATATATATATATATGTGTATATTTATATATATATATATATATATATATATATATATATATATTATATATATATATATATATATATATATATATATATATATATATATATATATTATGCTCCAGTATCTGTTTCATTAAATGTGTTTTTTTATATTGTTAGATACGTGAGAATACATGAGACTTGTGAAACTCGCAGTCGGTATTAATCGGAGCATAAGATTTAATAAAATGTAATAATTTATCATGATTTATAAATTCAGAAGATGTGAATTTTATTCAAAAAATCATGAGTATTCATATATATATACCTTCTCTGATGAAACCGTGAGTCAGATCTTTGTATTAAACAAGAAATGTAGCTACTTACTAAGCTTACGTTAACCTATCTCAGGCAACACGGTGGTGAGGCTGCCATAGGAAATTGAATTCACCAAACTACCAATGAATATATTGACTAGCTTGCTAACTATTGTTCCCTGTCAGGTTTAGCCAGGTCTATCACGGGGCCATAATTTGGACAGTCAGTGAGAATGGAACACTAGCAATGCTTCGTTCCTATATTCGCCAACATTAGGTCAATTAACCATACAACAGCTATATGAAGTAGTGATGTTATCCTCACGAATGGCATGACTTGCCCAAAATAAGCTTTAAGAAGTATGGACTCTAGGTTGGTAAGCTCACTTCACTGGTTCAGCTTCTCTTTGGAATCTACAGTTTGTTTGAACCTTGCTTCCTGGATCGTATTGGTAGACTCGTCCTCGGTTACATTCGTTCAATAAAATCGTCCTTATTTGATTTGATCTTGGTTCAAATACTGATAGAAAGATTAGCTTTTTGAGCTAGCTGATCTTAACATGGCGCTTTTGGCACCTATCAAATCGAAAGCTTACTGATGCCAAGATGCTTGGTTGAAATTGAAAATGCCAATCCATGTGAGATCATAGCAGTAGCTATCTTATCCATAGTAATTCAACTGTTTTCTTCAATCAGTTTCTGGAATTCAGCCGCAGTTTCTGGACTTTCCATGAATCGCTTGATCCACCTAAAATTGTTGTTCGTGGGGTAACATCGCCGTAAAACTGTTTCAAAGCTTCAACGTTTCAAGAAGACGTCCATTTGAGTTTTGTTAAAGATTTGATGTTAGCCCTGGCTTAAAAATAGTTTTTTTCCTGACACAAAAAGTACCCCTTTCATGAATGCACCCTGAAAAAAGTGTTTTAATGAGAGAAATTGTCTGCAGCGATCAATTTTTATCCCAGAGAGATGTTTGAATTA
This sequence comes from Thysanoteuthis rhombus, assembly GCA_963457665.1. NCBI lineage: Eukaryota > Metazoa > Mollusca > Cephalopoda > Oegopsida > Thysanoteuthidae > Thysanoteuthis > Thysanoteuthis major. Next base: position 22,108,804 of record OY735205.1, on the reverse strand, counting down.
TTTCAGCAAGGAATAAACTTGTCCATGTTTAAAGTAATAGCAATACCTTTTGACCAACCCTCGTACATACAGTGTCTTACTCTCACACCTAGTCCAAAATCCATTTAAAATTGCTCTCATATGTAATTGTGTTTGCTCTTTGTTTTGTTTTTGTGATATCGTTAAAGATTCTTCAAAGTAACATCACCAGATTAATATCGACCATTACGAACAATCGTACAAATTTTACTATCAGAGCTACGGATATAACGTAGCCATATAACACCGATAACTGGACGCGCTTCCAATACTAGCTTTCCCGCCTCGTCTTCCACCGGTTCTTCGCCAGCATTTGCTGATTTTTGTCTTTCAATACCTCTCCCCAGTACTTGATAGATAGAACTCAGTTATCACTGTATTAGAGCGTTGTTAGCACGGGTTGCGCTCGTTAAACGCCCATAGAAATATAGTAAGGCGATAATGAAAACACATTTGAAGGCATCTCGCGAATCGACGGTAGGATTTCAAACCTGGTGCAGACTGTTGCGTCATCTTCTGGAAAATTGCAGTAGCAGCTGTTTTTATTAACCATTACGATTTTACAGAGCGTAAAACATTGCTATAAAGTTTATGAATAGATATCTATGTGTTACACCCATACACATTTATTGAATGACCCTAGCCCAACGAATGGCTTGCCTGACCAACTAGCCAAGTGGGCTACATATTCTCCTCTCTTTAATCTTCTGTGTGTGTGTGCGTGTGTGTGTTTCAAGGTACACCTATTCACGTGTTTAGGATTATAACCTTGAAAGTGTACATGGGTACACCACTGAGCACAATATAAAGACGTTTTTCGTTCTTTCATTGTGCTTTTTCTGTGTCTATGATTATTGTGGACCATCACTGCTCAAATCTTGTGCTGGTGTTTTTCAAATATGATTTTGATTTCAGATAATGTTTTAGATAATTAGTCCTGGTGCATGCACGGTCTATGGTGGTTCAATTATGCGTGATACAAGATAGTATTTTCAAGTTTACATAATAAAAATTCTATACTTAATATTTCTGTAATAATAATAATAATGATAATAATAATAATGATAATAATAAAATTAGCTGAACACCGATGTAAGTTTATTTTGGAAATAAATCAGATTTTATGACTTTAATTCCAATATTATCTTTGAGAATTCTTAATGATTTACCCCTTTTAATGCAAGTGATATGAAATAGTAGATACAAATTACTAAATGCTAAAGTTATAGGATAGAGCTTAAAATAGGTGCGTTTTCTTTTCTGCATTTACTATTATCTTTTGAATAATTTGCTATACTAATATCCATGAACATTCGGTCAGCCACATCTCATATTCAGTCACCATGTTGTAATTGTGCAGTAATGGTCTGTGAGAAAAAAAAGAAGAAAGAAAACAACAATTCATGATGTGATTTGACAATATGAAGATTATTATTATTATTATTATTATTATTATTATTATTATTATTATTATTATTAGCTTTATCTTTGTTAATTGTACTGGCCACTGAAATTAAGTACTACTTACAATAACAACAATAATGCAATAATATGTTTTAAAAAAAACTCAAAACAGCACACTTTTGGATAGGAACATTTAATCACTGGAACGGAGCCAACAAATTGGATTCGGTAGAACAAATACTACGAGCATAATTTAGGAGCATAAGAAAAGTAATTCAATTCGAAACTCTGTAATACAATTTTTCTGGGCCAGGGGATCAAGCCTCAGAAACGAAGAAAAAACCTGTCAAATGTAGACTTTCCAGTGAGCTCTAAGGGGGCAAATCAATAAAAAGACATTGCTGGTCGAATATGTTGGTGACAATCATGACCATAATAAATAGAGCACAAAAAACAGTCACAAGAAATCAGGTAAATTTGAGATGAAAGAAATAATTGAGACTGTTCAGACCCCTGCCGGGTTAAAGCTGACGAGATCATTGAGAAGATGTCTGAAGAGTTGCTATCACCGTAACCTTAATGATGACCACTTGGTTGTTCTGGTGCAAGGGATGATAACAAATAAAGGGATATTTGTTCTGAACCCATTGATTCAACTTGGTTGCTGTTGTACAAATGGTTAGACGAGAAATAGATACTATTTTTTGGCGAACCCTTAATTTTCACTATGTCTCAGGAATTGGTACCCGGGTCGAAGATTCTATCTATCCATCTATCTATCTATCTATCTATCTATTAGCATTGGCACAGAACATGTGTACTCTTTGGGAGTGGGAAGAACTTTTTTTTTGTTTTTTTAACTTCCCCGCGGAATACGTTTCCAGAGGAAGGGGGATTCAATCTGCAACGTAAGAATTTCCTAAATTGATAGTTTATCTCTGATAGAATTCAAGTTTGTTTGTCAGTTCACGTGTATTCTATGTCTTGCCTTGGAACAGTTAGGGGGCGTCTAGGATGGCCAAATAAAAAAAAAGAGGGCGCTCTTGCCCAAGGTCCACAAACTGGAGTCCGCAGACAAAACAACAGGAGGGAGAGTTAGGCCATTTCATTATTTCCAAGAAGGAGGATATTGCAAGTATTGCTAATTCAACCCTTTTCGTAGTAAATTTAGCGCGTTTTTTGTTTTGGCAGCGCGAAAAAAAAGTGTCACTTTTAGAGGCAGTACCTTGAAATCGAAATTAGGTGGCAGGTTGCTGTCGTGCAAATGATTTTTTACAACGGTATGTACTATTTTTTGCCAAACTTCTTTCAGTATCATTTTTGGAAGTTATAATTGAAAAGTAAATTTTGAAAAAAGGCTACGATTATCAATATCTTCTATTATTTTGTTTTTAAGAATTTATTGCATCAATTCTAATTGGTTACACCGACTTACCGTCTTAGCATGTTTACAATCGAATTTATAGAATTAGCAGTACACACACACACACACGCACACACACACACACACACATATACATACATATATATATATATATATATATATATATATATATATATATATATATATATGCACTGACAGACACACACATACAAGCATACAAGCACACACATGCATACAAGCACACAAGCACACACATACATACAAGCACACACATACACACATATGTCTATATATATTGGAGCATTTATATCAACTATCATACTATTATTACAGCATATATTAAAAAATCAGAAAAACGATTAGATGAATATATAAATAGGTGAAAATTGATGATATTAACAACAACAATAATAATGATAATAATGATAATAATAATGAATAGATATTATTATTATTATTATTATTATTATTATTATTATTATTATTATTATTATTATTATTATTATTATTATTATTATTATTATTATTATTATCATTTGGCATAATTGAAATCTTGTCAAAACCATTAGAATATGATTGAATAATTCGGAAATTTGAAGAAAATTCGAAATTGTCAAGACCTAAACATTACGAGGAAAATTATAAAGATCTGGAAATTTGAGGGAAGAGGGTATGCACTGCTCTTGAAAATCAAACTGAATGTAATTCTCACTTTTCACCTTTTCGTAAAAAACGATAAAGTGACGTTAACTGAACTTTTGGAAAGCGGGAAATATCTGTTTAACTATTATATTGATCCGTCAAAAAAAAAAATGATCATTTAATACTAATCTATATTCTGCAAGGAAACTTCAGAGGCATATCTAGAAAGCATAAAGGGTGCATTTTTGTAATAACCCGTTCTTCGAGATGGTTGGGCATGGTGCAAGAAAATGAAACCATTCACAGAGTTAGGAATGAACGAAAATCACACCAGTAACATTGGCACTCTAGGGCAAATTTCCTACCAAATATTTTTCAGCTAATTCCAGCATCTGATCTCTTGATTGTAATTTGAGAATAAGGAGGAGAGGGTTAGTTGGTGGTCAGGAAATAATGTAAGTGTTACAAACTGAATAAGGCTATTATATGTATAATATTTTGGTATGTAATGTAATTGATATTAATTATCGCTTAACGATCAAATCAAATCACTCCACATAATAACATAATAATTAATTAAATTCGCATTTTATCAATAATAATTCCTACCGACCAAATTCTAGAATAGAAAATTAAATATTTTCTGATATTTTGTTGACTTAGAATAATCTAGAGAGATTATAGAGTATATATAATTCAATAATAAACTCTTGGCGGGGGGCGGGGGCACGTTACTCATCAAATTTGAACTTCACTCCCTAAATTAGCTGAATGTGAATTTAGAATAAAGTGAGAACATAGAAAAGGTAGAATGAGATTCTGAGATAAACGGGAACGAATTTGCATAGTTTGTTCAAAGTATCTATCATTGTGCCAAGCATCTTACTATAATTAGAGAGATTTCTGTGCGTGTATGCGCTGCGATTACCCGACAACTAGCCATTGCACGATGTTGACATCCTCCAGAGAGTCAGAAAACATCGCAGAGCAGTGTCAAGCTTGAAATATTGGTTCACAAAAAATCAAATGTAAATAAATAAAATAATTACAGATTGTAGATGTTTCTTCATAGTTTCTCTAATGATCTCCATTGACTTCCACTCTTTAGAATTATCTAGATTTAGATATGAAATGACTGTATAGGCAGCACTGGAGAAAATTAACCAAAATTGTATTTTTTATGATGGAAAGAAAATTATTTTCATGACTATTATGGCAGGCTGTTCCAGACATCATTAAGTCTGGCCCTTTCTAAACATGTACTTTTGGAACGGACACTGCGTTAGTTGTAATAATTTTCAAAATCAAACAGATTTGAATTTAGATAAGAATATATACGTCAATCGATACGTTGATATAGATAGAGATAATGCCATATTTGCATGTATAATAAGTTGATTAAAAGCCAATGAAATATCAAAATGCTCAGTAAAGGCTATTTTAACGCTATATATATATATATATATATATATTTTTTTTTTTTTTTAAATTTGGCCAAAATTGAGCTTTATTGAAGCAATTATCAGGCAACCACATCTTCTGCATTACTTTTAACAATGCATTTACATATCTGAAAAAAGACTTAATCCATCGTCATTGACGGCAAGATATTTTTTAAATCTCGGGGATGCGAATGCGCTAGCCAAAGAGGATACTTTCAAACATTTGTCTTTTTGCTAACAGCGGTTGACACACACGTGTTCGCTAGCATACTCAACACAAAAAGGAGGTATAGAAAAAGTAGTATTATTACGATGCGTGCCCATACATTTATTGCTGAGCTCGATGTATCCTATGTTAGTAAGAACGTGTTCACCTATTAAGTATACATTAACACATCTATTATAGATCCTTACTATCAAACAATCCATCCAGAAAAATGATCCTTTTTAAAATTTGTTTAAGAAGAAAAATTTGTTTTGGGTAGCGTTGATATTTTAACATTCACTTTCTAGGATTAGAAAAAAAAATTCGTCTAAAGAAATTAGTTCGGTAAAATTATCTGCTACGGTTGAGTTGAGTATCCTAAACTCAATGATACCCAAGATGTTGTCCATTTTACATAGTAGAACCACATGCAGGGTGTATACTTTCAGTGTGGAAAGTACATGAAAATTAAAAAGGAATTGATCTAGTATCTTTTGTGAATACAAGAGAATTTTTGTTAACTCAGTATACAGTAACTCCACACTACTTCTATGATTCATTTTCGAACATTAAATACTATCAATTAAACTTGATAATTTCGAAGTCAGTTTACCTTACATAACATTTTAAAATATATGCTGTGAGTTTAGTCAGATATTTTTGTATTGAAAGGAAAACTGTTGGAGAGTTGAAAAATACACCAGATCTGTTTTTAAATAATTCATTTTAAATAGATACATAGAATAAAATAAAATCGATTTTATATTCGAGTCGGTGAATGATAAAGATTGTATTTAATCCCTTTATAATGTACAAGGGAAACCAGAACAACTGGTACGAAGCATCTAGAATGTTATAATGTTGGTATTAAGGTGTTTATTCTAAATCATGCAATTTATCATTCATATATTTATCAATGTTCAGTACATACATGTATTCTCATCTATAATGGATTATCGTTAAGTCATTTTTCTTATGATTTTAATTCTTATGGCTGTTGGTATTACTGCTGGTATTTATTAACCTAAGTTTTGCTTGGCGTTCCTTATTGTACAAATGAGAATACGATTGACATGATCATTAAGAGGTGACTGGTTTATTTGATGTATAGATGATATTCACGTAAAAAGTACGCAAAGTTACGTTAAGTGAATTAACAGCATTCCGTTGCGATTTACAATAATAATGGTCATTTTCATCATTTCGAGAGATATTGTTAACCAAAATTAAAGCAGTTGAATTTGTACTGATCTAATGAAATTATGTCACCTCGTAGTAACAGTATCTCAAGGAGAATTCAGACGATTCAGACCACGGCAATGTTGAATCGATGAGAATGCTAAAAAAGGGCCAGAGATGTGAGCAGACTTGCAGTCATTTAATCCTCTTTGAGAACCACGAAATATTTCTGGTGAGAATCATCATCATCATCATCATCATCATCATCATCATCACAATAATAACAATGATAATAATAATGAAATTAAAGAAGAACAACAACCATAACAAAAAAACAAAAACAAAAAAACAACGACATTAAGTGTAATAGAGCAAAATATATCGAGATTAAGATAGTGAAAGGCAGAAGTGTAAATTTCTCCTACCCAAAGACAGATATGAAATCGTCAATCCTATGTTAAGTGAATGCAGTAAATTAGCCCAGAAGGCGTACAAAAATGAAAATGACTGAGTAGGAACAGTGATGCGCTGAGAATCGTGCAAAGATTGAGATTTGACCATGCAAGCGAATGGTTTATGCACAATCTAGAAGTGGCTCTACAGAATAGAATAAACACTATTTTATGGGATTTTGAAATCGAAACAGCTCACCAAATCCAAGCCAGGAGCTGGTACACAAGATGTCTTTAGTCGCACAATATGTGTGGTCTTGGA
>OY735205.1:22054316-22096816 GCA_963457665.1 Thysanoteuthis rhombus | reverse complement strand
GTTTGTGTTTGCACGTGTATATGTTGATATATATATATATATATATATATATATATATATATATATATATATATATATATATATATATATATATATATATATATATATATATATATATATGTCTATATATATATATATTTATCTATATATATACATATATGTATATATATATATATATATATGTCTATATATATATATATTATATATATATATATATATATATATATATATATATATATATATATATATATATATGTATATATATATATATAGTTGCATGGGTCCCCTAGCTGTAATTCAAACAGGGGCCTCATCAACAACAACAAATATTGAATTGACTTGCAGTTATATCAAATTTCACCCACATGCTTATTATCATTGCTTTGTACGTTAACTTTTCTCATATATATATATATATATATATATAATTATTATTTTTCTTTAAATGACGAGTGCTCAATATGCCAGTGTAATCGTCAGACCGTCACGGAGACATATTTCGTCTGAATATATAATGCCCGATCGACAGAGTTTTAAAATACCCTTACTGTTTTTTCTTTTAAATTCCCGAAACAGTCCCATGGTAAAGCAGCTGACGATACTCTCAATAATGTATAGCATTAGAATCCAAATTTCAATAACTGATAAAATTCAATAATCAATGTATAACACATAATTCCTGAGCATAGTATATTAACAGTGGTCGGAAAGTAACTGATTTGCACATGATATCGGAGGATGATTTGGAGGACTCGTAAAAAACTTATGAAATCTCTAAATTCAATTCTGTTTCAGTCAAAATGCTTATATCTATCTATCTATCTATCTATCTATCTATCTATATATATATATATGTGTGTGTGTGTGTGTGTGTGTGTGTGTGTGAGTGTTTGTGCATATATATATATATATATATATATATATATATATATATTCTTTGAGAGAACTTATAAAACGGCGAATAGGAAAAATATGAAGAAGTGAACAAAAAAAGAGGAAAAGAGAAAGAGAGAAAAGAACGAAAGGAGAGGGAGTGAGAAAGAGAGAGATATATAGATAGAAAGGAGATAGGAAGAAAAAGAGAGGCTGAATATGAAAGGGAGGAAGAAGTCTCGAAACTGAAAAAAAAAGAAGAAAGAAAGGAAGTTTCATGTATGAACAAGAAAAGGAGGGTGTAGGAAAAATCGACAAATAAATGAAATAAAGAAAATGCAGAGAGGTGAATAATAAAAGAAAATGTGGTTAAAAAAAATATTTTGTAAAAATAAATACAGTTTAATGAGAGAGAGAGAGAGAGAGAGAGAGAGAGAGAGAGAGAGAGAGAGAGAGAAAACAAAAATATCGGGATGATGATGTAAGTTTCACCCGAGTGGCGAGGATGAGAAGTTAGTGCGTCGAGAAAGAAAGAGAAATAAATCTTTGCAAATTGTCAGTTAGTTTCATTTCATCGATCTGGAAGTGAAGGCGTAATTAGAAGTTGGGCCGGAAAGAGGAAGGAACCATAATTGGAAAACGATTTAAGAGAAAAAGTGTGTGTATGGGGGAATGAAAATCGTAAAAAATGTATGTGTGTGTGTGTGGGCAGGTATCAGCGTTTGTGAGGAAAGGAAGAAAAACAGACACGCGAAAATCGTAGAGATGTGACTGTGATTTATAACAACGAATATTTATACAAATTTTCGGCGCAATCACATATATCATGAAGCAATTGACATCATTTTCTTACATCACATTTTTATTTTATTTATTCATTTCTGGACACTGATAGAAATATATCAATCCAATTGAAACTCCTAACAACAATTTATATACCGTAAACAAGTCTTTGGTGCTTGTTACTAACATACTGGCGTTCCAAGGGGCCTTGCTTTAGGCTCACTAGGCGTCATTCAACTGATGCCTACTGACGTACAAAACCATGATTAATAAAAATACTGATGTTCCAACACGGTGTCTTCGCCCTGGAATAATGGTTAGCAATCTATTCAAACAGATCACTTTTACTGAGTGCGAGTTCGATCTCCACAAGGAGTCTCACAGATCTGGTTGTGTATCCGACGAAGGTTTTGCATAACGTTCCGACACTTCCGTTCTGTACTTCCTCAGTTGAATACAAATACCGAGGTATTAATAGCATAATAAAATATAAGATCTAAACTATGATGAATAAAATGCAATTAGCATAAATTAGATGTATAATCAAAATAATTTGCCCAGAGAAAGAATGTTTAATTTCCATTTCTGATTTATATGATTGGTAGGACATATTTTATTCGAGAGCCAGTGTTTGTCGTTTGGAAGACTTAAGGAAGTGACCTGGTGATTGGATATTTAATATATACAACACGTCATCTGCTGAACAAGCATCCAATGTGTACATCGGCCGTAGCACTATGTCTCAACGGCTTGACTTATCGGATGAAAGTCTTATCTGTATCCAGATTGACGAACACAGATAGTGTTGGACTTGTTTTCCCGACAACCCCTCAACCAGACTCTAATTGAAAACACCCGTATTCTATATAATGCGGGATGTACCAAGAGACCAAAAATCCTTGAAGCCCTCATGGTTATAACTTAGAAAAGATAAAATCTGAACAGGATGTCCTTCATTAAATGGACTGGTTAGCAATGACCTTGCAATTGTGGGAAAAATGACACTCATTGTAAAAAACGAAAAACAAAAACGAAAAAAAAACAACAAAAAACAAAAGAGCAAAATTAATTGAAAAATTTTCAGTGCCAATTATACTCCAGCATTTAGAAAATCTACTGAATTCAAATCTACTAAAATCTACTAAAATTCAAATTAATGAAATTTTATAAAACCGTCGATATTTTTTCATTGAATACTGAATTTATCTTTAAAAAGTTATCAAGTAAACAAAACAGAACCTTCCCCTAACCTTATTTTATGACATTTCACCGAATATCAAACAGAATTGAAAGGTTTTAAATTTAAAAAAAAAAAATTCCCGAAGAATTTAAATCTATTCATTATTTTTTCTAAAATATCTCCGCTGTGTTTTAATCAATGCCCTGAAACTGAAACATCTAAAGGTACAATGAAAAAAACCCAAAACGGACAAAAAAAAGAAAAAGTACAAACAAACAAACAAACAAAAATCAGCCACTGATTTGTTTAGCAACCTTTTAGTTGTATTAGTTTAATATATTGTAGATGTGTGTAAGATGAAATAAGCACGAGAAAATTTTCTTTAAACATTTTCCAATGATTCAATTGATTTAAAAAGTATTTTTTCCGATATTTATGTTCATCAGGAAAAAGCTATACTTCTTTTAAATGATAACGGAGTTTTAATGACTTACAACTGCATGAATTAACCAAAAAATAACAGGTTGATGTATTTGAAATAAAAATTCAATTACACGTATTATGCAATCAGCATACATAGAAGCCCCTTTATGCAACAAATAATCTAATAAAAAGAATCTACAATAACTTTATCTATTGTCAAAAATTGGTCGGATCAGTGGTTTTCCGGCTGCCAAACAGTATTACTACATTCACATTCTTTGAAATGTTAATGATATCATATATATAACAATATATTCGCACAGAGGCATTGATGCGAGAAAAATTAATCTATACATGTACAGATACAGTAATTAATTTCTTTTTAAATGTATTTCTTTCATTACAATTTCCCCTGCTCTGTTATCACAACTCTTACATCGTCATTCGACGATTGTTTGTAAAGAGCATATATCAGAAATGGGGAATAAATCTCCGGTGGGATTCGAACCCTCACCCTTTATCCTCAGAAGCTTACTCTAACATGGTAGATGTTTTAACGAAAGTTAACCAGCTGTCTTCCAAATGTGTCAGTTTAGATATATTTTAAAATTTTTCCGAACGCCAATACCCCAATATTTTGTTTACATTACAATAGTAGGATTAAATGTAACAGTTATCGAATGTTTTAGATGAAGCTTTTTCAATCATTATTAATTCTAACATCATTGTAGGTTTAAGTATTATATTATGATACAAGTAATAACTAAAACAATAGTTGACCATGTGTTTCATAGAAATTCGAATACTATTATACTTATAAATATATATGTCTGTTTTGATGTGCATTATTACAGTCACATATACACATGCGCCTTCTTTTGGATGTATATATTTGTATACATATATGCGAACATTTTATCGGCATAAGGAAATATACGTAATAATTTTACACATGTCCCATAATATAAATACACATTTTTATCCATAAAAACTCGAGAATACATTCTTATGAATTTTTATCACATACACACGTATACACAAAAACACGGACATAGACACACACACACACACACACACACACACACACACACACATATATATATATATATATATATATATATATATATATTGTGTGTACGTATGTATTGCAGCTGCGTTTATGAAAACCAATCAAACGTACTGTAAGAACCTGCCTAATCCACATAAAGTTTGATACACATCATTTTATGGATTTTATATACACCCATCTGTGTTATGGTTTACTCTACGCAAGCTCATAAATCTTGCATCAATAAACAATAACTTTTATTTATGATGTATATTTCAAAATCACTTGCATTAATCAAATTGAACCCGATTACGTTCTTGGAGTCCGAGCTCGGGTATGGGTATGAGATGAGACCAAAAACAACCAGAACAGCTTAAAAAAAAAGGCTGGGGAAAATTCAAAGGAACATTTTTTTCAAATTGTTCTGTTAAAAAGACGTTTGTAAACATAAAATATAATTATTTTGTGACAATAGGAGATGGCTATGTTATATGTTAATTTATGACCTTGAGCTGTAGGTAGGACTGAATTATATTGAAAGAAACTTTCAGTGACATCGCATTCAACTTGCAATATTTCATCATCGAAGACTTATGACAAAACGCTTTATATATATATATATATATATATATATATATATATATATATATATATATATATAAGTGTGTATGTGTGTGTGTATATATCCACACACACACACACACATACATATATATTATTATTATTATTATTATTATTATTATTATTATTATTATTATTATTATTATTATTATTTCGAAAGGGGTATATAATATAATTGTCTGCACTGAGAAACAAAAAGAGCAGATATAGACAGTGAATGAACAAAAATGACATTGTTGAGTCAAAGCAGTTATTTGGGCCTATGCATTACATGTGGCTGCTAAGCTCAATGGTTAGAGCTACGCTACGTTGAAGAGGCTACCTTACCTGTCCCCTGTTCGATTACTGCAGCAAACCGATTTTCTTTATACGTTTATTGTATTTTCTGTATTGGCTTAGATATTAATTGAGGTAAATAATTGGACATCACAACTCACGAAGTGGATTCCTTAGGCCAGTAGAGTATGAGATGGTGAGACGAACTGGACAGGTTCAGAAAATATTGGCTCCATGACGCCTACGATAGAGAGACATGGTGAACCCTGGGCAAAGTCTATATCAAACGATGGACCATCAAAGACTGATGATGATGATGATGATGATGGATAATTCAAATTCCGAATTGGTCTCAATTCAACAAATTTTTCCCTGGCCAAACAATTGAAATTAAAACTCATTGTGCAAAATCCCTCTGTACTCATTATATGTGTACTCCTTGTAAAATCTGCTGTAATATACGATTTCGATTTCGATATGGATTTGACGGTCCAATGAAGAATACAAGCAACAAGCACATTATTATCTTTTGAGTAGTTCATTCTCTTTGTGCCCCTTTGATAACATTTGGGGGTAACAGTTCAAGGTTGCATAACAATAGATTGAGGGTGGTCAAATTTCTACTCTTGATAAAGCATGAATTTTATTTTTATCTTTAAATGCTACATTAGAATAGGTAATTGATATACTGGATAAGTAACTGAAATTTATTAATTATTGGATCATCTATGAAAGAAGAATTTATTAAAGAAGAAGGCATCTATTGATGATCTTTCTCAAGCATCGGCAACCTTTTTTGATCTAGTGGGCCACAAAAGAGATTTTGCTGTTTTATTGTGCCACACGTTCAATTGAAAAGTGTTGGTCATATCAAAGAAAGTGTGCTTAATTTCTATTTAGGACTAATAAATGAATGACAATTATTATATGATTGAAGTTCATGAAGTCAAAATAATAATGATTTTATGTTATGAAATATTTAAAAAAATGACTTTCTGAGAAAAATTGTATAAGATTTTAAATAAATGCCTACATTGGCCAAGAACACAAAAAAATGTGTCTGCAGGCCAGATTTGGTCCACAGGTCTATAGTTACCCATAAGTGATCTAACTAATGTTTGCAAGGCAAACCTGTAATCCATCACTCTGGGAACCATGGTATATCATTGTTGAACTGAATTATCTTCAGTACTAGCTCACATTGATAGTTTTCTACCTAATATACCTTATTCTAGAACAAGATCACAGTAAAGAAATAACCACTGAGGATGGAACTCACTACGTTTACGAATTGAGCTGCGAAACACATTTAGGTTTGAACAGAAATTGATCGATTGATAAATAGATATTTATACCACGTAGCTATTGTAAACATTAAATACACATTAATATACATATGGTTAGAAAGGGTTGAGGATCGTTTCTCAACAATGTTCCAAGTGGTGACTGGTTGGGGCCTAAACAGTCCCCACTTACAAAAATCGTACCAAACGAAGCTTTTTAAACACCTAAGCCTTTTAGTGTTTAAAAAGTGGCGATAAGATTCACTAGATATGTCTTGAAAACAAATACTTTCAACCAGTGTGTATTATATAATCGGGCTACTTTCCTCGTACATATGTTCATTTATTTACAACGTTTCGATTGTGTGTTCTTCGTTCTAGAATGTGAAATTACTTCTTAGAACGCATACTTGCGTAGGAATAGACACGTCACATTCCTTTAATTTACATATATATATATATATATATATATATATATATATATATATATATATATATATATATATATATATATTGCTATACAATGGTGTTGTGCTTCGGTGCCAAATTCAGATTTTTCTTCTCTTAGATTTGGTGTACTGCACCCAAAGGGCACCGAATACACAACAGAAGCGTTGTGAATAAATGAGCACCGAGAAGAGGAAAACAGTCCGACTTCACCATTGACAATGCTTAATACAACCCGTCTTACAAATTACTGACAAGAAATCCTTTTAATCTTACTCTCCCGATTGGGCGCTTAACCTACCACAGAATAGTGGGAATCAAGATAGATTTTACAAGCTAGTTCGAAGAAGTTTGTTCTTCATTTATCAATGCATCCCTGTAGGAAAGTTGACTTTTGTCCCACAAATATCTATTGATAAAACATGAATTTTAATTATGTTGATATTCCGATTGAGATTTTGAAAGAGAAAGAAAAAACTAACTAAAATGAGAGAACAGTAATATTCCCATTAAAATTTGCATCAAATCAATTGATAATTTATTGATGACGAATGGAGATTACGCAAGAAATTAAAGCACGAACAATATGACATAAAATCTGGAGAGCAAATATATACCATAATTTTGTCAATGCGTGCGAAGATTTAACTTGTAAATCATTACTCAATTACGTATGTTACGTAAATACCCATGAGACTAATCTTCAGTGTACAATATAATGGTAGATTATCATCAATATCCTCCATGGCCATATAGTTTAATGTAAATAAACAAAATCTTAATTGTTGTGATACTTAGAATGTCTCTAACACGACGTGTGGATATAATGTAAAGTGACAGTTATTGACACCAATGAAAATATTAACCCCTAATACATACACATGTGCAACAGAATTCGTATGATTATATAAAGAATTTTTAAAGGTTATCTTAATCTGATATCGGCCTGAATGGAGAGTAGAAAAATTATACTGCATCATTCTGACTGGTGGGAAATGTTTGCTTACCGGTCATGAACAAGTCTGGCTTGTACTTGGATTCGAACATCAATCACTTGGGTCGCAGATGAGTATCTGACAACTCTATCAATCTATTTTGTCTAAGTTGTAACTCCGGGAATTTCATTCTTGCATTATTATAATTACTGCTATAAGTGAAAGATTTACAAATGAAATAGATTCTTTGCAGATCCAATGAATACAGATATAAGTCATTATTACTGAAGTTTTTTTTACTCCCTGGGCAGCAACGATGTCTACCCAAGAAGTTGAACTGATTCATAAGTACGATCTGAAATTAGAACAAAATGCTGCTTAAGTTGCAGAGGAAGACAAAGCGATTGGAATGAACATTTCTATAAGGCGATCTATTCAGTGTTAGTCCAATTAATTTAGTCTTAGGATTATGGATATCAATTATAAAACTCGTCGGGGGCCAAAATATTCTTATCGATAGCAGTGGTCAACGCTCCGAGGACTTTCAAGGGACTTGAAGACCTAAACAGTGACCAATTAACGCCGTCTTAAGACAATAAGAAAGATCAAAAAGTTGGATAAATGGGCTCCACAAAAATTGAATGCAATATATACATATACATACATGCATATATATATATATATACGTATATATATATAACAAAAATGATTTTAGTGTTTTGCCTGACGAACGCTCTTCTGAAGAGTGCTCGTTGCACGAAACACCGTGTTGAGACTTTTTCTATTGTTATAATGCTTCGCTTACCACTTCTGTTATTATCAAACATTCTGATTAGATTTGATGAAATATACTTGACAGCCTTTTGATTTTACGTTTAGTTTCAAAAATCTTCAAAAATGCATAATTTATTGGTACTTTGTAATAAAAGAATACATTTAGTGACTCAGGTGCACCGATGTATAATTGGTATAATGTAATAATAATAACTTTATATATTGTATCTGTCTACGTGGTCTTTACCTCCTTTAGATTGAGTGTTTGTTTATGCATTTCTTCTTATCTTTTTGCACCAGAAAATCACCATGATTAGCACACAAGATTTGAAGGTTAGATTGGATGAGAAGGTGCTCTGCTCATGCCATGTGTGCAGAAACTGACACGCGCAGAGTAACACCTGCATCACCTTGTGAGCCTGCGCTTGGGTGGGCAGCAAAAGTGACAAGTTTTCATCTACCACTCACACTCACTCACACACACACACACACACACACACACACATATATATATATATATATATATATATATATATATATATATATATATATATATTAATATCACCTTTTCGTCCTTTGTTGTAATACTATTAGCAGCGAGCATTTGTGACAGGATGTGCATACAAATAAGGTAATAACAACAGGTAACAGTGGTGACTGTAGAGGGAAGCCATAAAAACACAACAGTGAACTTTGTAATATGAAAAATCTAATTTTTAAAGCTTTTAAAAAAAATGATAAATGTTGTTAAAATAGCTCCCTCCGTTTCTTTTTTTTCTTTCACCTATTTTTTATTCATCTATTTTTTTTTTTGTTAAATGTCCTTGCATAACTCTTTACTCTTTTCCTTTTCTTCACTGCATTCAACGACTGACCGGTTTAAACAGTGTTGCTGGGTTTTGGTTATCCATGTATTCTGATAAATTATATGTATTTATCTGGGTATCTATCCGGACTTCGCCTATCCCTTACCGTTCATAGTAGACAATTGAAATTTTGCATACGCTCACACATCCTTCAATAGAAAAAAAATATATAATAAAAACGTTTTTTTATTCTAGATTCTGCTCCTAAAAATGTTTTAATGGGGGTTCAATATCCAATGTAAGTTTACGCTAAATTTTTTACCGCTGTTTATCTAAAAAAAAAATCAGACTTTCCTTTAGTGATCACAGCCCCGAAAAGGCAAGAGAAATAACATTAATTGATCACTCCTTTTCCCAACTTTTTAATTGATCAACCCCACCACTGGATGTATAGGTGTCGGTGATTCAGAAAATCCTATTGGAATGCTAGTTTTCCTTTCGTTTCTGCATCCCCTTCTATTTTATCCTGTACTTAGTCTATTTCATTGATCTTTTTTCTGTCTTTTTATTCTTTCAATTTTTCTTCCTTCCATCTTCTTTCTTTTTGAATCTCTTTCTCTCTCTTTTTTCGTTTTTAATTTCTTTCATTCTTTCTCCTTTTATTTCTGTTCTTTCTTTATCTTTATTTCAAATTTCTTTCTTTTTAATCTCTTTCTTTCTCTTTTTAAAAAAATCCTTCTTTTTTCTGATTTTTCCCTTTTTCTTTCTTAAAAAAATTTCTTTCCCAAAAGTCCATCATTTCCCACACGCTTAATTTTGCTTCATTCTCAAAAATGGAAGAAATCACTTAGAACAACTGCAACGATCAAAGATGGTGAAAGGTTCTATCTTTAAAAAAAAAAAAAACATTTTGTGTGTGCGTGTGTTCAAGTGCTCCTGGCCATACTGTTTTTTTTCTATAGACTTGAAAATTAACATCAGTACCACACTAGGTTTCTTCTAAAAAGGTCTTCAGAAAAAAATGTTTCTTTGACCTTTTGGGGCTTTAATCTGACGGCTTTATTAGTAATCTCTGGATTCTCCAGAATCTGGATGCTTTTATATGTTCAAAAAAATTTATTCTAGATGTTTTCCATTGGAAAATAGCGATTATGTCATCATGTTTATTGTTAAGTTTGGGAAAGAAAAGCTTTTTGGCCTTTTGGGGATCTTATTTTGACGGATCTATTCACAACATTTAGATTCTTGAAAATCTGAATTCTTTTGATTTTTTAAATTTCTTACTTTCTTTACTCTATATCGATTAGTTTCCAGTGGAGAATATCACTGGTCTCATAGATATAATTTATTCTGGCTATATTTATTAATTGGTGGAATTTTTTTCTTCACCTGACTTCAGATATTGCAGCTATGGTTGTTCAGTTATTGACTGTGATGACCAGTCTTATTTCCATTTAAAATCACAGTCATTTCTTCATTTTTCACTTCTGATATACTTATAATTTCCCTCCTGCAATAACAGGAACAATGAACTTTCGCTCCTTAACTTATTACTTCTGCTTTTACTTTATCGCTTCAATTGGGAAGGAGAGTCAGATCATAGACAACAATAAATGAAATAAAAAATAAATTTGTTCGTAAATTTTTAGTGAGGAGCATAAAGAAAGAACACTTTAAATAAATAGTAAAACGCACAGTGAAAAATGACGTCACAGATAACGTCTATTTGACAAACACCTTTGAGTCAATGCATGTCTGCATAGTATTAGATGTGCATTCCGGCATTTACAGATATGTACACTCATTTGCCTCTCTTGGAGTTTGTGTGTTGATAAAGAAATGCTTTTCAAAATTCCTTTAACGTCCATAAAAATATACCTTTGTAAACGTACACCTTTTAGGTAAATGTTAGCAAGTCCAATCTTGTTTTTCTTCTGTGATTTTATGAATGCATACGCTAGATATCTCAAAAATAGATTAACACATTATTGTTCCACGAACATGTACTTAGTCATGACTTTGCACCTACTGAAATATGCTCTCGAATGCACGTACGCGCATGAATACAAACACATGCTCGCGTACTCTCCCCCTCTCCCGAACACTAATAAAAATATACACAAATGTGGGTTCGTGTATCATTTTGTCTATTTCTGATAGTTATGTATTTGCCGCTGGTCCCGGCGGTTAGTTTTCGATCCCAGGTGAAAGCCTGTGTTTTGAGTGATACTGATTTTTATGGCAAGCACTCTCTTCTCATTCCAAAGACTGTCGCAACATATTCTTCCTACACCTATTGTTCAAGCTCTCTCTCTCTCTCTCTCGACGACCAACCTCACACTATCGCTTGCCAGATAGATTGATTGTTTGATTGATTGATTGAGAGAGAGAGAGGGGGGGGCAAGCAAAAAACGAAAACAAAAAGCAGACTTTTTTTTCTCCTCCATCATTTAACGGGTTTTTGTCTGCAAAATATCCGTTCAGCAGATAGAACTGTTTGACGACGTTTACGACTAACAGTAAATATGTCCAACCGATAGTCACTTGAAGACAAGATGGTGTGCGATTGGTCAAGCTGCGTCCGACCGGCCGACAGTATTTAGCCATGAGCATAATATACAAGCCAGCATATGATTCTAATAGGCATATACCTTGTGCTCAAAAAGATGTCGATATCCATCGTTAGTTGGTTAGTTGTTATCAGGCTTGTTGAGAGTTTTCCTCTGCTTCAGGAGCGTAAACTTGTACATGTAAAAGTAAGAATTTTATAAGTAGAGGTATATTTATCCACACGTAAAAAATATAACTTGCTTGGATTTATATGGATGTCTACAGAGCCTTAATCTAGAACAATACCACATAAGGAGAAGAATATTGTGTTGATCCAAGAGTCTTATTTGGGAGGGATAACCTTGAAAATTTCTATATCCTGAGCTCCGCTGACTATCTGACGAGTCGGAGACAAACAGGCAAGTGTTGCACCTACGTAATACACCGTCGATAGGTATATGGATAATTACATCACGTATCTATGGCATATTTTACATTTATGAAATGAATATCAACTACTTAGAATGCTGATTGTGTTGTGACTAGTGATTCACGTGTGCCTGTCTGCATTGAAAAATCAACATTCAAGATCATACGTTTTACCAGGGCCAAAACATTGACCGCAAGCAACAGGGTGAGATACAATACACAACTACCTTTGCCACCTAGAAAACCCTCGCGACATGAACCAGTTTGGTGGTCTTATGGTCATTGGTGTTCTAGACTACGTAAAAATCTGGATTTCGAATGTACTAGCAGTCAAACTCTGTATTTTCAGAGATAGCGCTCTATGATTTTCCGTTCCAAATGGTATTCAATGCATTCTTACTCTTGCCAACGTTATTTCTGGATTATCTACCAATGTGCCTAAGAGTACATGTCGTAGTACTGCTTTTAGCTATTGTTAAGAACTTTCAGGAGTTTGGGAATGAGCGTGGGAAACTAGGAAGAGCTGGCGCTGAATCGTGGTGAATTGAAGGAAATACAAATCAAGCTCGCTGAACTTGCACATAAGAGCCTCCGTTGATCTGTAAAGAATAAAGTGTGAAGTCTGTGACAGGCTATGTGAAACATACTTAACCACACAGAAAGCATACTGCATATAGCAATCTTTTCCCAAGAATATGAATTATGCAGTACGTGGCAAAGTATGTAAGACGAGCGAGCACCCGACCGAAGAGATATGAAAGTGCACAAGACTGCCATTTTACAGACAGATTCAATCAATCCTGTGAGCAGTCTGAATTTCGTCCGTCACGTGTGCTTTGGACCTTGCAAGTCAGTAAACTGGTCTTCAGAGCCACCTTAGAGCACATCATTTGACAAGATGATGCAGTCGTCACGTACGTAAGGGCTGAAAATAGAGGCAGTTTTGTCTCTTTCGACGGGAGTCTCTACTGTAAAACAGATGAAGACTTGCTTTTTTTCAATGCTTGGAAGATATCAACGCAAGAATATTTCTGATCATCCCACAATATCTCCCTCTCAATTACATATATATGTGTATAAACTTTTTTTTTTTGATGCAAAATTTAGCAGTATTTTTCAGCAAAATCTCTAGATCGTATCAACTCATAACATCAT
Organism: Thysanoteuthis rhombus; assembly: GCA_963457665.1. NCBI lineage: Eukaryota > Metazoa > Mollusca > Cephalopoda > Oegopsida > Thysanoteuthidae > Thysanoteuthis > Thysanoteuthis major. The sequence goes on along the minus strand of OY735205.1, from coordinate 22,083,233 downwards.
TAGTGTCACCGAATAATCTTCGATAGCTTTTCATGAAAATGTGTAAATCGTGTTTTCCATCATAAAAGAACGTTCCAGGTTTTGATTCGGAGAATATTTCGAGGAGTTTTTTTTTCCCCACCATCTCCTGGTTGTTGAGACTGCTGACCAGACAAGGAATTCTCCAAAATCAAAACAAGCGATAATCTGAACGTAAACATTTCGGAGAGATTTGCTGCATTCGGAAGGACTATCCATCACTAATCCCTGATCGTTTGCTGCGTCGAATTTGAAACACGAGCACAGGCTTTGTCGTGTTGACTCCTTTGATTTCATCGTTCAGCAAAAGGTATTTTGATGAGTTTGCATTCAACGATATGAGACAATGTTTTAGTCGAGATAAAAAAAAGTAACATTTCCATTGCCGACTTTCAAAGCAGGTAGCAGTCCTCGCGAGAAATCGATTTCGTTTTGTGAAAGATAAACTTAGTAAAAAAAAACAAACCACCAAGCTACTTATGCACGAACATTTATTTAATACATGCTTCGGATTTAATGACGTGTCATTCCAGGTGACTTGCTGCGATGACAAATATATATATATAAATAAATTTAAAAATGAAACAATAAAACAGACATCAGTCAACATATCGACATGAAGAGAGCGACAGACATAGGTATAGATATACGCTACTCAATCAGGTAATCTGTCACGTCGCAAAAGCTCGTAGGACGAAGCCGTTTTAGTTTTTGTTTCAAGGTATATAGGTGCTATAACTTCAGGTGCCATACCACCCACCACAATCTTAATAAATGCCACTTCCTGCCACGTTTCATTCCGATTTTCAGCGCTTTTCCCTCCCCGTCCCCTACCTCTTCTGACTTTCTCTGCCAACTCCAAGATTCATATCTCCACCTATTCCTCGCCCCTCTCCCAAGTACCGCTTTTTATAACAAGCCGCGCCATAAAACATATGTCACCCTCTATTTTGACATAGGTTTTATCGGCTTGTTCTTTCGTTTTATTTCGCCCCTAGAAGTTTCCACCTGTGAGTATCGGCTTTTACAAAGAACGATATAGCGGTAAATTCTTGTCACTGGAGTTGGTGTTGTTTTTGTTGTTGGCGTTGTTCACACTGGTTTCTCAGCATCTGCTCGACGGTACATGGAGAATCTGAATGTCTGAGAGCGTGACACCCGAGAGACAGTGCCAAAAAAAAAAAAAAACACCAGGAAGAAGTGAAAAGAAAAGAATACTGAAAATTATTCCAACTTATAAGGAAACATTTCTTTTTTTTTGTAGAGATTTTGAAAGATTTCATATCAGTTTGTGTTTCAACAAATCATTGTTCGTTTATTCGTTCATTAAGTAAACATCTTTCATCTTTACTTCCTTGATTTCTTTCTCATTTCTTGTATTCTTTTTCTCATCTTTATAATCTCTTCTTCTCTTTTTCAGCCTGGTCTTACATATCTATCGATAGGCTGGTTGCAGAACTCTTGTACAGGCGGTCGGAGTTCGAATCTAATTTAAGTTCATGATTTCAAATGTTGAAATGCAAATTTTAGTACTAAACGATCTGTCTACCAATTTATCTAACTGTACATCAGTGTATTACCAAATTCTATCAAACATATTTAGTACAAATATCAGTCTATCTACTCTTTTATGCATCTATCTGCTCTTCCTCTCACCTTTTTTCTCTTCCTTTTTTCCTCTTAATATCTCTCTCTATATTTATACACACATTATATATATATATATATATATATATATATATATATATATATATGATTAAGTATTATGGTTAATCCGTCAATATGAAAAATGAATGACAATATTGGAAGTCTAGTTAAAACGAACTAAACATTTGATTCCGACATTTCGTCCATTCCTGAACTTTCTCAAGGCAAATGAAGAGAGGAAATGGAAACGGTTGTTTTAAAGTGAAATTTGAAATGTGTTTCGGTACGATTCATGGATTGATGTGAATGTAGGAAATGGTTGTGTGTTTCTGACCTGTATCGGATGTTGATAGGAATGAAAGTGGGCAGGAATGGGTATGAGGAAATGTTGGCATTATTTTTCTTACCTATCCATATCATGGGCACTTCCAAATGTTAATATGATTATCCCTACCCACATCTCAAATTTTGTGCAATTTTTTTATATACGAAAGGTCGTGATCAAAATTCTCCACTCCATTGTCGACGCATTGTTCCTAGCTGTTTTTCCAGATCTGGAATTCGTTCTAGAAGTCGCTTTGATGGATAGTGTGCAAGTCTCGTGGCCAACTTTCTTCTATCTCTTTTATCCTCTGAAATCACTGTAGGTTTCAGCTTTATAAACAAAAAAAGTTGGCAGGGGCCTTATCCGGTTGGGGACGAGAGTTGCCTCATCCTTCGTTAAAAATGTAGTCGTTCTTCAAGATCATTCATTGTTCTGCTTCACCAAGAGAAAACGTCGAACGCTCTATACACACGTCCACTCAGGCACGTGTAATTTAAACATTGACCAACGTAGCCCGATGCATTTTTTTAATACAAAAGGTCACAGTCAGAGCTACATAACCTCCCACTCACTATAATGCCTCATTTGTCCGCTGTTTTCAAAGTTCATTTTCTTTATGGACACATCTCATATATGTATGTGAATGTGTTTATACACGTAACACAAATGCATGTATGTATGTATGTATGTATGTATGTATGTATGTATGTATGTATGTATGTGTGTGTGTGTGTGTGTGCACGTATATTTTCTTCATTCATTCTCTATAGATTATTAATCAGGTTGATGAATTGAGCTCAGAAATTCCATCCAGGTAGCAGAACTCACAGAACCTCTCTTTTGTATATTAGTAAATCAAGTACAGGTAAGAAGCCGTTCATTTCGGTTATACTTACTGAAGAAATGTATTGCTTTGATCACAATTTACAGTGGCTTATTAGCTTACAAATGAATAAATAAAAAACAGCTTCATTATCATGTTTCGAGAAATTAAAGAAATTTGATATTTCATCGGAAAAATATGAATTTTCTTCGGGTTTGTCAATCTTCTCCGTTTGACTTTAGCATATTAAATCTTATAATACCCCATTCCGATATTGTGAGAGACAATATCGTTATCTGTCACCAAAATCATTTAATCTCCAGCAAAAATATATTCGTTTCTCTTAATCTTGCAATTAAAGATCTTACCTGTCTTTTCCATAAATAGTTGTTTAGAATTTCTACAGGACCCCAGATGCATTTATTTCGATGCGACAAGTTACATTAATATCATAGGATCTATGAATGGTTCTACGAAATGGAAAGCTTCGGTTATGCTATTCAAGGAATGTAAATAAGAGCAACTCTGTTGGAAGTTTAAACTCTTACATATTGCCATATTCGGTCTTTCGGAAGACTGACGTGGGATTAGTTATGGTTAGAAACTGCATTCAAGTTTTGTCAAAGGTTTGCACTTGTATCTTATTTACTATCATTGAACTGCATTAATATGATTCTCTTGGCTCCACAATGCCCATGATAGAGAAGTGTGGCGAATCCTGGAGAAGGTCTATGTCCAACGACGGATGTTGAAAGATTGGCAATGCTGATGAATATGATCCTCTATCTGAATAGAATCATTTACATACCCGTAGGTATTATTGTAACTTGTGACAGCAAATTCGACGCGTTTTGAGGGAGAGTGGAGGAATCTTTACTTATACACGGTACATAAGCAAGTATGAGCCAGAATATTACTAAATAAACTGGGAACTGATCACAGATGTCTTTCACTGACTCGTGTATGAGTATAATCTTTTATATATACTATCTTTCTTGAATCTAATTGTCGGAAGGCTTCAAAACATTTTGTATTTTGGTGAGCAAGGCTAGAGTGTTAAAGGTTTGACTTGTAATTCTAAACCCTCTCTGTGCTTGCACGAACGTCGTTGACCAACTTAGACGGAAAATTTACGATGTGGGATGTAAATTATGATAATAACGTGAGCAGCTTTTGATTAATCGACTTGTACGACATGCCTGACCAAGTTCACAAAGATACACTCCTTGCAAGGTATATTGGGTGCATGTCACTTTGGCATGTGCTGTGCTATTCTTGAAAAGGTTTGAATAAAAACAAGGATTTCTGTTGAATTTTGCACGCAAAGCACTCCAATCGGCCATTGAGGGTAGGTGCGCGTTGTTTCCGGTCAATGTAACGTTATTAGATTTTAAGACTTCCTTTCAACTTTTAATATTCCTGATCAAGTTTGTGTTATTTTAAGACATTATAAAATCGAAATACGTCTTCAGAAAAGAACTGGTTGAATTATCGATGAATTACACAGATGTTAAATCTAGACGGATTGCTCAATCTGAGCATAGATTCGTGCAATTATTCCGAATGATAGACTGACTTTGCGGTGGACCGGCTTTAGATATCTCTTTGTTTTAGTTATCTTTTTTTTAATGAGAATAGTTTTTTCTTCATGCCGACCATTACCTTTTTTTAGCGCGAAATTTGAAATTCACAAATGATAACTTATCTGGGTACTAATTCTATTTAAAATAGAAACTATTTTTACGTATTTTGTCACTAAGAAAATGGGGGTGTTGCAGGGATCAAACCAACAGCCGATAGTAGCTGTTTTAACGCTTATATATATATATATATATATATATATATATATATATATATATATATATATATATATATATATATATATATATATATATATATATATATATATATGTATATATATATATATATATATATATATATATATCCCAAATAACTGCTTTAGCTCCAAATTCTCATTTTGTTCATTCAATGTCTATATCTAGCTCAAGGGAAAGAGCAACGTGACGTTGAAGCGGCTACCTATAGATATCAAGTTCGATTCCAGCTGCAGTCTCATTTTCAGTAATTATTCAATTCAAGCTGTCTAAGTCAAATGATTCATTCATGGTGTAATAACAGATGGTAATTTCAAATAAAGCCTCAAAGTAATATAACATATTTATGATTATTGCAGTCGGAATATGTATCTATTTTCGAATTATATATATACATATATATATACATATATAGACTCTCATCAAACCAGAACGTGCTATATATATATATATATATATATATATATATATATATATATATATATATATATATATATATATATATATACACATATTTATATATATATAGAGAGTTGCGCATGTTCTGATTTGATGATGGTCTATACCGGAAAATGCAAAAGGAAGCAGGTAACAATTATACTATGAAATGGTTTTTGCTAGATTTCATCAGAATTTGAAACTAGGGCAACATCACGGATGTTGAGTGCATCGGCCTGCAATTTTGCAACTGAACGCTATGTTTAGGATGCAAAATGGAGGCTGTGGAGTTGAGAAATTCTTTTTTTTATTGCTTTCATTTTCAGGAAACGAAAATGAGAAAACTCGTTAACAAACAGAGATGAATAATACGTTAGCAAAAAGAAGCCTAACATGATTTTGATATGTAAAGTGTTTGCTGGTACAGATACTCGTATATCAGGTCAGCTAGAATGTACTGGATATTAAAAAAAAAGTTCTCTGCGTTTCAAAAGGAATAATTCATTACAAATTGCTGGAAGCTGAACAAAATATTGCTGCCTATTTAAAGTTCAAAAGGCCTTTTGTTGGATAAGGAGTTTGTTAACATATTTAGCTGCAAAACGATGTTTGCCTTCGTGTTGCAAATGCAATACAGTAAATAGTCATGTAGTCAAGTCTGGCAGCTACGGGATCAAATACAACTCCAGTTTTTTCCAGATGAAGATTATTATTGCAGATTTTGTATCATATATATATATATATGTTGGTGCAAGAGTCGCCCAACAATTACTTGGTCGCGATTTTGATTCACGATTGAGAAATGTCATTTTATTAATGTGCTTGGTTTAACGTGACCGGATAGTGAAGAGTTTCCTCCCATGGATTTGATGAGGTTTTTTTTATAGTTAAGGAGAGGAAAATCAAATCAAATCCAACTTGGTTCTTCCATATACGACATTTTCAACTACACATGTATTTTCAGACTATATTTTGTTTTTCTCCATGATATACTCATTGCCTGTCAGCAGTTATAACAAACTGAGGATAATTAAAGAATTCATTGAATGAAAACTGGAATCGTTCTCGTACGACTGAATGAAAAATTGTGTTGGTAGGGGAACATAAGCTCAAAGACAGACGGAGTCTATATTCCGATGGCTGAATTATGATGATATGAATTTATACGTATGAATGACTTCGACAAATCATTCTGAAAGATTTTCATATATGTATATATATATTGGCATGTACACACGCACATATGTACACACACATACACAAACGTATATATATTTGTATTTGTGTGTATACATGCAAAAATCCCTGTTTCGAAACATCAAATGACGTGCAGTATAGAATAACGTGCACTACATATGTATACTATACATTATGATAATACCCTATATAAAGTAACACGCTACATGCATGTCCTAAGCTAAATATCAAAATCATTGCTGAAAGGGAGGTGGTGTTTGAGCCATACTGCTGGGGTGCCATGTTGATATAACTGTTTTGGTTTTGATTTCCCCGACACGGTTACATGGTGAACGATTGAAGATCCCAACAAAAAAATAAAAAGAAAGAATTACGCATAGAACAATAATAATTAAAAAAATATATGTAAAATTGAAAAAAAAAAACACAAATATTGGGAAATAAGTGACTAAAGTGACACAAAAATGTTCTTAAAAAGGTTTTCTGGTGTTTTGTGTTTAAAGCTGCAGAGTTTTCTTGAATATATATATATATATATATATATATATATATATATATATATATATATATATATATATATATATATATATATATATAACGCAATCTATAATCATTCTGTCGGATCATATATATCCATTTCTAAGAACATAAATGTCACACTGAAAGAAAAAATAGAACAAGAATGAACAAGATGACAATTTGGCGTGAAAACAGTTGATTGGGCCTTTGCATTAACGGCTGCTGTTTAGCTCAATGGTAAGAGCATCGCTACGTTGAAGCAGCTACCCTATGAGTGGCTGGTTCGATTCGATTTTAATCATTCTGTCGGATCATATACATCAACTCTTATCCAGATACAAAAAGATCAAACTAGACTGATAATTATGAATTTAATAAATAGACTTCCAACGGAAGAACAATTGTGTGAAACCAATTTCATTTATGGAAGGCTATCTTTTAATTCATTTCCCAGTTCATTGATTTTGGAACTCTTATGGAGACATAGACAGCTCATCCCGAAGACCAATTAGCGTTCCTTTGTGCCTGCCTAGTCTAAGATCAGTAAATGGCCTTTAACTGGTGCCAAACATCGACGACTGACGACAGCGATAAATTGTCAAATCACTTTAGCCCTGCATTAATACGGACAGGTGATGTCTGATTGACACCAGTGGGGAACCATGTTGATATAACTGTTTTGTTTCTAAAAAAACAGTTACATGGTAAGCAATTGATGATCCAAGCAAGAAAAGTTCAAATATAGTTTGTTTCATAATATCAACTTCAGAGTAAAAAATAAAAAATAACAAAGAAAATGTCATAAATTACATTAACAGATTTGGGGAAATGAGTGACTGAAGAGATATAATCTTTTGGGGTAAGTTTTCAAAAATATATTTAGTGTTAGAAGCTGCAAAGCTTTCTAGGTTATACATGTGTACGTGCATGTGTGTGCACATTTATATATATATATATATATATATGTGTGTGTCTATGTGTGTGTGTGTGTGTGACAAGTTAATAGAAGAGAGAAAGATGAAAGCAAGCTTGTACTAACCGAGAAATAGATAGAAGTTAAACAAACAGGTTGAGAGACACTGATGTGAATAGTCTCTTAAAGATGGAGAGATTAATAGGAAAAGTCTCAGATCGATATACATGCAGACATAGAGATACTGAGATAGATAGGCCTGTTGATAGACACGTTAATAATTGATTGATAGATTGATAGATAGATGGAAAGATAGACAGATATAAAGATTTCAAGCTTCCGGCTGTGTTTATGGCTTTTACAATGGCTCCTTGTAGAATAAGTACCTTGTGACATTAAACTGATTGAGCAGTTGCATATATTTAAATATTAATCACCAATAAAACATCTAAGAAAACTAAAGAATTACGTTCTGACACCTGTATTTACAAACCTTTCTTGTTTACTTTATTCCTGTCAATTCTTGGTCGAATTTCCGGATTTTTTTTTTCAGAAAGGTTTTTATCTTTACTATTTTTCGTTGTCGTTTTCTTTCTTCGAGTATTAAAAAAAAATCTTTGGGATTATTATCTACTCAGTTTATTTATTTTAAGGATTTTGCATGTTTTGAGCATGACTTCAATCTGCATTAGTGATGTAATTTCACTTGTAAATTCGAGGTTTTATTCTACTTACGTTTTTTACTGCCTGCTGCTCACGGCACGTAGCATTCTGGTATAAGAAAAAAAACTGCATGTCATTGTTACAAGTATACATGCCAGGAAGTATTTTATTTGCTGGAAATGCAACCCTAGATACATCTGAATGCATTATAAACCCACACACGAATATACATATATACACACACACACACACACACATATATATATATATATATATATTTATATATGCAAAATATGATGTAAGATTCAGTGATGTCTGCTATGGTTGTCTGTGAGAATAACAGCTTCCAACATCATGCTATGCCAGAGATGAGACATTTTGCGAAGATTTCTACCGATTGGTCAGAGTAAAGTGAGAAGTTGATTCATGCCTTTCACTAGTGCCTTGGTAAAAACTGAACATAAACACTCTAAGTCAAAATTCAAACCTGCCCCGCTGCCGATCCTGTTTTCCATGCCGATGATATGTGTACGTGTGGGTTGGTTTGATAAATAAATGATTAAATATTGACTCATCATTCGCGTTCTATTCAAATAAAATATACATATGAACTCAACAAAATTGATAAATCCAAAACTTATCATACTGAGCAATATTATGAGATTTTTGCGAGATATATGTTGAAATAAAAATATTCATTTTAAAGAAACTTTGGAGTTGCTTTCCTCTAATTTGGAGCCGGCTGGTTGTAGACCTAACGAAGGCAACTCCGAAGTTTCTCTTAAAGTGTTATTTCCCTTTTTAAATGTTACGTTTTTCAACATACATCCTGTAGAATATGAGCTGATGCCTTGAAATTCTGGTTATTCGACCAGGAAAAATTACTAACCCCTAAATTTGATTTCAATTGTATCGTACAAAATAGTACCTCCTAGGAGACGGTGGGAAGTAGGTGTTAAGTACTGCTAACAAAGGTTAGCGGCAAAAAGTCCAAACTTCCGTCGTTCGCGTGTGCACTTTAAATTCTCCAAACTTTCAGGTAATAACTTGCATTGTCCAAGGTTCTAAAATGTGAGACCATTCAGATTTCTTCTTCTTCTTCTTCTTCTTCTTCTTCTTCTTCTTATCATTATTATTATTATTATTATCATTATTATTATTATTTGCAATCTCACACATTAATTTTTTTTGTTGTTGGTTTCAATAAAGTTTCGACTGTCCTATTTTTTTTATTTCCTTGTTCTTTTTTCCAGAAATACCTGGAGATTGAACTTGGTATGCATATCTTCCAACTGAGATATAGAGAGGGTGTATCCGCCGTCAGGAGCACACTACTCTTGACTGTAGCCGTAAAAAATTCTTATGCTTCTGCTTTCGGATTAAGCTATGTTTCTAGATGTCAGATGTTTTTCTGAAAATTCAAAGTAACATTGCACCATGTTTGAAAAGCCTACACAACTCGCACACACGTGCTTTACCCAAAGCATTATCCATTGAAAGCTTTTTGATGCAATACAACATTAACAGCGACAGCCATATATATTCAGCTCGTGAAAAATCTAACCGAAGTTTAACAATCCGAAATGATGAAAAAATGAAAATATTCGCCATACAATAAACCTGTAGATGAGATATCTAAGTTGACTGGTTTGTCTTGGTGTTCATGCCAGCAAAGTTAAACGGAAAATATTGATATGAAATGCATTCCAGCAAAATCCATCATGATCGGAGATGAATCTATGATTATGGTTATTTTGGCGTAGCCCCTCGTAAGAACTCATCGAATTTATAACTACTTAACTTCGGTGATCAAGTTAGAACTGGTACTTTTATTATGAATTGATCGTAAGCCCTCATTATTCGTTCATATGAACAAAAAAAATCTATTTAATTATACCTTTTTTGAGTAAAAGGAAACTTAACTTATTTATTTATTAATTTTGGCTTAGCACTAATCTTATTCTCTCTCTTCATTTTCCCGGTAATGTCTTACAGTGAACTCTCGTTCCAACGGCACTGGTTATAACAGCTCTATCTAATGACAAATACGTTCTAATAGCACGTTTGTTCTTATTTTCTTGCAAGACTAATGTCGGACATGATACCGTCTTACGAACAAATTAAAGAGTTATTAATTTGCTTGCCATATATTTCAATTTGCTTGTCGTATTCTTTGATTTGGGAAAAGTAAAGACTGCAGCCAGAGCATATGAACAGGTCTCTATTTCAAAAAGTAAATTTCAAAAGAAAATTCTAATCAGTTTAGTTCACTCTTTTTAGTTTCTCAATATTAATACGCTACGTATAAAAACCCATCCGTTGTAACTGCTGATTCGTTTTAACGGTACTCCCCGAGGTTGCCGTAATAATGAGACTACTGCATCTCTTTCATTACTTTTCTATTTTTGCTTCATCGTTTTGTCCAAAGATCTTCCTTTCTTAACACTAATATTTATTTCTCCTTTCTTTCTTCCTCCCTTCCTCCCATTCATTCTTCTTCTTCCTTCCTCTCTCTCTTCCTTCGTATCATCTAACTTTCCATAGGTACACAGCGACTATTTTCCACCCAATCTCTCAAACATCTGCATTTATTCCGACCTTCCCAACCCACCGTCCGCGCGCCCCTAACAAATCTACGATCTTCGTGTCTCCTGATGCGACTAACATTTTGCTTTACGATCCCCTCAACCTCATAGATTTCCACCTTCATTTTGTCAATGTCCACACACGACAAAAATCCCTAACACATGATCGCCCACCTTTTCATGCCAATCCTATAAACTTTATTCACCTATCACTGTTTTTATTGGTGTTGTTGCTGTTGCCCCATCGTCATCGTTAAAGTTGTTGTTAATCTGCTTCTTCGTCTCCCTCCACAACATCCACCTCTTCGCTCTTGATGTCTTGTTAACTTATTTACATATAACTCATGTCCAATACTCCAATTACTTTTACTTGCTATGCTCTGTGTTTCTCATCTCTAACCTCTCTTGCTTTCATCTATCTCTCTATCTATCTATATAGATAGATAGAAGGCTACTTTTTATTGATCCATCTTGAAAGACACCCGCACGCCTATACGTACACACTCTCATATCTATTTATATAAAACAACTGGTTCTGTTTGAATGTTTCACCCACTTCTTGAACAATGGTTAAAATTCGTAACAGCCCAAACAAATTTAGTATGCATAATTAATGGACCCAGTAGAAGAACTATCTAGGTTTTTTTTTTCAAAAAGAAGTTCAGAGATTTTCCTTTGATATAGATATAAACATACCAGATGAAACCATCCGATGCTTTGTGAATGAGATAGTTGCGTTATTGGGATCGGCGCCAATGATTGGTGCCCAGGAAAAATGTCAAGATTTCAAATGGTGATTTCAAGGCCGGCTACGAACAGGGTCGTAACAAAAAAATATTTCCTGAACCATTTTCCTCATTAGGCAATTCAACAGACGAATTTCATCCTACTGCATCGCATTTTATGAAGAAAGAAGAACGCTCTATTCAATATTTTAGAAGAAAGCTTTCACTTAACCATCAGCTATATTAAATGAAGCATGCTTGAAAAAGAAGTAATTGTTTCTGCATGCAGACATGTACAGGCCTCTGTTTTTTTGTACTAATTCTTTATTTCAGGAAGTTTTCAAACAATATATCCGTGCTATTATAGCAAGGTATCCACTCCGTTTTATCACATTTCTTCAAAATACAATGTTGGTAAAATGCCCATCTGTTTCTGTCGTTAGATGACGTGGAGAGCATTCAATTTAAATGAATTCATTTGAAAAGATCGCTTTTGATTGTGTCGTGAAGACTGTCATATCATCGTGATTTTTTAAATCGTCAAAATTGACATAGTTTTGTCCATCGATTCTAACACTGAAGATAGAATTTAAAAAAAGCTATATTATGCTTTTTATTTTTGAGGAAAGGCAGTCACGCGATCCAGACGTAAAAAAAAGAACGATTCGTCTATATCATCGAGAATATATTTTCAATGATCAAATCAAAAATGGTTTCACAAGTTTCGTGCCGAATATTTTTCGTTGGACACGGCTCCAAGGTCGAATAAAATAGCTGAAGTAGCCGTCTATCAAACCAAGACATTACCTGAGAATAATCAACGTTATACGACGCAGAAGTAAGCCAACGTACTCATTTGCCCCGGATTGATTATTAGTTGAGCGAAAAACCTCACTGGATCGTATTTCCGTGTACGAATCGTTACGTTCTTGCAATAAATTGTGACTGGCTCAAAAAGATACTTTAAAACAACGTTGAGACTCTGAGGTAAGTAGAATGAACCATCACCAAACACCAATTGTCAGTCTTCATCCAAAGTAAGTAACGTTGTGCACACAGTGTCTTAGGAAGGGAGCCATCTACTATGAGCTACTTCCAGAGACCAAACGATTGATTCGAACAATTACTGTTCCCAAATTGACCAAAAGAAGACAGCAATCATAAATTAACTTCAAGAATTAGTTAGCACCAAAGGCATAATATTCCAGCAGGTTCACTCAAGGCTGGATATTTGTTGGCGAGCAGTTAAAGATTGTTAGGGCGCTGCTGGGAATTGTTCTTTCATCCCCAGTATCACTAGATGTTGCATCTTCAGGTTATTATTTATCATGTTTTTTAAAGAATTCTCATCATGAATTGTACATTATTGTACATTCATACGATACTTAACTGTCTCCCTCTGCCTCCATCTGTCTCTTTCTCTCTCCAAACGCACACGCATAGGTACGTACACACACACACACACACACACACACACACACACACACATATATATATATATATATATATATATATATATATATTCGGGTCTTTTTCGGTGTATATAAGTCTTTACACTTGTTTGCACGTGCACACATGCAGTCACCATAAGCAGCACTGAATCTTAGCGAGTGTGCAAATACCATGAAAAAGACTGCTACAAATGAAAAGTTAGAAACTGGATTTTGAGTTTTGTAATTTTTTCTTGGGTTGATTCCTCCAAGTTTTCAATGGTACTTTGTATATCTATCTATCCATTTATCCATCCATCTATCTATCTATCTATCTATCTATCTATCTATCTATCTATCTATCTATCTATCTATCTGTATGTATGTATGTATGTATGTATGTATGTATGTATGTATGTATGCTTGTATGCATGTATGTGTACACAATTAAGCTAATTCCTATGCTCCTGGCATTATGGTTAGCAAATTCTTCCTTTCAAAGACATGCCTCAAGTCATGGGAGGAGATACAAAAGACCTTTGTTCAGCATGCTGATGATGATATAGTTGCATGCGTGCGTTGTGTATTTATGTTGGATGTTTGTTGTAATTGATACAGAAGCTTCCAGTGTTTTTTTGACAAAATCTTGAAATAATAGCGTTAAATGGAGCACAACAAGTGATATTGTGACAAGTATGGATAGAACATCGAATATGGAAGAACTTCCTGCCCTAGCTACATGATTGTTAGTTGTATTGCATAAGCAACACGAGGATAAGTATTATCATACAGCGAAATCCCTAATCCAATCCCTTGCCCTAAAAAAAGGTATTTTCGGTTCGAGCTGCCTCGCACAGTAACAGTTTGTTCAGCTTATGGTTATTCGTGAAGATACTTCCTTCTGAATACCGCCCAACACAGAGAAGAACTTTAATGCAGTTGTGCGTTGGAGTTGAGTGATTGGTGTCTGTTCGGGATATAGTCACGATTTTCTTGTCATTTTCGGTCTTAGTGATATATCCGGTATTCATTGTCAGTGACTATCTTTCAGAAACTGTTTTGGAGTCGTGCGAAAAAAAGGAACAAGTGTTTCAAAGCTGATCGCTATTCCTTTCCGAAAGTGAATTCAGAACCCATTTCCGTAGCTTTTGATTTTCCCCGACTGCTTTAAATCCAAATTCAATTCATAGAGTTCTCCAACACTGTTAAGAGGATATCACTGAAAAATTTCTTAGATAGAAATGGATACGAGTAAATGAATAAATAAATAGATTGTGTGGAAAGTAATGTTGCTTTTGAAAAATATAACAAATGTTGAAGTTATTCATATAGAATATCATCACGATTATCATTAACTACAAAAGCTCAATCACGAAAGTAATCACATTATTCCTTCATGAGAGAACCTAGGATTCTGGAGGAAAAGCATATTCTGATATCTGAACTAAATCCATAAGGTCTTGGTGAGCAGTCAGTGGAATATGGTAAGTCTAGTCTCTTATTAATCTCACAATAATGTAATGCGAACCCACAGGATCTTACGAGTAAGAAATGAATATTTTCGTAAAAAGTTCTGATCAACTGAAAATGATGATTAGCCTGGCATATTTTGCCGCACCCGTCCAACTCAACCAGTTTTGCATCGTACGATCTCTATTTAATCAGAACACTGGGACACATTTTTATAGTGTCTCTACCTTTGGTATTAGGAAAGATATCAATCTAGCAATATTAGAATTTTCGTACAGAATCCCAGATTCTTTCCACGAGAAATAAATTGGTATAATAGCAGGCTTTTGTCATTTCTAGTAATGATGTTTAAGTACTTAGCAAATGAATTTAGTATTCCTTACACTTGAACAGCTTTTTATTTCGTCTCCGAAAAATGTGACATTACTTCTCGAACAACTTCGTACATATATATGATATTCATAAAAAGTATGCATTCGTAAACGCATTCGTTAACTTTCTAAACAATCATCGAAGTTTACGTAAAACGACTTGAGGATTTAGATTTACATACTTACACTTACGCACACACGCACACACATACACACATATATAGTTGTGTCTCTGTATGTAATGTATATTTACATAGAAAACAAATATGTGTGCACACAAACACATATACATGCACTTCCATATAACGAGAGAAAAGAGACAGATCTTTTCTTATAAAACCACATCTACCCACACCAAGGCACAGACACTTGTATATAAGTCAAAGTTACCCGTCTAAAAGCGATCCCACTACCGCTGAAAAGAAGCAATAAAAATCGCCTTAGGGTAGCATCCACCCGTAAAACGTTAAGTCTAGCGTTACCTTTCATTTTCAGCATGGTTGTATTTAAAAAAAAAATCTTTGTGAGTTAACTTAACACTTTGTTGACCTAACTGCCAAATATCTTATTTATGATCAGACAAGACTAAACGGTTTTTCCTGTTCTCACTTTGGACACTCACAACTTACAGTCGACAGGAAAAAATAAAGGCTGTTGCGCCCAGTGGGTCGTTCATGGGAGTTACTCAAGGAAAAAGAAATTCTCTTATCCCTGTTTTTCGGGGTTGGGTTTGAAAAATCAGCTACCTCATTTTATTTCTTAAAATTTTTCGAACGATTATCTGCATTTTCGTTGTTTTTATAATTAAGTTTTCAGCTTTCCTTGGATTCACGTTGCATTCGCCAATAGTCACTTAGTCTTTTTTTCTTTTCTTTTCTTGCTCTTCTTCTAAATGGTACAGTTAAACAAGGTCACAAAACAGAGTGCTAAAGTTTTCTGCTGCAGCAGAACTTTCAGGCGAGACTGGGTACATCTGTCTCTTATCATGAAGGAATCGGCCTCAGGTTTTCCATCTGATACAGGAGATCTCAAGGGCCAAAAATAGTTTTGCAAGCAATGGTTACGATGAGACGTTACAAGAACTAACAGAATTTTGTATATCTTTCTTGTCAAATTACAGTAATAGTTCCTTGTCTTCCATTTTGACCTTTTTCCAGAGAGGTTGATGTACATTTTTCACTATACATGATCTACCAGGCTTGATTTCGTTATTTTGTATCAAATATCAGTTTATCTATGGCTCTTAGGTAGCTCATATTTTCTGACTTAACTGCATGGGGTATTATATACACAGCTTTTCGTCATAACTACCTCATACAAATATCTGTCCTTTGCGGGGAAGTCGCGTAATGTTCTTTTACCATAAAAGACTAACATTTTATCATCTACATATTTGATGCTTCCATACTTTCTTTTTCTCTTCTCCGACTTTCTAGAAACAGGAAAAGTTATTGGTACCTCAAGATTGATATCATAATGGGTTTTCAGCTTTGGGTAGATACAGAAGTTATGTTAGCTGATGATTATTTATTGGAGTGTTTTCTGGGTCAATTCTTCTGCTTAAGAAAAAAATGGAAGTACCATATGTATGGAATAGTTCTTAATCTTAGAACTAAATGTATGCGTTGTACATGGTATGGTCGGACTATTTTCCCCTTCTATATGTTCACTCATTGAAAACGTTTCGGTTGTCTACACCCCGGCCTTCGTTAGGTGTTCTTTGTTCTAGAACGTGGAATCATTCCTTAGAACAAATAACACCAGATGAAGGCCCGCAGGTACACGACCGAAACGTTGTGAATAAAAGATCATATAGATTAGGAAAATAGTCCGACCTAATCATACACAAAGATTAATACACCCTATCCAACAAAATTCAGACAGAGTGTTTGTATGCGTGCAGGCATGTGTGTGTATGCGAGTGTGTGTGCGCGCGCGCGTGTGTGTGTATGCGCACGTGCGTGCGCATGCGTGTGTGCTAGTGTTGAATTTTTGGTATTATTGTACTAGTTATTCGGACGAGCCTCTTCATATCTGTTTTATCCATACATCTTCAACCTACCTCAATATCCGGCTTGGGTGTTCTTAATGTATCTTCAGAATCTGTTGTTTTTTTTGTTTTCTGTTTTTTTTTAACGTTCTTAAAATACAAAACAGAAGACAAAATGTACAATTTTAAAAACTAATAAAAAATGTTTCATTTGCTTTCATATATAGTTAGTAATATATTCCTAATCTTCCATCAATTTTGTATTCCATCCATGTTCCGAAGATGATGTTTAAAATCAACGAAATATTTACGAAAGCATGATTTACTCTTGTTTGCCTGTCGGTTATTGTTTATTTACACGCTTATTTCTCATCTTTTAGGTTTTGAATGGTTTGATGAACAATAAATACAAAAGTAAGATCAAAACAATAGAGTTAGAGACCCGCAGATAATCCGAAATTTAAAAAAAAGATATTTCTAGGCAATAATTTTGTTGTTAGATAAAAAAACAGGACCAACGCGTTGCTTCAAACATGAATTGGTATTTCCCCACTTACGATCAAACGAATAGAGATATGAAGCATTTAGAAATTAGTGATGAAAAGCAGTGGCCTGAGATAATTACGTATTCCAACCGATGTTCAGTGTAAGAACCCCCCCCCCAAAAAAACCAAACAAACAATATCAAATGATGATTTTCTTGGTAAAAAGATCTTCCTACTTGGAAGGTTGGCATAACAAAGTTTCTCAACTCCAAATTTTCTATTGTGACGTACGAATCTAAACTTAGTAAATGTCGAGAAAAGCTGTGCAATGACTTCAGTAAATGAAGCTCGTCAAATTACGGTGGACTAATTTGGCGTTCATTGGAAGTTCTTGGTCGCTTTTTATATATGAAAGAGAGTAGCCATAGCCATAGAGAAAATGACAAATACTCCCTCAGTATGTTCTCACTTAGAATAGACACCAACCTGATATCATCATTTACATTAGTATACGATGCATCTACAGTTTTTGAATGTCGAAAAGGAAGACTGAAAGCAGCCAAATGCAATGTAAATTACAGTACGAAGTGCTACCCAAAACTTCGAAGAATTTGATTAATCAATGTGTCAAACCACCCAGCCGTTCTTGAAACTCACCAGATATTTCTCGTACCTCTCGAAATCACCCCAACAGCAAATGAAAAAAACAAAAAAACAAAACAAAACTTATTTTATTTCTTCAAGAAAGAAAGCCTAAGTTCTTTGAATGTTGGGTACTACTGCCAATTCTACATTTTGGTCATCACCACCTACTTCTCAGTTTTCAGAAGCTTGGGACAATAACGAGAATATATGAGAGTACGCCGGCTATCTTGGCGCGGGCTTAAACAGTAAGAAGGCGTTGCGTTCCAATCGCCGAGCAACGCAGACAGTAATTCCTTCGAGTTACGCTACAGGTAACCAACTAAATCTTGACTTTGTGTCGAATTTGTAAACATCCAACCATTGTTAACCCAAGTATAATGCAGGGGCAGTATAGAATAAGATAGCACCTATAATAGCTGAAAACGGTGTAAAATAAAGTTTTGGTGGCATGTTTTTGAGATGTTTAATATTCTATAAAATATTGCACTTTGACTCACCCATCTGTGTCAACCAACGTAGCATAGCAGCGGTAAGACATTTTGTCAAGATATATGGTAATAGACGAAGAGAAGGACGATATGGATTCATGCCTTTCATAAAAGTGCAAAGGGAACATAAGTAGTGTCGAGATTCGAATTTCACCTATTCCGTTTTCTGTTCAACCATCCTACACCTCAAGTTCGAACTATGCATGTGACATTGCACATTGTTAATTACATTGTTGAGTTAAAATCAAATATCGACCAAGATACGAGATCGACTTCTATACGAGTACACGTGGTAAAGGGAGAAGAAAACATTTGAAGCCGGCGTTAATGGAAAGAGTACTTCATGTAAAATTGACACACAAACAATTTAAAGCAGAATTATTCACTCGTAGATATAAATCTGACATGTCCGTTCGTAGGTATACATATGAATGTACACTGATATCACAAAATGTGACCCTTGCTTTGTCTTCTTAAACGAATTCCTGGGTGAAATAGAGCAACCGGTAAATTTATAAAAATCTGGTTTGCTTCACTGAATAGACGGGAGTGTGGTGCAATTTTACAACCCCCCCCCCCTCTGTCCCTTTCTCCTCGCTTGATTATGGCCCCATTTCTCTCTTCGGAATTCAGTATTTGGTCCCGTGTGTTTTGTCCGGCAAAACCTACTCAGGCTGTCGACAAAACTGCAAAGCTACATTAAATTACTCTTTCGTTTTTCTTTGTCTTTCCGCCGGAGATTTCCGGGTGTTGTTTTACAAAACCGAAAGCGCGAGCCCATGAATGGCTGTGTATAAATTAAAAGAAATAGAGACGTGGATAGAATGGCGGAAGAAAGATGTGAAGATAGTAGCCGAGTGTGGGGAGCTTGGATGTTGATAGGCGGTAAGAACAGAAGAAATAGAAGTCGTTGAAATCTAAGTGACGAACAAAATAAAGATTAAAATATGTTTTTTTCTTTTCGTTTTAAAGAAAAAAAAACGAATTGGAAAAATAAATACTATTAAATCATGTCCTCGCGCAAAGTGGCAGTTAAAGGGAAGTGTTAGATAAATGATGCAAAATAACAGAAACTAACCAGGGATATTTGTGACAAGAATGTGCGTTTGTTAACAGGTTAAAAACTGGCATGAAAACAGATCTGTGTTCAAATAAAATATTTTCCATTATTTTTTAGTTGCATGGCCAATAGTGTTTGATTTTCGCAGTTCACTTCTTTTAAAAACAATACAAAAAAAAAAAAACGTTTTTTTTTTCGTTTTTCTGTCTGTTCTGTGTTCATACACATCGTTTTTCATGAAATTCTTTCTCAAACTTTCATTCCATTTATGGGTATTTTCCTTTCCCAATCTCTCTTTCTGGATTTTGTTTCTCTCCATAATATTTTCTATTTTTTTTTTTTTGCATTCTCTACTCTTTTTTAAAGATTTTTTTCTTGATTGTTTTTCTTTATATTTCATCAATTTTTTTTCATTATCCTATCTTTCATTCTTTCTTACTGCTTGTTTTTCTGTCTAGCTAAACTCATCAATCTTCACGTATATATTTCTTTTTCTTGTACATTACTATTGGCCTTTTTTTAAAATTTATTTTCATTTCATTGCAATTTCGTTCTGATTTTCTTGTCGTTTTCATTCTTTGAAATTCCAATTTTTATTACCGTATCTTTTAAAAAACTTCTCGGTATTACTTCACGAAAGAATCACCGTTAAATCTTCTACTTCACTGAATAAAGTGAGACTTTATCTATTTGTACGTGTGCTTATTCTTATTATATTACAAAAATTGTTCTTGAGCATTAGCAAAGGTTCTCGAGCGTTTGCAAAACTGCTCAGATTATATAATCATAGAGTAACACGGCCTCTACAATGATCGGTTTTACCCGCCTCAGCGCATTCTCAGTTTCATTAAAAAGGCGATTTCTAGCCTGCAGTTCAGAACGTATCAATTGTATGATTTCAAGGCGTACTTCAGAACGATATAAAGAACTAAACGCCCGGAGAAGGGAGAACTTGCCATACAACAATGTTTTAAAAGGTTCACCTAGTTCCAAGTAATGGCCAAGACTCGAAGCGAATGATCGTTCAGGCTGGATCAGGAAGAATACTATTGTTGAAGCAAATCCACAAGTGATCAATCGAGAAATGACACAGCACTTAAATTGCACTTGTCCATTATCTTGAGTCATTGAGGTGCAATTTGGATGTATTTAGATGTGAAGTATCAGAGCTCGGACTTCTAATTCATTGAGAGGCAACTGTTGAAATCGTTGTTTAGATGAGCACAATCAAAGATGACTTGACTCATTACAGGTGATGAAATGTCTAGTTTGTCCATTAATAAATCATGCAGACGTAGCTGGACAGAAAAGAATGCAACTACTGTAGCCAAAATAAGATTTGGACCAGGAATGCTTTGTTGTGGGTGGGACATTCAAGGCATTGTTTACTGGTAACTGCTCTATCTGAATAAGATTATCTCAACCTAAGTGTATTACCATCAGCTGATGCGATCGCTGGAAAAAAAAAACTGTCGCTAAAATAAAGTTTGCATCAGGAATGCTTTGTTATTGGTGGGGTATTCAAGGCATTGTTTACTGGTAACTGCTCTATCTGAATAAGATTATCTCAACCGAAGTGTATTACCATCAGCTGATGCGATCTCTGAAAAGAAAAAACATCCATTTATTGAACAAATATATCAGGCCACACATTGCACATAAGATACATGACAAATTGCAGTAGATGGGTTGGCTAATTCAGCTACATCTGCTCCTCTCACCAAAGGACCAAATGCGAGATTGTTTTGCAACAGTTTTTTCTTTTTTTGTTCCCCAATTAGGGGTTGACTGCCTCTCCGTCTGTCTAACCGTATTGAAAACCTCATTTGTTACCTGAGTACAGTGAGCATTAGCATGAGATATAAACACATTCAAGAATCTGCATTTCAGAAAAGACCAATTATCATTCTTTGAAACTTTGAATTTCAGTCATAGCAGCTCATGTAGGTCAAGGGAGAAGATTTGATTGTTGGAAGTAAGGAAGGAGTACACTATCGAAAAGTGAATGTTTTCATTTTTAGATAAGTCATTTTCAAAGTTGCCATATGGTTCACTTGGAGCCCTAGCACATTTGGAGGGAAGCATAGATTGTAATAATGATAAATTCATCTCTCTATATATATATCGTAGAGTCCATCTGTCACGTTTCTTAGACATTTCTCAACGGTTCCAAAATCACCCCATCGGAAAATGAAGAACTTTTTTTATCATGTTTTTCCTTCTTTGAGGAAGATATTCCACGCATCAAGTTCTGTGGTTTTGTGAAAAGCATATATATATATATATATATATATATATATATATATATATATATATATATATATATATATATGTGTGTGTGTGTGTGTGTGTGTGGTCTGATAGTTACTGATTAAAGGCTCGTGTGGTTTAATCGAATCGATCATTGAAGCAGCCGATATCATTTAAAGAAATATTTTGATTGGTGTGGATACTCAATGAGTCTTTTTTTGTGTTCAAGCTATATAAAAATTCGTTATAATGGGATCATTTACTTTTAGTGTTCATGCCAATAATAGAAGTACCGAAGTAAATATTCTTTGTCTAGTTCGGCATAGGGTTATAATACTGGAGCATTCAGTAAGGATCAGTCTTAACAGCAATGGCTTGCAAAGTAAGCTTGCTGTCTAAGTTTTCAAAGTATAGAAGTAGCCTGAACAATTTTACGAATAAAGGTTTTCGGAAATAAAAAGTTCAAGGCAAATCAATTTTCTCAAAGGGATCAAATCAACACAAAAACATACTTGCAATAAATCATCATCATCAGTCTTTTAACGTCCGTTGTTGGACATAGACCTTCCCCGGGATTCGCCACACTTCTCCATCATGGGCGTCGCAGAGCAAGTACTTTGTGAATTTGTCTAGCTCGTCTTTCCATGTAATATTCTGCCGGCTTCGGTTGCACATGTGATCTTGGGGTATCCATCAGTCACATCGTTGACAAAATGCACAGGTGACGATCTTTGCTTGTCAAATATTATATATAAACCTTGTTTTTCAGTGTTGCTTTCGTCTTTTACATTTCAAAAATGTCTCGTATATGAAACATTGTTTTTTTCTTCAATCTATTTTCAAAATATGCAAAGTTAGTTGGTAACATTTGAACACCTGTTCTGAAACACGCTTTTGATGAACTGAGGATGAGGCCCGAAGTAAGACTTTAGCCAACACGCCACAACCACGCCAACCCGGACGGAACGAAAGTAATCAGCGGCCGCTTCTTGGCACTGAGTTTTAAGCCGGCACCGAGTATTTAAAAGAGCTCCAAATCGGTTCTCTTCATTATTGTGAAATGATCTTGACCACTTTGTTAGATAGCGGTCATCTTAGGTTGAAATACGATGACACCATGAGCTGCTTGGCTAGAAACCATAAAACCTGGCGTCCGGCCGCTAATTCAAACTGACTGCTATCTGTCCAGTCCATCAGTTTTGGCGGGTCAATTTGCAGTGTCTGCACGGACATGTATGGATACAGGATAGATTGTCGTTCGCCATTTTGAGGAAGAAAGGCGATAATCTCTTTTGGTATGTGCCAGTGTACAGTTGTGATAAGTATATTTGTGAATCCTTTCACTGTAATTGTGTATGCATTACTAAATGTGTGTATTTGTATGTAGAAGAGTTGTGTGTGTGTGTGTGTGTGTGTGTATGAGAGAGAGAGAGAGAGAGAGAGAGAGAGAGAGAGAGAGAGAGAGAGAGAGAGAGTCTCTTTCTAATCATGTATGCGATTGTGTATGAAAAGGCCGATTTACACAAAATGATGCCTGAACATCCGGTTAGGTTTTAAGTTCGAGTGACAAAAAAAGCACCTCTTCACATACTTGGACCAGAAGCGATGCTCTAATATTCTGAAAATTACGAAAGGCGCAATCAAGCTGAAATACATTTACTCAACAAACAAAATGGTGCTTTGGATTTCGGAAGGTATTTACAAGTAACGAGAATATCGCTGGAAATTGACAACGATTTCTGATTTGTTAATCAGGTATTGATAGCTTTGAAGTCTTTCTTCGTCTGTGATTTGAGATTGGTCAGTAGCAAAAATACCTATTTATTTCATTCAGAATTTCAATTTATATTTTTAGATCCTATGAAAGAATAATATTTTTTACTGCCCTTTACTGCTCGTCGTATTCTCAAAAAAAGTCTCTCTGATATCAAAAAACAGATACCAACACAATCATGACATAAGAAATTTTCACATTTGAAATTGGACAGCAGGATGAGGACAATCTACTCTCACACGTCAAAGGGGGACGCCAATCCAAACGCTCTAAAATCTCCTTATTCACGACACCAACCTGTAGAGGGTCGAAGAGTCCAACGACCGAAACGTTGAGTTTAAAAGAAGAACCAAGATAAAAAAAAAGATCGAAAAAAAAAAATCTATCCCCAATCTAAAAAGGTAGACAATAGTCCTTTCTCTACTAAATTGAGAGTGTATTAATGCTTATATAGTGACGATATAAATTAATTTGAAAATGCTGAGTCTGGGAACCAGATGGAAATCATGTTCATTGCAGGAGAAGTAGTCTATAATACCAGATTGTTAAACATTGATTGATTGGAAAGCTTCGTTTTCGATGTTCATTAGGTTTGATGCAACGAAAAATTGAATATATATATATATATATATATATATATATATATATATATATATATATATGTATATATATATATGAATTTTAATCAGCAATGAATATAAATCAGAAATCTACTGGGAAAATTACTCCCAAAAGTGAGAAGAAATCCAATAGAATACTAAGTGAAAAAATCCACAAGATAATCACTTCTAAGGTGTGGAACATTTTGATTTTGGACTATGAAAATAAATAATGATATATATATATATAATAATATACATGAAAATATATGAATTTGAAAATTTTTTTGAAAGTGAAACAGAAAAATCTTTACTCATTATATATATATATATATATATATATATATATATATATATATATATATATATATATATATATATATATATATATATATATATAACGGAGTAAAAATCTGTAATTCAACATACAATATGCGATAGGTTTATCTCTTAAAAGTGCTCGATAAAAAAAAAATTGAGTAGAGCTTTAAATATGGTGAAATAATAGCCTCGCTATGTTTCTGCCCTGCAGGTTTCTTCAGACGAACCTTCGGATTTTTAACATTAGCTGGACGGATATGTTTCATGTGTTTTCAAAGATTTTACATATATATATATATATATATATATATATATATATATATATATATATATATATATATATATATATATATATATATATATTATATATATATATATATATATATATATATATATATATATATGTACATATATATATACATATATATATATATATATATATATATATATATATGTATGTATGTATGTATGTGTGTGTGTGTGTGTGTGTGTAAATAATTTTGAATGAAAGTACATTTAATACAAATGTTTTGATAATGACATATGAATTATAACAAATTCACACCCGTAAAATAGCGTACGCCTTGAATTTCAAGAAAATACACATGTCACATTATATTATCTTCAGGCAAAAACAGAGGTGGAGAGGTAGCTGGATTAGTTGGCTATTTTGAATTGATCTCCACCCTGGTAGAAGCTGAGCTGGGGCCGTCTGGTAAAAAATATAAACACTGTAAAGAGAGCCAAAGTGTCTGTTTAGCACAAAATATTAATATTTGAAAGAGGATCTTTGAAAAGATTAATTTAGATGAATTCCGAATAGAGAATATGATGAATGTACAATTGTTTAGTCTTCGTTTTCATTCTGGCCCATATATAAATCATATGTATTAATGATTACAAAAGTACTTGATGAGCAGTTTGGATAGGGGACAGTATTTCCCATCTGGCTCAGGCCTGTTACTAACTTAGCACGAGCCTGATTGTTTGTGGCCCATAGGGGCGAATATTGTTTTGTCAGATGTTCGAATGACATTGTCCCTGTTTTTGTCAATGGGAAAAGAGGGAGGGATAACAGTGTCGAAAGAACCAATGCTGTGCCCCTGTGAGTCGGAAATAGGAATGGGGCCTCGTAGGATGGGCCTTGCATAGTACAAGGGACAAAATTATACGAGGAAGGAGTGGAGAGGTTGAGGGACTAAGCGAAAGGATTGAGCAATGGGAAAGGAAAAGAGACCAGGTATTGCTAGCTTTTTCGAAAGGGCTAGCACATATATATATATATATATATATATATATATATATATATATATATATATATATATATATATATATATATATCTCCACATGGGAACTTTAAACTCTAAAAAAATATACTCACACAGCTCACACCACTGAAGATGGGAAAAAATCCCGAAACATGTCTGGATCATTAACATCTAACGATTAATAAATCTTACCTCTAAACACTTTACTCCCTGTCTGTCTGTCTTACACTTTACAGTTCATATATATATATATATATATATATATATATATATATATATATATATACATGTTACGCCGAATCCACGAACTGTCTAATTGGCGAAATTTACTTTTGATTCGATTTCACTTTGGTTACAAAAACTTTTGATAGTAAAAAATTGTTGTTATTTATCCTTGTTTCGCTTAAATAAATCTTTTGACCAAAATAAATAAGTATTCATTTCTTGTGAAAAAAAGTTAAAACTTAACCGATTCGGCGCAACGTGTACAATCTATTTTTTTGATATCTTCAATCATTTATTTTCTGCTAACAGGTCTGTGTAGATATACCCCGTTTTCCGAATATTGGCTTTTCACCACTCTCTCGCTTCTACGAAGGAAGACAGAAAGTGGAAACAGCTTTCATTTTGCTGTGAGTCTCCATGGAGATAGCCCCCCCCCCTCAATATAACAGTAAAAGCCCCAAACCACCCATCTATCTGGTGATTGGGATGGATCCCTGCTTTCCCCAAGGTTATTAAGGCGAAGTAGATGCAAACTGTCTCAGATAAAGTTTGAACTTGGTTTGCCGATCCCGTTCTTCGTGCCGTCATCTACTAGGGTTTCACCTAAAAATTTATTTTTAAATGTGTTTTATTGGTCTTCAATCTTTAAGACGGCGACCACTTCATGACTCTTTCACTTCCAATGTCCACTGGAAAGAGTTTTCTGGTCTATCCTCTGGTTGCATCTTGATTAATTTGCTAATTTATTTACAGGTTATATTTGTTTGTTATTGATTCAAAGTTTTTTGGTGACGTAACAGTCATCAGTTCATTTAATGGGATCGGCAAACCACGTTCAAATCAAGGTTGAGGCGGCTCGTATTCACTTACTGCTGACACACTTCTAACAGATGGAATAGGTGTATTGTACTATGATATGATGATTATTATGGGGAAAAAGAATGAAATAAAGAGAATGATAGATACTGAGCAATAACAATAACAACAACAACAACAACAACAATAATAATAATAATAATAATAACAATTACAATAATAATGAGAAGAAGAAGAAGAAGAAGAAGAAAAAGAAGAAGAAGAAAAAGAAGAAGAAGAAGAAAAAGAAGAAGAAGTACAAATACAATCATGAACAGAAAAAGAATAAAGTTGCTTTTATAATTCAGCATGGTAGGCTAAAACCAGCTATCGTTATCGTGAATATTTTGTTGACATGATTGAAACTAAGCAAGGGTGCATTGTTTAATAAAAAGGTGAAACTTTTTATTCATTTTTCTATAATCACTACATTTATTACAATAGGGATTCGATTTTGGTTTTAGTATTCACATAATCAAAATTTTAACATTTCACAGCTATATTCATCACAAATTGCACTATGATAAATTAGATAAATTACTTAAGTTAACATAATTTATTTTCGTTTTTAGTATATATATATATATATATATATATATATATATATATATATATATATATATATATATATATATATATATATATATATGAATTATTATAAATCATTGTTATTAACAATTTCTTTAAAATTTGATATTGTGAGGGGCTTTCTTTGATTGCCAACTGTTAGATTTCAACTTTTTACGATCATGTATTTCCATAATGGTCTCCCATTAATTGTTATCCATATCATTCCCTTCTTCAAAAATAATACTTAGATAAGTTTTGTGACCAAATTTTTTCATGATCAATTTTTCAGTGACATGTTTCTTCCCGGAATCCCTCAAATATCCCCAGTCCGACAGAGGTAATTCTGTACTCGATATGAACCATACTTGAGTAACACCTCCGGGAATAATTACTTGACTCGAGGTTTTACGGCTATAGTCTCCATATAGCAGGAAATAACCGCTCGGAGGGCGGGTATTTGCTAATAATAATAATAATAATAATAATAATAAAAATAATAATAATGATGATAATAATAATAATAATAATAATAATAATAATAATAATAATAATAATAATAATAATAATAAAAAATTGGACGAATATCTAACCTTTAAGTACTAAAACAACTTATGAAATATGAATGTGACGATAGTACCCCTAGTCATACGATCCCAAGACGCCTCCCACTCCAGCCCACTCCTAAAATATAAGAAGAATTGAAACAATCGGCCGAGGCGAGTACTGAAGCATTGAGGACACTTGCTGTCACTTACTCTCCAGCGAGAATCACCAGATATGAGAGTAAAAATTTATCCAGTGTTTGATACGATCACGACTAACTGATATAATCACTATGGTGTGGTACCAAGCTTCATCTTATTCATGTATTTAATAATTTATACATTTTTAATGCTCAAAGAAGGCACACAGCGGAAATAGACGGAATTCGCCGACATTTAACGAAGGCAGATTGTGCTGTTGGTTGCCCGGGTGGGCTACACTCGAAAGGAATGACAAATAGTATTGTCCGATCGATCGACACTATCGATAGCTTTAAGACCTAACAGCGGGCGACTGTATTTCTGTATTTAGTTCGACAATGGCGGGTATTCAGCTGTGTTTTGAAAGAGCAACTTCTGTGAAAATGACAACAGCGACAATAGTTTGAAAAAAAAATATTGTGTTTTGGAAAACTCGAAGTGGACTTTATTTTATTGTCGGGTGGAACGGCATTTGGAAAAAAAATTCCTTGTAGTAGCAGCAGTGGCTTATAATGATTATTTGCCGCGAAGTGCGTAAGTGTTTTGTACTCGTGCTGGAGGAGGAAAGGGCTGCTAGATCATAGCGTACAAGTATTGCGAGAAGAATTATAAAGGAAAGAAAGAAAGAGGGAGGAACGAAAAAGAAAGAAAAAGAACAAACGAAGAAGGACAAAGGAAAGAAGAG
>OY735205.1:22031816-22049316 GCA_963457665.1 Thysanoteuthis rhombus | reverse complement strand
TGGAACAAATAAAATTGTGCCGAACTGTTATAAATTTTAATAAAAATTAATTTGCACCGTATAAGAATAACGAGTTTACGACAATTCAATGTATCATAGCCATATATTGTTGTGCATTTAGTAAGTTGGTTCATTCTAAAATTGTTTCGCAAAATATGACATTCAAACATTCCAAAAATGATCATTTCAATGTTCTTTAAAAGAGATGCGATAACATATAATTTCACCCAAATACACACCTGTCTACAAATTATACATATCCTACCTTGATAGCAATTTCGAGAATTTTATTCTCAAAATTTGTCTAATTAATGAATAAAAAGGAAACTTCATTTGGTTTTCTTATGATTTTTAAGCCCGTAAAAATATTGAATATGATTGCTTGGTCGTTAGAGAAATATTTTGTCTATGATTCTCTAACATTTGTGTACAGTGATGAAATCCCAGGCTTCCCACCACATTGCGATGTTTTGTGGGCTCTTCTTGTAAACTGACACATACGAGCTAGACCAATCTAATATTAAGTATACAGCAATACCTCAGATGTATGAATTATTGTAAACAAATATGAAATAAAAAAAAAAACACGTTGAATTATGATAAGGCCTTGAAATGTTCGGTTTTGAACACTATAGAGATTTTGGGACGAATTTACTGCGCTAATTAGGTATAAATATATATATATATATATATATATATATATATATATATATATATATATATATATAAAGCAAAGCTCCTGATGGTGGACTCAGGTTCCACATCAAACCCTTAATCCCTAAAAGTACATACTCAAACAGCACACACTATTAAAGATAGGAATACTTCCCAAAACATGTTTGGAACATTAACCACAAAAAACCCCCATCTACAGATAAATAAACCTAACTTCAAAATACTTTTCACCCGAGTCTGTCTCACTCTTTACGGTTCATATTATATATATATATATATATATATATATATATATATATATATATATATATATATATATATATATGTATATATATATATATATATATATGTATATATATATATATATATATATATGTATATATATATATATATATATATATATGTATATATATATATATATATATATATATATATATATATATATATATATTATATATATATGTATATATATATGTGTGTGTTTGTGTATATTTGTATGTATACATACATATATGTGTGTGTGTATATATGTATACATATGTATATATTTATATATATATATAAATATATATATATATATATATATATATATGTATATATATATATATATATATATATATATATATATATATATATATATATATATATATATATATATGTTGTGTGTGCGTGTGTGTGTGTGTTGATTCATGTGTAGCTATGTATTGTTAATATAAGCATAAACGGCCAGGGTAGTAGGACTTAACATTGGCTAGCGTATTGCTCTGCGAGAAAACCTTGCAAAGAATTGTCTCCTGTGTGTTTGCATACATATATATATACACACACATTTTTAAATGTGTAGACATCTCGCTCTATCTACACAACAAATATGAATAGCGGGACTGTACAGAGATTGTTGACATAGTAGGCATGTTAAGTAGTGAGTTCTATCCTCACTGGGCACCCAGTTATTGTATCCCTGTGCAAAGTAAAGTAACATATGAAGTGCTATGAAGAAACCATTTTAGGTCAAGATACTTCTCGGTGCATTGCCCTTGAATATAGTTATAATTTATTGATTTATTGTATTATTTCATCCCCGACTGATAAAGAAAGATAAAAGAGAAATGTGTTTTACCGCTAGAAGATTAGGCTTTTGGAATCACTTGGGCCGTCTCTGTTCAAAAGCTACATGTTCAGAAGGGGCTGGACTTGATGGTGTGTGGAACAGTCTGCCATAGTTGTCATGTAAAATAATCTGTGGTACGAAATTACGGCTTTGGAGTATTTCGTTTGCTTCTCTTCAGTTTAACCAATTTGGATATTCTATTTCTAAAATTATGATAGCTCAAAACAGCGGAAGTCAAGGAAGATGAAGAAAGATCTATTATATATGATTTGTTTTATTTATTTTTCATCAGATTTCTCAAGAACCACAGACCAAAACAACTTCAAACACAACCCTGCCCTACCTAGTGTGATGACAAATATACCTGGCGATTTTCAACCTTGTACTATGACCAATTGTTGAATAATCGCTTTACTTACACAGAGAGACACAGACAGAAATTTATTCCATTGTGGTTAAATATTAGTTACACCCGTCCTCTGTTGGTCGTACCATGATGCTATGAATTAATGAAGCGCTAAACCAGTCTTTAATATTGATAATACTATTGTTGAAAAAAAGAGGTTTATTGGTATTCACTAAGCTTAGCTCGGTCTGGTACAAACTTCACAAGACGGATGTATAAAGAAATGTGAAATATATACGTGCAGCGACAATGAAATAGATAATAACGTCTCCTGAAGCTTCTGCAAGTAACGAAACCACCTGAAAAATATTGTCAGGATGTTTTAATGCCTGATATATGTACAACAAAGGAAAATAAAATGAAATACTGGATAAAAGGAAGAGTTTTTTCATGTTAGAATTTGAAGTCTATCTATTTCAGTATAAAAAAAGAAGAAAAATTAATCCATAACATTTTCTGTATATATATATGTATATATATATATATATATATATATATATATATATATATATATATATATTGATTTGCTATATTACTTTAGAATGAGCATTGAGCAAAAGATCTCCCAAGCCATTGCCAGTGATTTCTGATGCAATAAGAATATGCCTTTGTATCTGAATTGGCTTTGTGGCTTTGTCGAATGAATGTCTAGGTCATTCTGGGCAACAGGCGTTGACAAAAGTCAAAGAGAATGTTGGTACGCCCAATATTTTATGGCGATCTTCCTTGTGCAAGCAAAGTTTAGGATGAAACCAGGTTTTATGAGAGAAAAAAAAAACGAACAAAGGTAGTTATAGATAGATCAATAACAGCTATATTATGACTCATATTAGAGAACGTCAACACAAACTGTCAACACAGGTTTCTTCAAATTTCAAGTGATTCTAGCTTGCTGGCCGGTTATGTATGAGTCACATATAGAGGTCACACCAATGAAGCCACGGGGCTGAAAATTTAAAGATGTACTCTTTATTACGTCCAGAAAAAAAATTGATTTCTGGAAATCCTCCCATTAAAAATGTTTGATGATAATATCAATTTACAATGTAATTTTATGCTAAATTGGCCATTTATTTCGTGTCTGGTTGTGTTCACACTTTTTAGAAAAATTTTGTTTTTTGAAAATTCGGATCTTTTTTTGCGATCCAACATAATTGATTGATAACCCCTTTTTTCCAAATTTTCAAATGATCACCCCCAAAACGGCATGTTGCTAAAATACTGTTTTTATTGAGTGACTAACCAGACCTGTTCTTTGACTGATCAGAAATTGGCTATTGTTATTATTACAAATTTCTCGACATTTTTTTTTCTATTTCTCGCTTTATTTTTTTCTCACTATTCCTGACACAAGATTCAGCAGTCAAAACATAGCATTTACTGACATTCGAACCCCAAATGCTGGTAAAGGGGTCACACAGCCAGAAGACTTTTATAAAAACTACCCGTGCAGAAAGATAAATGGATAATTTGAAGAAAGAAAAAAAAAATGGTGAAAAATCAAAGGTAGAGAAATCTATTTTGAAAATTGTAACTAATTCCCTTACGTTAAAATCCTGCTGTTCCAGTTCTTATTGAACCAGCTGTTGACTGGGTGGTGATAATAAATATCATCAATGCATTCAAACAGGTCCTTTTCCGTTTAAACTTAATGACTGCACGGTTAAATACTAGGAGATGTATAGAATATTAAAGCATTGTCGTTAAGCCGAGCATGCGCACTCTGAGGCACGCGCACAGCACGCAACGCTTGGGGAAATCAGCAAATTTAATGCAGGCCACCTTGGGAGGGGGCAATTCGATCTAAAATCATCACATCATACCTAGATAATGCATATTCAGATGTCAGTGATAGAATCAAAATTAATTCGAAATTATCATTTTCATTCTTTATTCATCAATAACAATATCAATTGGAAACATCAAAGTGTTCAACACAGGCTTCTTCAGTTTTCAAATGATTCTGGTTGACTTGCTATGTATGCATTAATGTTGCTACAGGGGTGAAGGTTTTACTCCTTATTATGTCTCGAAAAACACTTTTTTGTTCTTTGACCCCCCCCCAATATAGTTTTTAGTGTGTGGGTTTACAATGTAATTTTATGATAAATCGGACCCTTAGTTCTTGTAAGGCAGCTTACTCTTTTAGTTATTACTGACCAACAAAAGGCAAGACAAGTAACTTATTCATTGATCACTTTTTACCAATGCTTTTTTTTTGTAATTCAATAACCACGGTAATACATGCACTTAGAAGACATTGGTTTGCGTGGGAGTTTGTATTTAGTGACTAAACAGATCAGTTATAATAATAATGATAATAATTGCCATAGTAGTAGTATTGATGATGATGATGATGATGATGATGATGATGATGATGATGATGATGATGATGAAGCCGACGGCAACAACGACGATGACGGTGACATGAAAAAGAAGGGACGGAAAAGTGAGAATTATCCACACCTTGCACAAATACTGTGAAACATGAAGTGGGTGGGGGGTTGGTGTGTGAGTGAGTGTTCGGGGGGGGGGAGCATCTCTGAGAGCAGCCCTAAAGACCCTAGCAGAGATCTTGTAAAGACTGTAAATCCTCTGAAGAATGGAATCTATTGCACTGTTGAAGTTTACACAAATACTGAAATAACAGGAAATTTGAGGAGGCCCGCTCTCAGTTGATCACCAGCCATGACCGCCAGAAATATCCGAGGGTAAGCAACAACAACAACAACAACAACAACAACAACAACAACAACAACAACAACAATAATAATAATAATAATAATAATAATAATAATAATAATAATAATAATAATAATAATAATAATAATAATAATAATAATAATAACTGTCCCAGCGGATGAAAATACTGCTGTCAAGGAATTCGAGAAACTCTCTGGATATAAAGACATTGAAATAGAAATCAGTAGAATGTGGCAACTCAAGACCAAAATGATACCGATCGTTGTTGGAGCCCTAGGGGGTTATGCAAGAAAGGGACCAGTGAACTTGCCGACAACATACCTTGAAAGCCCAGCATATATGAAACATAGAAAATAGCTATTACCTCCACAGCACGCATTAATAGGACATTCTTGTCAACGTGGTTGTATATACCACACCCACCATACATCACTTTATGTATAATAATAATAATAATAATGATAATAATAATAATAATAATGATAATAATAATAATAATAATAATGATAATAATAATAATAATAATAATAATGCAATTATTCAAGGATGGTGTCAGAATAGTAGTTGATTAATAAGCCAATAAAGATGAAACAACAACAACAATAATAATGATAATATAAAAAAGGAAAATTAAGACGTATCAAAACCCAATCAAAGAACAAAATTTGAAAAGATATAAAACTGAGGTAATGCGAATGACCGTCATCCTCGTTATTTTATTGGAATAATAAGCGTTATACCAAATCGTTCTGGAGGACTGTTGAGAATGACTGGAGGTTACAAATCGATACTAAAACTGCTTTAATACTGTGAAAATAAAATCAGATGAATCGTAGGTCTAAGGTGGATTGATTGCCCCAGATACTTGATAAACCGTGGAAAAATGGTTTATTTAAATGATTCAGCGTCATCAGCATCAATATTACGTTGCCATTTCGACTCTTCAATTGAAATATTGTGGAATATGAGAGCGACAGGTGTGCTCATTATTACTGGCACGCTTGGAACATTCCCAAGAAGCCTTGCAAAGAAATTGGCAGAATTGGAAATCCTAGGAAGAACGGAAGTCATCTACACGACAGCATTTCTGAAATCAGCTAGATTAACAAGGGAAGTGCTGGTATAGTGAGGAGACGGGGTGCCACTTTATATTCAGTATCTTACGAGCATAAAAACTCAAAACGTACTAATATTGTACGAATAATAATCTGAGGAAGAATACCTAAAAAATAGCAGCACTCACTCAAATTTTGTATTAAATTTGAGTTTTTAGAAGAATTACAGAAAACCAAACGAACAATATTAAAAGATTATATTGCTGCAAAAGCGTATGCATAGTATTTTGATCATTATAATCATCATTATTGTTCATATATGCCTAAGATTGGACGTCTTCTCTGAGATCGACTCTTTAGAGTCTTTACCGGACTCTCCGAAAGGCTAAAACTTTGTTCAACTTTATCGAACTTGGAGAATTATGTTGATTTCATCAACCAAATCCAACGTCGTAGAGGTAGTTGGAAAACTATGTTTATCACTATCACATTCGGATTGTACTCCTGAAGAAGGCCGTAGAAGACATCAACCAAAACGTCGTGTTAACCAAACACAGAAAAGAAAGAGTTCAATCGTCCGAAAAACTCTTTTTATGCTAATGCCCTTTTTTTAAAACTATGGACATATTTCTATGATCACATATTTACGTGCTATCATAGTATTTCATAATTCATAAGCTATTCTAGTCTCACATTGTTTCTTTTCCTTGATATCAGTATTTTCTTTAGCATTATAATATACTTTCATGCTTGATTTTTTGACATGGTGAATGAGTTTATCGTATTGACATTCCGTATTTTTCCTGAAAGTCATGCAGTTTTCAAGAGACACTCCAAGAGTCCTCTAACTCCCCATTTCTTTAAAGACAATCAGGAGATACCTTAAGAGCGTGGGGTCCCCGTCGGCCAGGCCATGTAGCTCAAAAGGAACTCACTATATAGGGAAACGTTTGATATGCAGCAATAAGTAAATTTTGCATCTCCAGCTGATGGAATCGACTAGTTTGCCCCGTGACCAGTTTCAGTCATGCGCATATCAGATAGAAATGTGTTGTGCCCCAGAGGCGTAGCTAGAGATTTGTAGACCACTGGACTTACATTATAGGTCAGGGGAGAGATTTGAGATCGCCCTAACCACTCAGCTACGGCCATCTACTTGTTCACACGGTAATTCTTTTAGCGTTAATAACGATAGAGATAAACAAATAACCGACCCATTGTACCGGAGTAAGGAAAAACTGAAGCCGATTGATTATTAAATATTATACAAAAAAAAAAAAAAAAATAGAAGAAAAAAAAAAACGCTCAGGAAAAGTGAAGCGACAATAAAATTGGTATTCCTTAGACGTTGTATGTGAGATTGTATCGAAAGTTATCGGATTGGTTCTGGGGGGTAATTTGTACTCAGATAGTACGATAGATAAGATGTAATTGAAATACAAATAAGCATATATCTCGTTGTATGCAATATGGTATTTCACTCCTTAAAACATGTTCGATCCAATTCAAAATGATACAAACAGGCTATTTTCTGGCTGGTAACAAGGTGCATAGTGCCAAAAGTTTACTGCGTACATATGAAATGTCCAAGTCGATTTGGTAGCTTAATTCATTGCTCTGATAACTTCAATGGAAACAGGTGCGATTTTATTGTAAAATTACTGTGCTGATGCTCAGTTAGATTATACGATGTAAACAAAGCTTCTGACTCTATGTGTCTGCGTGTGCACATTTGAATGCATGTGTGTATGTGCGTATATGTGTATGCTTGTATGCGTAATTTTACGTGTGTGTGTGTGTGTACATGCAGGAAGGTCTTTGTGTCACTTGAACAATGAAAATCGCATTAATAAGCACGATAAATGTTTACCTTTAAGTCGAAATTGAGCGCTGTCGACATAGAGCGAACACACACACACACACACACGCACACACACACACACACACACCAATATTTGCTAACACTCGTAGTTCCATAGGAACATACGCACTCATACATGCTAAGCTTACACGCATATATATTAAGCTGTATCCTCATACTCACGCACGCACACGCATACACGAATACACAAAAGCTTAACGATTTCTGCATACGTATTGATATGTATACCAAAGAGCATTCAGAAGGTTATCACAATATTGAAAAATGAACACACATAGGTACGTACATAACAACAAGTAGTATATATCTGTGTGCATGTGTTCTTTTGATATATGTGATTTTTCTTGATTTTTCTTCTTTTTCTTTTTCTTCCTCTTCTTCTTGTGTGTGTGTGTGTGTGTGTGTGTATCAGCAATCTCATTTATGCGTGTGTAGATGGAGAAACTGACTCATACTTACTGATACACCTATACGTGTACATAACAGATAGCAGATAGCTAGTTAGCTTGCTAGATAAAAAGATTTATGATCATACGTGTATGCATACCATTGTTCTATAGCTCCTTGATCTCCCACTGAAAAGAACCTCTTTTACTCTGTCATGATACATTCTAATGAAATACTGAGAAAAGCCTTTTACTCTTAACTGCTGTAAGTTCCAAGTAATTTGCCGAATTGAATCATTACACATTATACTCATGAACCACGGAACAAATTTATAACGTGCCAACAGGGAGCTAAATGGCTTGGGGTAAAAGAGAACCGGTTGATGGACACCTCAAGTGTAAGGGAGTTCAGTGATTGTTTGATAAGAACAATACAATGAATGAAAATGATGTAGTAGTCAGTGTTGGCTCTTCCATCTTTACCGATAAACGATGCGAATGAACGCATTTGGTACGTAACAGAGCATATTATATTTTGGGGGGTAATTTTAAGTAAAAGTGAAGAAATCAAATTCTTTAGGGGATTTGGTCAAATCCTAATTTCTTGGAAATTACCTTCCCTAACGAGTGAAAGAATCGAAAACTAAGTGTTTCCCCAAGAGCAACCCTCCATTCCTCTAATTCTTGATTTTTGGATCTGTTTTACTATTAATTTTATGATTGCGATTATTGCTAATTACATTTGTACTGTTTATTTTCTTTTTTTAAAATAAAGACATAAGGTAGGACTGATTTTGTATTAGTTTTGGTTTATCCAATCTATCAGATAGTTGAGATACATCAAATCCAACCTGAAGAATAAAATCTCTTTATTAGAAAATCATTTCTGCATTGCATTTGACAGCCAAATCCAATATTGTCACAGCATTAATAAACGTTTATTTGATATTTTCATGTAAATATATTAATGCCACATGAGTTTTCTGTATAAATTCACACACATGTTCCAAGTGTACTTGTATTACAGGCAAAATGCTTTTTCTTTTTGTTTTTGAAATAAGTATCATTTTATAATGAAATCGTATACAACAGAATGCAAAATATCATTTACACAAAAATGTTTCTTGAAAGCTTTCCTTTGTTTATACAATTGTTGTGAATAATTGTTAAGGAAAAATGATTTTATTTTATTTTTTCTTGAAAACATGAGAAATAAATGAAAGTTCATGTAATCAAATATGGATATTTTCATCAACACCGTAAGATATAAAAATACTGTTTTTAATTGGCTTGAATCATTTTGTAATGGTGAAAATTCAGAATTGTGAAATTCTGGCTTCAGAGTTCAATAGAAGGAAAGAAGGTAAGATCTCAAAAATTGATTGTTGATAAAGAATCTGTATTGATAATGGTAAAAATAGTGTAATAACGTTGAAAAGATAAACCCATCATTTGGAAGCAAGTTTAACTTAATATCATTCAATGAATCATTCCGAATAGAATCCTCATTTTGAAAATTCATTTTTATCTCACTCGGCATTGTAATCTCTTTGCTGTGATCGAAATGACAAAGATAAGGATACTAGTCCAGATAATTCATCAAACAATGACAATGTTTCAGCTTAGAACTTCAGATAACACACGACGGACCGCTCGCTACAAGACTGAAATGATTCGAAATAATTTTAGATTATTCAAAATCGGATTTTCTTAAATACTGAGTCTAAAACTATTTTTCTGTATTTTTTAATTTCTCGTTTAGTGAATACTTCCAACTTACAAAGAACAAACTAATTAAAGTATTGCGAAGTATTGCTTTATGGTACAAATATTTCCCATGATAGAGAGGAAACATGTTTAAAGATTCTAGCAACAAGAATGTACCTTTTGTAATACAACACCTATTTCTCAATACTCATTTCAATAATCAAGATGAGACGTACATTTTTTTATTGCATTTTAAATTCAATTTTATAAATCAATCAGAATTTTTTCAAATTTTATGCCCATGCACTTCTTATACATACGTAGAGAGAGAGAGAGAGAGAGAGAGAGAGAGAGAGAGAGAGAGAGAGAGAGAGAAGAGAGAGAGAGAGAGAGAGAGAGAGAGAGAGAGAGATGTCATTCGGACCAAAATTTTCTATATGCTATTCATCTTAAGTGTAAGAAACTATTAATATTCTATGAGTAAGTACATAAAATAATTTTCGAAAAAATATCTTGATATAGACTTGATGCGATTAAATTTGAAATCCATTTTACAATCCTCAGTGATAAAAGAAAGTAAACGAAGATCATTTGATTAATTCTGTAAAAACCAAAAAGTTTACAAATACATATATCTAAAATTCAAATAACCAACAACGGAGCTGGGAACAAAGCTTTTAACAAGATACAACAAACTGCACACCCAGTGAAAAACCCAGGGTCATTTTAATAATAATAATAATAATAATAATAATAATAATAATAATAATAATAATAATAATAATAATAATAATGATAGTAATAAGTGTACTTGTGTATATACATATATATATATATACATACACATATAAGTGTATATGTTCACATATATATGCACATGCATAAAATAATCAATAATAATAATGATAATAACAACAATAATGATAATGATGATAAAGGCATGTTTGTCTTATACAAGCACAAATGCATACATATCTAATACTACAAAAGCGACCAATGTTTGTTTATTTATCATTTCTTTGTTTTATGAGTTTTACTGAATCCAAAACGGTTGCACCTTACAGCATTACATGGGTAGCTTGACCCCAAGATGGGTAACTTGACCCCAGGATGAACATATGATAGGTTGTAATAATCTCTATTGACATCTAAGGGTCAAACTAGGGTTGGTTCCGCATGAGCATTTCAAAATCTGTAGAAGACTAATTACAAGATTGCATTTTCAAATCTAAGGGAGATAAGTAAACCTTCACCAGATTTAAACAGGATATCCCTGTGCTGTTGCATCTGACTTTCCGTGTTCGAGCCCTGCTTTCCTGTGTTGTCTATTTTCAGATGTTCTCACATACACATATCAAGAGAAGCTCAAACAGAGCACAAACATAAACGTGTTCGTATAGCGAATCCTTTATTTTTAATGATATATATGTATATATGCATTTTTCAAAAAAATGAGCCGTTCGTACACGATGAATATGCCAATTGACCTAGACAATTAAACAGGCTGGTGCTGGAATCGAACCAACGTCCTGCAGTAGACCGTTTTAACGCGATGCTGCTCTTACCATTAGAACTAAGCAGCTGGCTGCCTAGTCCATAGCCCGGATTATAGCTTTATACCCACATCTCGTCTTGTTCAGTCACTGTCTATATCTATTCTTTATGCCTATCAACACGGATAATTATGTTATAAAGATATGGATATATAATCCGATAAGATAAGGCGTTAAGACGATCTCCTATTGGACGCAGGTTTGATTCCTGCAGCAGCCCATTTTGTTAAATGTTTATTCCATTTACGATCACTCGGCAAACTGGCATATTCACCGTGTAAAAACAGCTTGTCAGTTCAAATTGTGTTTCAAACGAAAGAAAAAAAAAGAGGCATCATCATAATTCTGTCGGATTATATACCAATTTCTTTATATATATATAGTAGAATGTGAACTCGCTACACAAACTAGCTCATGTTTCTGCCCTCTCCGGGCCTCATCAAGCGGATTATATATATATATATATATATATATATATATATATATATATATATATATATATATATATATATATGTTATACTGCTAGCCTGATTTGTACCACATGTACTATATACATATATATGTGTGTGTGAGCACATATATATATTAGTTTATTTCTGTGAAAAAATCATTGGCATATTTGAATTTCTATGAGATGATTCTTATAGAAAAGAAACAACTTTGGCTGTTTCAGTGAAAAAAAAAGAATACATGACTAATAGACCCAAAATGGAAGACTGACCAGTGAAGATCAAACTCACAACATTAGTGGATGGTTTGCAGGATCACTTGCTAACAATCATCCATCAAGAGGCATGCTTTTCCTCTTCTACACATAATCATACACTTACACACACACATGCATATATATATATATATATATATATATATATATATATATATATATATATATTAAAGGAGAGAGAAGGAGAGAGAGAGAAAGAGAGCGATAGAGGAGGAGAAACAGAAAGAGAGAGGGAGAGGGGGGGTAATTTCAGAGTTACATTGAAGACAAGCAGAAATACACTTACTTGAATTTTGTTGAGTATTCATAACAATCCCTACATATATATATATATATATATATATATATATATATATAGATAGATAGATAGATAGAGAGAGAGAGAGAGAGAGAGAGAGAGAGAGAGAGAGAGAGAGAGAGAGATTATTACTTTACCCTTAGAGATTAGTTAATATAAAATTATCACAACTGTGCTGAAAGTAATAACATTTATGAATAAGTCTATTCACACTTATCTATTCTTTTAAAATTCATTAACGCACATGCGCACGTACAAAAAAACATACTCGCGCACAAATGTACGAAAACAGAAGACTGATAGGATAGTTCGCCCGCACGCTTATACGGTGGGAAAAACATTTGGAAAAAAAAAACGTTCTGTTGTACTAAGCAGCATTTCATTAATTTCTGGTGATGTAGGAACACCCAATCTTTGATAGTAAATCATTAGTTGTGACATACACAAGCAGTGTTATCTGGAGAAATTATCAATCTTCATATCAACTGGACGTGGAAAACATAACCTGTAAGTCTAGGTTTGATATTTCATCTACGATTTAACATTCTTCGAAATTGCACACGCACACACACACAGACACCTAAACAC
Organism: Thysanoteuthis rhombus; assembly: GCA_963457665.1. Classification (NCBI taxonomy): domain Eukaryota; kingdom Metazoa; phylum Mollusca; class Cephalopoda; order Oegopsida; family Thysanoteuthidae; genus Thysanoteuthis; species Thysanoteuthis major. The sequence goes on along the minus strand of OY735205.1, from coordinate 22,036,227 downwards.
ACACACGCACACACACACACACACGCACACGCACACATACAAACAGTAATGAATTATATACATGAACGCATCCTCGTGTGATAATGAGTGTATATTCGCATACGCATACATGCAAATTATCAAATGCATATATATGTATATATATATATATATATATATATATATATATATATATATATGTATATGTATATATATCAATTTGTAATCATGCATATATGTATACACATGTACTAAAGAGAATCAATAGTAGATGTATATACTCTGGATTTTGATCTTAAAATATCACTGTATAATTTTCGATGTATGTGATTGATATTTATCACTGAATTAAAGAATTGACAAGGGAGGAGATTACATATATGTCGCTTTTCATCATTAGGGTGCGAACATACTGATGTACCTTTGTTCATATATATATATATATATATATATATATATATATATATATATATATATATATATATATATATATATACCATTATATCATTAATATAAGGATACATGATCCAACTGAATGATTATAAATTGTGTTAAATTGTATCAAACTAGAATAAACAATTACTGCAATAGCCCAATTCTCTTCAATCATTTATTCTAATTACGTTGTCTAGGCTGAGTGATACATTCACCGTGTAATGTTGGTAGATCAATTCAAATAAGAGTTTCTGTATAATACAATGCAATTTATGATTATATATATATATATATATATATATATATATATATATATATATATACGTATGTATGTATGTATATATATATATATATGTTTTATACAAATATCTATATCTATATATCTATAGATATATTCATATCTATGTCTCTCTATTCATATCTATAACTATATCTACTCACACACACACACACACACAAATATATATATATATATATATATATATATATATATATATTTATATATATATATATATATATATATATATATATATATATATATATATATATATATATATATATATATATGAATATAATGCTAAAAGATAAAGACAAGTACGAGAAATAAATGCATACATCAAATTCGTTTTTTTTTAACCCGAACATTCATCTAACTGATTCATTATAAATCTCTTGTCTCTGACTTCTGGCAAATTATTGATGAAAATTTTTTTTTTAATTCATCCTATTATTAAAAAAATTCCCACTTTTGTTTTCTTGACACTTAACTCAGACAAGTCAGCAAGACACCGCCCTAGGGCAAAGACAGTGCCCGGGGTAGTTGTACTTTATTCTGGCAGAGGGCATAATTATTAATTAATAAGCATTATAGGCCAGAGGTAATTGTGTGCTTCTTTACACCTGCGCCCACCCACGAATCAACAATCTGCTTCCGCAATTATAATCAATAACCGGAAAGAATATTTGATTAAATCCTTATGTAAAATAGACCTGTCAAGTTTCAATGTTAATAATGGGTGAGATTCGTGTGTCTTTTAACCAAAAACGAAATGGGTTAGGGCTTCTAAGCTTGTCTGGGGTCATGCTCCCCTTGAAAATTTTGAAAATGATGTATCCATGATTGGCTAAAATTGCATTTCAGGGCATATCAGCTTCTGTAATAAGTATTGTTTAAAATTCTATTCAAAACGTTTCATCTAAGATAAGATTTTTCTCTGAAATCTAAACGAATTTTATAATTCTAAATAAATACAACATTTTTTATAAAATGCATGAGATTTTTCTTTCCTGCGTGTGACCGTGAGAATGTATCAAAATATGTTTGATTTGAGAGGTCTGGTAAATTAAGATTTCTCTTCACATGCAATACTATTATATGCATATTCATTTTTTACCCAACAAATTAAAAGCTGGAATTCTATCAGAAAAATTAATCAATCAAGAATTTGAGGTGTTTTGAAATACAAAACTTCTTCTCGTCAGATCCGGTGCCGAATGTAGACTAATTAAGGTAGGAAGATTGATATGTGCCAATCTTGTGGGAAGCACTGCCTGCCTTGAAAATCCTTTTTTTAATGAGAAATGAAAATCAACCTCTTGCAACGACAGGAAACTATTTCAGCCACAAGGTAGGCCAACAGGAATAGTTTATTGCTACAGAATCAAACTAGAATTGAAGTACCCATATATAGTTGATATTCAAGGAATCCGCGAATAAACAATATTGATATAAATTATAAATGTATTAATGATTAAAATCAGATATTTGATAATAATGATGATGATGATGATGATGATAATAATAATAATAATAATAATAATAATGATAATAATAATAATAATAATAATAATAATAATAACAATTACAATAATAATGATAATGACTAAACAAAATTACTAAAGTTGATTTTTCTTCAGGCAACTGGTGTGAGATTGCTATTAATAATAATGATAATAATAATAATAATAATAATAATAATAATAATAATAATAATAATAATAATAATGATAATAATAATAATAATAATAACTAAACAAAAATACTGAAGTTGATTTCTCTTCAGTATTTTTATTCGCATGTACACATGAGCGTATTCAAAGCAACTCTCTTTCTCTTCCCCATGGATACATGCACACAAACACCGTGTGTACTAACAAAAATGGATTTTTTTTTCGATTATGAATGAAAAACGATCAATTAGGACTGTAAAGTATAAAGAACTATAATATAAATTAATAAAGACAATCGATCAACAAAAAATAAAAACGAACATCAAATAAGCAGAGAAAAATTCTGCTATAATTCTTTTTTTTTTGTCTATTAATACTTATTTCTTGATGTAGAACTTATTCCTCGACCTCGCTGTGGGGCCAAACCATGACACCAGCGCAGTAAATGGCTGTTTAGGACCCCATGGCCTCCAGGGGGCTCAAAATGCAGTGGGGGTTCCCGAAATAAAATTCTGCTTGGATCAGCCCTGGGTCGCTGACTTGCTTTTCTTGCTATGCAATTATAAGTGAGCTCATTCCTCGCTGGTTGCACCACAACTCCGTCGAAATGTTTAAGTTATCTGAGACCCCACAAAATATTTATATTTAGGCATTTTTTCTTGAATTTTCTCTTTCCATTTCTTTGCCTTTTTTTTACCCCGTATTTTGATTTTATTTTCGCGCTAAATTATCTGTGATAAATTGTCGGCATATATCAGCTGTAGATAATTGATTCGTCCCTTATCAACATTAGAAACCACGAACTAGTTTTTCACAAGGAAGGAAGAAGAACAGAAGGTCTGGGCTATGGAGAACGGCACGTAGGTAAACGGAAACAGGAAAAGAAGACAAAAGAAGAAAGATAGAATGGGCTTGATCTACTGACTTCTTATGCGGGTTGTAGGTAAGAAAAGAAATTAATAGATTCGGTTTCTGTGTTTTTCAACGGACCTCTATATAATACATTACATCACGACAAAATTATTTTTGCCTTACGTATGAAATTGTCAACTGGTCTGTGGAGTTACCTTCATTATCGTTCGAACGTTACTCCCTGTTCAGGCGTAGATGCATATATAAATTCTATACACGATTCAGGTTTTTTCTTTGCTATCCAGAAGTAGGGCGTTCGTATAAAACCTTTCATTAGACGGAATGGTGTAAAGCAGCGAAGAAATTGCCATTGATTTACATGGGAAATGTTTTTTGAGTGTTGCTAGACATCCAAAATTGTGATGATGGTACACCAAGTTCAGTCATCGGAGGTTACAGGGGGCAGGAGGTACAGGAGACAGGGGTTTAATGCATGCTACAGAATAAACATTGAGCGCTATTTCCGCCTTTTATTCTGAAAGCGAAAAAAAGAAAAATGGCGCATAGCGAACTTTCGGAATGCGGGGCACACTGTACTTCTTGTTACAAAGAGATGAATAATAAAAAAAACGAGACAAATAATTTTGTGGAAAGACAAAATTAGTTTGCAAAATTAGGTTATTTCTCATCACAGGTTGAAATGCACCGACATTCAAGATGAAAAAAACAACAATAACAAAAAAACAAAAACAAAACACCAACATTGTGCTACCCCAGTCCTCCAAGTATGAAGGGCTTGCTGACCCTGAAAAACTTGGCCTTTATCGGCAATTGATTGAGGTAACTCAGTTATTTGCTAAATTTGGATCTGAAAAATTTACGGTATAATGTTCAATCTGTGAGATTACTATTCATCATTGAATTAAGTTCATAGACAAGTAAGGAGATTATGTTGAAAAATAAATATTTGTTGCTTTCAGTATCATTAGGGTTCAAACTTATCGATGGACCTACCTATCTATACACACACACACACACACACACACACACACACACACACACACACACACACACACATATGTATATACATATTTGTATGTGTGCATGTATGTTATGTATGTACTGTATACGCTCATGGTATGTTAAATATGATTTGATTCTTTTCCGTGCAGAATAATTTTGAAATAATTTTTTC